>JAODUP010000192.1:247500-290000 GCA_025642065.1 Paralvinella palmiformis | reverse complement strand
GCTGAAGGTGTATTTGTCATATTTTTCAATCACCACCGAGTACCCGACATTCCCCTATAACCCAGCTCACAAACCTCAATCTCTTCACCAGAAATCACATCAACTCGGCCACCGATGTCAGCGAGTCGCCATTACGAGGCGCCGCATCATCAATTCAGGCCATGTATTGTATGTGTTCCCGAGCAGAAATATCGCGTAGCCATAAAGCCGGTGACACGGAAACTTCTCGTGTGATGAAGTTACGGAGCTCAGCACGAGTAAACCAAAATAATTCCTAACAGCAAGTTCTTATCGAGAACAATGCCGAGATTTCTCTACCGATTACTTAACTAATCATCGTGAACTGGCTACGGATGTTCGGGGGCCTGACTCGGTTGCAATGTGTCTTAAGTGAACATTTCGCCCCTTAGTTGATGTGCGTACACCTGTACGAGTGTACGCTCGAAATTAATTTCGCAGCCATTTAATATATATATATATATATCTCTCTCCCCAACTACTTCTGAAAGGGATCATCCATCTTCAGATGAAGAATATGTTTATGATTGATAATTCACCAGGGTCTGTGCTTGATCAGATTTCACGACCTGTCAGCGATCAGCACATAAAGTATATATTGGCTGTACTGGGTGTGTTGTTAAATGAAGGTCTAGTAAATTATGGACAATTCTGTTAGTGCTGAATATATGATCACATTAAAATGGTGTGTGTGTGTTAATTTGTTTTGTGTGATATCTCAAATAACCTGCACCTGCTAATTTGATTCTTGAACATTGTTTTAAACACATTTGGGATGACTACCTTAAATTTGTTTTGTCTACCCGAGAGTTTAGCATTTAGGAAATTAGTTTTTGAAGAAAGATATCAATTGACATTGTTTTTCAGTCACGTTTGAAAAAAGAAACATCAATTTATAGGAGTACGGTACATTTATTATTTTACGGCCACGTGGGCGTGGTGGGATAAAATGGGACAACAAAATGTCGGAAGTCAAGGAGATGAAATGAAAAAAGAAATTACTCTCAGATAGATTGAGGGTGGCTGGATACAGACATCGGACACGGGTACTAGGGCTGGCAGGGATTTGATGTCGCCTGTCTGATGTTAGTAGCTAGCCACACTCTGGATTAAGACCCCCGATGAATCGTCCAGGGTCTGAATTTCCCCCCCCCCACACACACAGAGAGAGAGAGAGAGAGAGAGAGAGAGAATTAATCGAACACTTTCTCCATTCCATCATTCTATTAGCATCGTTTTATCGGAGCTTTCCGTGTTGACATTTAGACATCACGTGACCACCGAAGGCAGACATTATGATATCACTTACGTCACTTTTACATAGAAGCGCTCGGGCCTATTACTATAAAGCGGGGCCCTTTGATGTATCACCTGGCCGTACCAGAAAGACGCCGAGCGAATTGAACAATGTTTCACTTCATTTCGTCCCACATCGCCTCCACTTACAGCGATCCAGTCGTGTATCCGGATGTGGGATGGCGAATGGCCCGGATGTTTACACGGCAATTCAATTCAATTCCAAGCCGAGGTCATACGGATCAGAGGCCTTCATCCGAGCGACCCCCCTTCCATAGCCCCGTCTCCCCATCGACTACTGCGATCGACGGCCAATCGCCTTTCCTCGGAAAGCATATTTCAACGCGACGAATAACAATAACATTACCAGCTGAGAAATTGGACTCGATCCAGTAGGCCACCAATCTCCGGATCATCTCGAACGGTCTCAACTGAGAGACGTCGAATCGTCGTGACGTCGGGGGCTCTGACGTCAGCTGCTCATGTGGGCACGTCGCAGAAACGTAAACTTCTGACATAAGCAACCGTAAACGTTGTACAACACTGCGGCAATATAATACAACTAGCCAATAAAAAGATATCCCGACAAGTTACTTGCCAATTCCGCCCAAAAATATACATCTTTTTATGAAGTCTGTCAAATGAACATACCATTTTTCAGTCGTCAATGAGTGATCGCTTGTGGGTAGTTTATTTAGGTTTGGTCAAGGATCTCATAATAGCGTCATCTAGCTGTTAAGGTCCTTGGTTTGGTCCCGGTTACACATGGGACATATAACTGGGTGTGTATGTGGGAGGGAGGGGGGGATGCTGAGGGGGTATTAAGATGATCAGAGAGATAGATAGATAGATAGATAGATAGATAGATAGATAGAGGGAGGAGCATTCTACGAAGACAGGCAACAATGGTAGTTTGTAGTTCAGTGTATCAAAAACAATGCCACAATAATATAAGTTCAGTCAGTCATACAAGAAGTTCAGTCGGTCATACAACAAGTTCAGGTGGTCATAAAATTGAGATGATGAGAGAGAGAGATGATGAGAGAGAGAGAGAGAGAGAGAGAGAGAAGAGAGAGAGAGAGAGAGAGAGAGAGAGAGAGAGCATTCTACAAAGACAGGCAACAATGGTAGTTTGTAGTTCAGTGTATCACAAACAATGCCACAATAACACAGTCGGTTATACAAGAAGTTCAGTCAGTTATACAAAGAGTTCAATCAGTTATACAAGAAGTTCAGTCGGTCATACAAGAAGTTCAGTTGGTCATACAAGAAATTCAGTCAGCCACACAAGAAGTTCAGTCTGTCATAAAAGAAGTTCAGTTGCTTATATAAGAAGTTAATTCAGTCATACAAGAAATTGAGTCAGTTTAACACAAAGATCAGTCAGCTATACAAGAAGTTCAGTCAGTTATAAAAGTTCAGTTAGTTATACAAGTTGAGTCTGTTATACAAGAAGTTCAGTCAGTTAAACAAGAAGTTCAGACAGTCATACAAGAAGTTCAGTCAGTCATGAAAGAAGTTCAGTCAGTTAAATAAGAAGTTCAGACAGTCATACAAGAAGTTCAGTCAGTTATGCCGGAAGTTCTTAATTGAAGGAATAACAATCAGATATTTATTATGCAAGGAAAAATGATAAACAACTTATTGCTTTGATTTCTAAAATCAAATTGTCGAGATCGTAATATTCTCTCACTGACCCAGACCTGGTAAGTTCTATATGGTAATAAAAGACATGTCTGTGTCCTAACTGTTAGCATCCGGGTTCAAATCTAAGTCTAAATGACACATGAAGGGTGTTTAATCTTTCAGTTTGTTTCATTGCACTTAAGAGGTTATTTGGCCCACTTGCCTATCTGAGGACTGATATATCCATAAAACAGCAACATTTATCATTTTAACTGTTGAATTTATGGTCGAAGGGTCATTCCCTAAGGAAACCAATACCACAATCAGAGGTATGAACCGGACTTAACCCACAGCCTTCAGGTTTATAAGTGCAACGCACTAACCGGTGCGTTATCGGAGTGGTCTGAACTTTCCTATAAACAATAATAATAATAATAATTATTATTATGATTATTATTCAATATAAATTTAATAAAGTAGAAGTCACACAAATGCATTGTGCTGTGAAATCCCAAATATGGGGAAAATAAAATCGAACAGACTAACTTGCGTCCACCAGCGCCATCTAGCTAAACGAAGAGGAACTACGGGTGTGGGGTATAAAACTACTGACAGACAGCGCTAAGCTGATATGATAAGTTGGTAAAATGACACTTGACCGATGAGTCGTACTGAAATTATTTGTAATATTGATTTAATGATAAGTCTTGTTCACAGTCAACAACAAGATTGTGAGCGATGAGAGATTTTATTTTATGGACACAAACCAAGCTAAAATAATGGTTACGCTGCCATTATTACAATACATACATTTACTTCTATGACCCTCGCCAATAAAAATACGATAGGCGGATCGAACCATGTCATAAAAAAAACCTTTATCAGGCATGAGAGTGGAATTTGAAAGGAAAAAATAAACACCTGAAAAGCAGGAAAGGAAATCGCAGAGGGAAGTGAGTCGCACGGAGCTGGGGTTGAACTGTATAAGTATCTGAGAAAAATAGGGTTTTGTGCAGTTTTAGGATAAGCTGAGACTACTTGAGTGGGGACAAAACATATCTTTTGCAAGATGATTTTTTTTTCAAACCAGCTTGACCCATTCCCCATTTCCAAAAACGGTTTTATTTTGGCTTTGGAAAAACCGGAAATCAGGCATAACCCGGAAAACTCTCATCCCTGTAATGTATTCAATCAGCCACATTCGACGTGAACCGTAATGGAAATAATTAAATGTTTACCGAGTTATATGGACGATGTCTTTATCTTCAAATTTGACAAACAATTATAAAATCTTCAATGACGTCTACGTAACTGTTCTAATATTTATTATAAATGTTTATGTTGGATCCTCAAAAACAAATCGGTAAGTGCTAGTTTGTATATCGATGTATGAATGGCGATGAATTACCGAATAAAAGAGGTAAATTCCAGTTCTTGTCTTATCTCCGCTGATAACCTGGTTCCACAGTGTGTGTGCGTGTGTGTGTTTGTGTGCGAGCGTTTGTGTGTATGTGTGTTGGATATACTATGCAAAACATGGTCGCCATATGACTTGAACCAAGACGCAACCATCTTAAATATTATTTTACTTGATGACCAACAAGATATTCAAGTTGACTACTGATGATAGATTTATTACATCATGAAATAAAGATGCTGTTTCAGCAGCAGCCGACGAAGTTTTCAATCAACTGGGAGTTAGTGATGTGGTCCTATGTTTTCTTCCAATATTTGTCATTCGACGAGCTGCATCATTCTGAAATCGAGCGAGATATCTGTGGGTGAAAAACTGCTTGTTCTGTTTGGCCTCGCTGTTGATTGTACCCGGGATATAAAGCCCGAGGGGCAAATCCTGACGGAAACGTGATAGCAAATCAGATGAACGTTCCATAGACGCGTATCTCAGGGATTCGACCCTACTTGTATTGAAGTGCATTACCAACTACACTGCGATAGTATAAGCGATGTTTCCTGGAAGAAGGCCTCTACGATGACGAAATGCTGCTGTTTCGCGGCCACTTTTGCACGCGATACGCTAAATACGCCTAACGACATGGAAAACTAATGAGGCGAAATGAACATGAAACAACCCCCAGACACAGGCAGGTTGGGATTTGAACTCGGGTGGTACACGTCTGCGGCCAACCGCTCAATCGGCTAGGCCTCCGACAGCGGAAGCGACATCTGGCGCACTGAAGCCGCTTCCGGATCTTATCCGATGGCAAACGGTTGGACAATTAATTGAAGCAATCAAGTAATTAAGCCATTATCATGTCGGTCACGCCAAGCTGTTTGGTCATCTCGTTATAGTAAGGTCCGTCGTGTGCCCGGCGCCGTATTGAACGTCCGATAAGTCTCTGGCAGCGAGAGGCCGTCAGTAGCCGCGGCCAATCATCGCCACCGGCTGTGTATCCGGAGTGTGAGTGGGGGGGGGGGTAGAAATCGCGTGGCCCGCGATCCGGGATAGATTGTAGCGCGGGGCGGTAATCTCCCTCTTGACCTAAGACAAAGCTGGGCATTAAATCTTCATCGAACGTCTGATGATTAAACCGGAACAAATAATCGCCTCCTGGCGGCATTATCGCGGCTCTCCGGTCGACGACGAACGCTGCCTATCATCACTGACGAGTCGCCCTTTTGATTGGGCGTTTTTTATCGCCCATTCGTCGTATGACATCCGGCCTCGCCGAACGTTTGCCCCCGGGGCTTCATGTTACATCACGTGACCTCGTTCTACGGCTAATTCGCCGTTCGTTGATGCCTCCAATCCCGCTATCTCTCTAGGCACGCTAATATCACACCTTGTCTCTCGTTTCCGTCCGCTTGTTTCACCCCCCCCCCCACCACCACCAACACCGATCAACGGCCAATAGCAAGTGGCCGTGATAAATACACACGCCACCTATCGGCCGTGCGCATAAATGATCATCATCTGGGGTTTAAATCTTTGCTCCTTTCCGCTGATTACTCTCCTAAATGACAACTTGACTGGTACGGTCCCTTAACGAGGTGCTGATGTTGGCTCCTAGGTTCCATTCTATCGGGGTCCAGGGACGGGGGGGGGGGGAGGTTGTGTTGGAAAGCGAAGCATCAACGTCTGACATTGGCCGTGTTTATCAGATATGTGTATAGGGCTTACTGTCTGCTGATGATGGCACAGACGTCTCTCTCTCTCTCTCTCTCTCTCTCTCTCTCTCTGTTTTTATGGTAATTACTAAAGCAGCGGTAAACGTTTACCATTAGCTGTCTCCCTATCCCCGTCTGTCTGCCTGTCTCTGTCTCTATGGATCATCTCTATAACAAGATACTACCATCAGAATGGTCTTGTCACTTCCACAGACAGCCACCGGACAGGGCCAACAACAAACAGGTAGGTGCCCAGTTTGTTGAGATTGTTTCTGGAAGACTTTTTTCCCTTGAGGACGGCCGACAGGGGGCCCGAATGACGTATATTTCAGTAGGCTGCCACGTTGGACCATATATTTTAATTCGTGACAAATGGCAATCAATCGTGTTCTACCGGGTGTTCGAAGGATGTAGTTTATACGCTAGATCGGTGCATTTAAGGCAGTTTTCGGATATGAAGAATTGACTGGGAAAATCCTATTATAATTAATGACGAAGGCCAAGTGACGAGTCGAAATTGACACTGCTGCACAGCTAAATTTTTTAAATTTAAAATACATATAAAACAGCGTGTGTATGAAGATCGGTAGGGATAGAACAATGCACACACACACGCGCGCGCATACACACACACACACACACACACACTGGACAGGCAGGTATAACAGATGGATACCCACTAAGCTTCGTCATGCCATGATTAATACCAGTTCAATTACTACCTTCAGCCGTACACATTCGCTCACTCCCTCCCGGCAGTAAAATTTAAACAACAGTTTAGAAGATACAATCAGACCGAGAGGTTGCCAGCGGTCTGACCGAAGGAAACACTATATACCCACACAGAACAAGCAAATTTCGAAATTACTCGCGCTCTCGGTGGAATTTAATGTAGAACCGAACTGCCGAATCATGTATCACTCCGCGCCGGACGTTTTCTCGCCTAATAACTCAACGTCGTTATTGTCTAGCCTTCCGGGGTGGAATATGGAATCTAATATGTGGATCCACTTCGATCACCGCTGTCATTAATGACTGGCTTGAAAAAGCGGATGAAAAAATGTGTTTATCAATTCCGCGCAGATCCTTCCGCCATCAATCAGCATCGCCAGTCGAAACGGCCTGTTATAGCGTCGGCAGACATATCGCGTCGTACCGTTTATATTAAGACCGCGCCCTGCGGTTGCCATTGGCGAGTGGCGACCTTTGAAAGGGCTTTAATCCGAAATGTTAGCTCGCACCTGTATTATTTCACTGTATATAAATGAGCATTCAATGACTGGCGTGGATCAACGGCTTTCAATTAAGTGTCTTTACGTGCAGATGCTTTCCAAACTCGTTTGATTTTCTCTCGCCCTTTGTTTCTTTGGCAACATAAACAATAGGTGAAATCGTGGGTTGGGGCAAGGGATTTTTAGCAGGGGATGAAAAGATATTGGCGCAAACATAAAAAATCCTGATTAATTCTTGAAGTGGACGATTCATCAGCGCATTTCAAAATCATGTAAATCTCTCTGTGATAAAATATTATAAGGTAAACAGCTGATATTGTCGTCTGACCAGGTTAGAATATAGAGTTGGCTAATTATAGTAGTAAAGGACATTAAAACAAAGGCACATTTGACGACAAATACCTAAAAGTTAAATGTTGATGTTTTATGGCCACTTTTGTGCTCGAGGTAGGCTAAATGCGTCGAGCGACCTCCAAATGTAATGAGGCGAAGTGAAATATGAAACACCCTTCTGACATAGCCCGGCTGGGGTTTGAATCCAGGTGCTATAGACATGTGGCCCACCGCGCTAGTAATTAGGCAATGAAGGTGCCCTAAGAAGTGAAATAAAATTTATTTAAAAAAAACCTAATATACAACACATAACGAGAAGATCTTTATATCGTAGGCCAACATATATATATATATATGTGATGCCCAAAATTATTATTCGGATTTTAAATGATCAAAAATGTCACATGGTTGGTTCTTGCATCAAAAGAGAGAAAGCGCACCACGAAGCCGCGAAAATACTTCTCGCCTCCGACAAATATCAGTAGATTTGTTAGGTATTATTCCTCGTGTTTAACCTGACGATTTACGCCGATAATCAGATCGCTATCTAGAATTGCAAGTTCCACGAAAGGAAGAACTCGACAGGTCATGAATTCATTCTTCGTGTAACTGTTCTGGACACGGTCGACAGCCAAATGTGAACTGTGCCAGATTTAATTAAGTAAACGAGAATTTAAATGTTTCCGTGATGAACGAACTGGTCTCGTCGACAAGTTCAACGACGTTAAGTTCAACCAACTTGATAATGTTGTTGTTGCGACGGGGTTAAAGTTGTCTAATGGTAAACGTCCATCGTCATCTTCAAGAGTCGGGAAATACATCAAAAGTGTGTGCCACGTTAATTATCAGAAGCTAAAAATCAGCACCACATCCTCCACCGCCACCACCACCACCACCACCACCACCACCACCAACAACAACAACAACAACAACAACAACAACTGAACATCCGCACTTCATTTCGGACTCGTGAAGAACGGAAGCGGTTCCTTGAACTATATTTTTGATTGGCGATGAAAAAATGACATCAAAAGGAAATGATAGCGGACAGATGGGAGAAAAAGGCAAAAGTCGGCGTTAAGGACGTGTTCAGAACTGAAACAGATGCTGCTTTCCTTGTCATTCGTTTTGAACTGCGGGAACTTAAAGCGTTTCTTTGGAAATTTTCATCCTACTACGAACCATACAATTCCTGATAAAACGGCAGATAAGATTAATATTAGCCATTTTAAATTATCGGTTTATACAAACTGCGAGATTAATAAGTACTAAAGACATTACAAAACGTGGATGTTTTATTTGCGCGTGCGCAGAAAGTCAGCTCCCGAACAACAATTGGATACCATATAAGGCATCCTTGTGAATATTCGGTTTTGTTCGTTTTCACTCCGCAAGTCCCACGGTGTAGAGATTTGGACTGACGTCATCAACATGTGTGTGTGTGTGTGTGTGTGTGTGCGTGCGTTGGTATAGGTTAATTCAATTATTTGTGTGACGTCGCCACTCTCCGCGTGCCAACTCTGAGCATGCGTGCATATTCTGCTGTATAATTAATTAGTCATATGGTGGCCGGCTCAAAATGATCCGTGTAAACACAAATTTATAGCGACGTTTCTACCGACAAAAACACTTAATTTATGTATAACTTGCGAGATACACCAGATAGAGTGACTGATAATGTCAATAAAAGTCATCGTTATTAGAATTATCGGAAAGGGTACTGATCACGAAAGAATTGCCTTAATCAGACGATAATATTTAATGTCTATACCAGGAACAATTCTCCACCCCGAGTGCAGAGCTGATCAAACAAATGTCCCACATCAGTGACTAAACAGCAGGTTTTATTTCAGCAAGACAATAATTGATCGAATACTACACCAACAATACAACAAACTGGTGTCTATATAACAAAATTCTCTCCAGGTGTCGCCACAAACGATTTCCATCTGTTCTGAAGGCTACAGGGTTGGGTTTTTTTTAAGAGCAGAAACAGAATTAGGGTAGAGAGAGAGAAGGTGAAACTTTTTGATATTATAATCATCGTCGCTTTATAGATATGGAATTAAAATTTATCAGTAAGTGTGAGAGCCCCTTTTCCAAATAAATATATTAGTCAAATGTTCATCGACTAATGAATTAATGTGATATTTCCAAATGCTATATGAGTAAATGGAAATCAAATAAATCAATCATAAAAAGCTTTTCATTTTAATTTACAACAGGTATATATATATATATATATATATATATATATCCTCTCTTAATATTCTCAGGACTTGATCATTTGTGTGAGTTTTGGTAAACATTAATTTAACACAAGTGCGTCATTGAGCTCGATTGTTTTCGAGGATGCTGGCGCTATAGAAGTTTGCAATTCTTATTAATAACTTTACCAACAAACTGACGTTTTATCGTGTAATCATCCTGCTGAGTGTCATTGTCTTACCTGGAGAGCTTGCGTGGTATCTTCAGCCATCGCGGAGAGTGTTAAGTCTTTGGCTATATACTGCTCCATCAGGTAATTCTGTCGGGCTCTTTTAATGATCTGTGATAATGAAATATAAACAAATTACACACCAAACATTTGTAGAAAATGTAAATATATAAATTTAATGTTGCTGTTTCACGGCCACGTTTGTGCACAAGGTAGGCTAAATAGGCCGATCAACCTCCAAAGGAAATGAGGCGAAGTGAAAGATGAAACACCCTTCTGACATAGCCCAGTCAGGATTCGAATCCAGGTGCTATAGGTCTGTGGCCAAGCGCGCTACCAGTTAGGCCACGAAGGCGCCCGACCAACATTTGTAGACCACCCAGTCATATAACAAATTTTTAAAACCTACTAAATGATAAGGAGATCTTTTAATACAAAATAACAATAGCTAGAGTTACTGAGAAATTTCAATGCTGCCAACAAATGGACCACTACGGTAAATAGTTCTTCCTTAGATGGGCCAGTTCATTGACAGTTACCATATATATATATATATATATATATATATATGGGTAATCAGTATCTGGTTAATTAACACCAATTTTAAATCGTGCTTCGTATTTTTACACTTATTCCGGTTTTATTTCATATTTAATGTCAGCTACCACGCTGCACGACACATATTAAAAATATTCAGCCAAAAGCCGACATCCAATTTGGGTTCTTTAGTCCGCTTGGTGTTGCTAATACATTTAGATTCAGGTAGCCTTTGTTTAAGTAAACAACGGGTTAAACCCCCCCCTCTCCGATATACCATGCAATTAATATATAATTATTCGTATGTCATTAATTAAACCAATGATGAAAGATAGATTTTGACAGAAATATGGTATAATTCATCAAAATCATTTGACACAATCCGACACCCGATATTACGCCGACACCAAAATCCTATGCCGATAATCTATTATTTTTCGCTGCCACACCATTTCATGCTTACGTAAGCACAAAAACATGGCGGCCATTCGAACGGCGCAGTCCGGGGTGCTGGGTGCTTCACACTTCTCAGTTACCAGCAGAGGGCAGCACTAACACATCTACTAACGGACACTTAATGACACGGCTTTATTATCCGGCGCCAGTCTAACAGTCGCCGTCAAGTGGTCGGCGTGTCACGTGCTGATCATGTGACTACCGTAGGCGGCGGACCCCGGTGGCCGAGTTTAGTACGCTATTTAAGGCGGCATTATGGCCGTTAAGGGAGCCGAGAGGGACGCGCCAGAAGCAGTGATTCGGTGGTGAGCTATTCGCGGAGATGTTAAGAAGTGGGCAGTACATCGTCGCTGATCTCTAACCAATATATATAAATGTGTATATGGTATTGACTCGATGTTACGGGTCGAACTCAATAAATAGCCCGTCACCGAGTAGCTCACACGTCCAATATATTAACGAAATCCCCCCCCCCCTCCTTTAACCACACCCCCGCCCCCGAAACCATGCGTTGGCGGGATATGGGCCAATCTGATCTTTAACCTCCGACCTCTGATGACCCAGCAGCGGTAGGACACTCGCTTCCGCGCGAACAAATAACGACCGACTTCGTAATAAAAGGCGGACATTAGACAGGCTCACGTGACCAGGCTATTTCCATTCCAAAAATTGGCTGGCCATCGAACGGCGACCGACACCGTTCTCCCCCAGGATCCCATCTACACTCACATCCCACCCCCATCCCATCCAACCCCCACCACCCCGAGCTGATCCCGGACACTGGTCGGTGAGCGTCTTTCGACTGCGGGCTGCGAGCAGCCAGCGCCGTGAGGAAATTGAGGCATCCGATAAATTCAGAAAGCTATCACGACCTCTGACGGCCACGTGGGGTGGCACCAGACCGATGTGTCGTCTTCCGGTAGCAACAAATGGAAATGAAAACTGGAGAGATCCAGACCGAGATTTGCTCGTCCGTCGAGTCGAAATAGTCCGATACGAGTTGGCGATATGCCGCGGGCGAATGGTGAATGAGATTAAGCCCCTTAACGGTGTAAAGGTTTATAAACGGGGCGAACATACAGTACCGAAGTGGACTTGGAGCATATAGCGTGCGTATTTACATACTGCACGATACCCCCCCCCCCGTCTGTCTGTCTGCCTCTCTCTCTCTCTCTCTCTCTCTCTCTCCCTCTCTATATATATATTTAGAGAGAGAGAGAGGGGGGGGGGAGGTCTTGTTTAGCTAAGCATTGGTAACATCTTGGATATATCACTGAGAATCTACACTCAATGGGCATGACTGCATCGATCCTAAGCGCTCCGCTAGATGCATGAAACATCCCACAAACAGTGTCAACACAGGGATACAGTCTTGAACTTGTGCGGCTTGAACGTGTGCACAACAACCTGAAACAATGGGGATAACCTAGAGATAGACAGGATATAGAGATAGACAGGATATAGAGGTAGACAAGATATATAGATAGACAGGATGTAGAGATAGACAGGATATATAGATAGACAGGATATAGAGAGAAAAGAGAGAATGGAAGTTGAGATGTGAGAGCTACTTGTAGACATCTCAGATGAGTGACTACAGTAATCTAGTCTCAGATAACAAGATATAAACATCCTCTTTAGACGGAAGAGATCAGGTTACTAATTATTTCTTGAGATCAACCGATTATACGAATCCATCGATAACGCAGATAATTCTTCAAGTTCGATCCAGACGCTTATTTCTTTCCGGGATCAATGCTTCAGAACTATGACTCCGTATGATCTTCATTAGGCGATTTCTCTCGGCGAATTAGCCCTCGCCGATGGATCCGCTATAACCAGCCCCCCCCCCCCGCCGTGGCGATGGTTCTAATGGGAGTTGTTGTTCATCATCCGGAGACATCGGCGCTCCTAATGGGATTATTAACGGATTGCAGCGCCATCAAACGGCCATACTGACCTTGTCGTCAATGTCGGTGATGTTCATACAGTAGACGACGTCGTAGTTGAAGTAGTCCTGCATGACGCGCCGTAGAATATCAAACGATATGTAAGACCTGAAGATAGATGAATAATCCAATGTGAGATCATAGAATGAAACAACCAGCTCTAGGTACGGATGGCAAGGACCAGAAATGGCTTCTCAGTCGTAATTAATGTTGTGCTGCGAAACAAAAATGTAAAAAACATGTACATTTTTACGGCCACTTTTGTGCACAAGGTAATGAGGAAAAGTGACAGATGAAACACCCCGCTGACATAGCCCGGCCGGGATATGAACCCAGGTGCTATAGATCTGTGGCTAACCGCGCTCCCAATTAGGCCACGGAGGCGCCCCTCTGTCAAACAAAAACAAAAAACGGCTAATTCAGGCTGAGAATGCCATCCTTCATTGTCCCTCATAACGCTATCCCTCATTGTCCCTTATCGGCGTACGGCGTTCAAAATACACCCCGAGACTATTGAAATATAACTCTGCATCATTGTAATGTAAGCTTCTCCAGAGATGCAAGGCCCCGCATCCACGGGACCGTTTTTCTCTCTCTTGTAAAGTGGCAATGTTAAAAATACAAAAATCTCCACCATAATGCCAAACAAAGCTCACATCGCCACCATTAACAAAGGCCATGCGAATGTTATGAGTCCCGCCGTGAATATCGTCCCTCGATTTATGGATCCGATCCCATTGGCATTATGAGACGGTTTCGTAACATAGACGCGGCACCGCTTTGTTTACAATACATGACGAGACATCGTCGGCGTCCCGCGGAGGGGAAGAACTCGCGAGATTATAACACGGATGTAGTACAATACAACTGACCGGACACATCTTGGACAGGAATTAGACTAACAATGGCTGCCGTTTGTCGGGATTTGTTCCGACGCCGATATTAAATGTTAATATCGTTAGTGATGTGTTTATGTCGGTTTGGAGTCGGAGAAAGAGAGGGGGGGGGAGAGAGAGAGAGAGAGAGAGAGAGAGAGAGAGAGAGAGAGAACTCATTAACTCGGTTCTGTCATCACGGAGATAGGTACAGATATTAGGTTATTATTATTATTATTATTATTATTATTGTTATTTCAGTGAATTAATCTTAATAGAACTTAACTGATCTAAACACAACTGACTATAATGATGATGTATAGTGTAACACTAGGGGAGGAGGGGGGGAAGGGGGTGTCCGGGGAAGATTTATGTCATTTTACCCATCTCCATGACAGTTGATGCTCGTCAGATTCAGGACTTAATGGAATCTTAAGAATAATGAAAATAAATTGTGTGTGTGTGTGTTGTGTGTGGATGTGTGTGGGTGTGGGTGGGTGTGGGTGGGTGTGTCTGTGATTAGGTTTTACGAGCGTGTGCAAGAGAGAATATTTTATGTACTTTTATATGCTAAATGAGTGGCGTTTCACACAATTTTATTCATATATATATATATGTATATATATATATATACACGTATACACGACCTTGCAAATTATACAAAAATCTACTAAATATGCGTAATATATTCAAAATGCTTTTGTTGTGTGTGTTTGTGTGTGCGTGTATGTGTATATACATGCGCGCGTTTATACATATGAAGCGACTAATAACAACCCCAAAATAAAGCTAATTATGTATACCTTGCATGACCCATGTGGGAGGTATCATATACAGTTGGTCCACAGCTGTACCATAACACCTTCTTGCCAAACTGCGGAATAAACAACTCCTGAAACGTATAGAGAAAAAAGACACATTGTTATAACCTTACATGAATATTATTAATATTGTTGTCATATAACACTTGAGGACAGCTGGGTCATGCCATATCGTATGGCGAGCATAACATATTTTAGCATAAGAACCGGTTTGGGTTGCTGATATAATTGTCTTAAGGTGTCACCAGGTGTCAGTACCTCAAGAAGTGTACACACACACACACACACACACACACACACACACACACACGTCTCAACAGGGGACTAGTAAGACATTACACATGTCTCAGCAAGAAAAGTCGCCACTCTGGATTCAGTCCCCTGAAAAAACGTCTAGAGTTTGAATTCACGGTTCGAGATTCTCTGTGCCTGTGCCTTATTATACACAGCTAAAAACACACGCACACACCTCTCCTGGCTGACTATAATCCGATAAGTCGCATGATATGTAGCTGGAAGAAACTTAACATATCTAATAAAGGTGGCTTATATATCTGAGAGACACTGGCCAATATTGATATGGCCACAAAGGGACATTCGGGCCAGATTACAAAGATTTACGTAATGCTAAAATGTTCGGCGAAGGTGGCGCCCCCCACTGTCTCTCTCTCTCTCTCTCAGCCTCCGATGCCAAACTAACTCGATTATATTCCAATAAACCTGCAATAAATTACATCGGCAACGACGAGCCGATTTCCTCCGCATCAAAATCGTCGGCGTTCTTAATAGGTTTTTGGCCGGGAAGCTGTCAGTATGCGGCGAGCGCGACCTCTGTGCAGCGTTATGGGGTCGAAAAACAGGCGAGAATCGTTTGCCATCTTCGCTCTTTTCGACCGTTCGTTGTTCGGCCATCGGCCAAATCTTCCACCACCCCACCCAGCCACACATCAAACCACCCACCCACGACGAAAAAACATCATGAAGCTATTACTGGCAAATCGAATTGGCCGCCAGATGGCACTGCAAACATTCCCCGCTGATATAATTCAAATTGCTCATCGACAGTCACGGGCCTGCCCACCGCGACCTTGGCAAAGAGCCTCAGTGACCTTGGCCGCCACCCTTTTCCGGTCATGACCGTGACTGGTGAACTGTCGGATTTAGAGGACAGTGTGACATTCGCCCACAGATACATCCTTATATCTACTAATCTCCTGTCTTAACCGGAGACGTAAATATATGTCTGTATTTATTACCTCATCTTAAAGCCAAACATAAATAATCTTCAGTGATGACATTGCTGATGATGATGGCTTTTCATTATTACAATGAGGCTCATTATGAGGTTCACGATGAGGTTCACGATGAGTATACAAAGCAGGTATTTGTGTATATTGTGCATCAATAAATAGCTCTATCCTGTCTAGTAATGAATATATATAGAAATTAAGCAGCTAAACTTTTTGCAGTTTTTCATATCTGCCAAATTTTGAAGAAAATGTGACACTGTCAAACAAACTTTTAAACGTTGTGCATAATCCATAATTACATTTTGGGGTTGATGACCGAATAGGTATACAAAAATTAAGACCCGATAAAATGGAGGAGGTACCCACACACATATCTGACCACAGAACGGACCAGTGGAACGAATGTTTTTATTGAGAAGTTTAAACAAAGAGAAAATTGCCTTAAAACAACGTTACATAAGAAAAGAAAAAAAGATGTTCCTTCAGAGCGGATGGATCAAACAATCTTCAAAAGCAATCAGATAAAACAACGGATGGGAAACGCATCGGCAAGTTGAGATTTGAACTCCATTTCGCAGAAGATGTTTTCACACAGGACAATTCTCGTGAGTGTATAGAGAGATCCAGCCCCCCCCTGCCACACATATGTAATTGTATTAAAAAATTATAGTCGGCTTTAAAAATAGGTCTGTTTGAGCCTGACACATACACGAATATTGACACATTACAAACTGGCTGTTATACAAAACTATATGAAAAGTGTTCTAGTCAGATAAAGGCATTGTTATATTCTAGATTAAATTATTATGATATATTTAAGCGGGATGATTTTTCATTATTTTATTAAGAGAAATTGCTTGTAGTTCGGTGAGTATCCCCAGGCTGTCGCTTGTTTGGCACAGCCTGTAGAGAACAACATTTAACATTCTAGTTATTGCAAGCGGCACCGCATGCACACACACATACCCACATACCCCCCACACACACAGCCATCCATCCATCCATCCATAAATAATTATATATTTATTATATGAAATACCATGATTTAAAGCTGCAGACTGACCTCCCACAGACACGGACTTCAGACTAATTGGTTCTAATACGGGTAAGGGAATAATGCCGCTTCAGACATAAAGAAATTATCATGGAAAGGGTAGCTTTTTACGCAATAGAAACGCCCCGCGTTAGCTTAAGCATATTACATTGTGCAGCGTTGGCTGAACAAATTAAATTATTGATTATCCAGTGTTAGCTGAGAGCATTATCTCGTTCCATGTTAGATTAGCATATTCCATTGTCCGATGTTTGTTTAGAACATTATATTGTCCCATGTTCGTTTAGCTGTGCACCGTCCTACATCAGTTGTCCCGTATTACTTAAGTTCATCGATTTGTCCTATTTTAGCTCAATATATTACCAGCATGTTGTCCTAGAGTCGGTGACAACTGCCACTTGGACAACTGCGACGTCTCTCAAGTAAAAATTGGACAATTGTCACATATCGCAATAAACTAGGAACATTATAGCTACTGATATATATATATATATATATATATATATATATATATATATATATGTTCACACTTGAGCTGACATTTGGGATATATTTTATTTTGTTTTCTATATTCATAAATAAATGTCCATTGGATATCAGGTGAAATATTAAATGCATTTAGGGATCAATAACATGTCGCATGAATCGGGTCAGGCCAAATATAAATTGACCTCAGGATCACATGAGATCACACCATTTGTCTACCAAATGAAGAAAACAAATCCCACAAAGACAGGCATAACCTGGATTGGAACCCAGGGCCTAGAGGTTGGTAGCCCGCTGCTCAAAGCACTTTGCCATTAGAAGGCCCACACTGATGGTCCCCTATGGAGCAGAATACTTTAATTATTTTTAATTGTTTCCACATAACATTGTAGATATTAAATACATTCCTCTGTGTGTGTTAGTGCGCGTGTGCGTAAAACTCTAATTTCATTTACTTTTTAAATGATGTCGAATTGGTAACTTTCTTAGGAGGCATGTGTCCAAGTGAGCAGTCCTCGATGTCGTGTTTCTCCAGGTGTTGGCTGTCTATGATGGCAGTTGTCCATAGTAGTAGTAATCAATGGTGGCAGTTGTCCATATTAGCAGTAATCAATGGTGGCAGTTGTCCATATTAGCAGTAATCAATGGTGGCAGTTGTCCATGGTAGCAGTAATCAATGGTGGCAGTTGTCCATGGTAGCAGTAATCAATGGTGACAGTTGTCCATGGTAGCAGTAATCAATGGTGGCAGTTATCCATGTTAGCAGTAATCAATGGGGGCAGTTGTCCATGGTAGCATAAATCAATGGTGGCAGTTGTCCATGGTAGCAGTAATCAATGGTGGCAGTTGTCCATTGGTAGCAGTAATCAATGGTGACAGTTGTCCATGGTAGCAGTAATCAATGGTGGCAGTTATCCATGTTAGCAGTAATCAATGGGGGCAGTTGTCCATGGTAGCATAAATCAATGGTGGCAGTTATCCATGGTAGCATAAATCAATGGTGGCAGTTGTCCATGGTAGCAGTAATCAATGATGGCAGTTGTCCATTGTGGCAGTTGTCCATGGGGGCAGTTATCAGTGGTGGGCGTTGTCCATAGTAACAGTTATCAATGCTGGCAGTTGTCCATGCTGGCAGTTGTCCATGCTGGCAGTTGTCCATGGTGGCATTTATCAATGGTAGCAGTTGTCCATGGTGGCAGTTGTCCACGGTGGCAGTTGTCCACGGTGGCAGTTATCAATGGTGGCTGTTGTCAATGGTGGCTGTTATCAGTGGTGGCAGTTATCAATGGTGCTAATTGTCCACGGTAGCAGTTATCAATGGTGGCAGTCGTCCATGATGGCAGTCGTCACAAGTGGCCACTGACAACGACCCATTTGTTACCTTGTATCACAAAGGTTCTATAAGAACTGTCTTTATGTTGGCCCATCACACTCTTGTGTACTGGGCTAGTTAAGTATCATACTATACTCTTGTCTTTCTTGTATCACATTACATTGTCCAATGTTAGCTTTGCCCATTCCACCGTCTGGCGTCATCTTAACATACGACAGTACGTTGTTCTATATTGATGCATAGACACATTATATTGGCACAATACCAGCTTAGGACATTAAAATAGTTCTATCCTAGCTTAGCATATTATATTGTTCTATGCTAGTTTAGCCTCTTACATCGTCTTATTTGATCCTGACACGTTATAGTAAGGAGCGTGGTATTGGTGTTTACTACTCTAAGGGTGAGGCTGTCAGTTTGACTATCTTCGTAGGCATCGGCAGAGGGGAGCATCTCAAACACCTGCCGCACAATGATGTCTGCTCGGGTGTAAAAAAAACCATCCCCCATACACGTGGTGTGTGTGCGTATGTGTGTGTGCGTGTGTGTGTGTCTGTGTGTGTGTGTCGGCACGCATGTTTTAGGTAACTTGGATAAACAAAATACAAGAAGTGTTGAAAGGTTTGCTGCACGTTGGATGCTGCTTCAGATGGGCATTGTGAAAAGTGTACCCGTACTCATATCAAGACACTGCTATCAGTGTGTCTCTCGTATCCAGATAAATGTGACACCTCAATAGTATAACTGGTAGTGTGGTTGGCTACGGATCTACAGCAGCTGAGTTCAAACTCTAGCGGTGTTATGTCAGAAGGGTGTTTCATCCATAATTTTGCCTCATTACCTTTGGAGCTCACACTCGGGCCATTTAGCCAGCAATGTGCACAAAAGTGGCCCCTAGAACAGCAACGTTTAAACATTTGTCTACCAAAGAAATGCTGCATCAGTGAATTACAGAATAATGTAATGAGTACCAGAGAACAAAGTGAAATCAACGATACGCATTAATTACATCATGAGAACGAGTCACAAACATCTGGGCATAATACCATTAGCCAGCAAACTAATTTTAACGTAAACATGTTACGGAGATCAATACGCATCTGACGGCATAATTCGAAGACATAGCACCATCTTACAAGTATTACTTGTTACCAGAATGCGTAAACAAATGCTTCAACGTATTAATATCATATTAAGTATTATATTTTTGTTGTTTTCGTCTGTACAAAAATACACGGACTTGAATCTTATCTATGAATACAATCTTATCTATTAATATAAGCCGACTTCACTCTTTTTATCCCAATATGTAATGAATTTAATATAAAAAAGGTTATATCCATTGCTACATATATGTGGATATATAATAAACCTTTATAATAAAACTTTATGACTTTATTGTATAAATACTATCCACGAAACAGATTAGCCTACTTTGGACCTTTCTTTGCAGATAACCCAAAGACCTAAAATATAATAAACGAATCTAATTACTAAATACAGCTCTAATGTTTATTGGAAGGATAAGTTTATTCCTTCATCGTTCATTATTTGCATCTCTAACCAGCTTCCACCATTCCATCAATCAACAATTCCGCGTCATATCCAGAAGAAGGGAACGCCATAAAAATGCCCACAATCAATCCAAAATAAGCCCAAATAAGGCGCAATAAAGAAGATTCACAAATGGGCAAATTTTCAGTTCTTCCCACTGGCGTAACAACTGTCTTAAACTAGCACAGGCTGATTCCCACCATCGCAGACCGCCGTCTCCTGAGATTCACGTTGTCGCTGTCTGGATAACAGCGTCCGGCTAAATCTGGAATGGCAAACATAATTTCTCTGTCCAGGATAGTTAGTATTTCGGGAAGGCGAAGGCACGCAAGTAGGGGAGGGGGTGTGTAGGTGGGTTTAAGCTTCGTCTAAACTGTAAAATTGTGTAAATCGTCTGGTACAGTCCTTGGTAAAATCCAGTGCTGAACTGCTTTCGTGGCATGGCGCTTCTCTGCGACAGAGATTTTCTCAGCGATATGGTGCCCGGCTCTATGCCGTCCTCGTCTTCAATCAATAGAGGTCTTGTGTAAACACTCTCCTACACCTTACCTCTCGTCTGGCGGCCCACTAGACTAGCCAACCAACTGCATTCAGAAGAGCCCACAAGGCTTGCCCGGCCACATCAGCCCAAAGAGAATATGAATCACCAGAAAAACAAACAATTTGCTACCGTACTGGCCACCGTGGTCAGACCGAAGAGGTTGGCCATTGCTCAACACACCAGAAGGTCTGTGACAACCGAAGTAGCCCGTGGGATTCGCCATGCCGTGGTAGCCGAAAGAGCCCGTTAGCCGAAAAATTAACTGACGAAAGCGGCCCTATTTCTCGTAATTGATATTAAATACAGGATCACAAATGATTTAACAACAAGTCACCTGGCCTAATCTGCAATCAACGTAGTTGTTCTGCTCAAACAGAAGCAACTAATTTACGATCGACGCTCCGAACGCCTCCCTCTCGGAAATCTTCCCAGTAAGTTCTCAAACCCCATTTCAATTGAGGACGTGGCCAGCTCCTCGCGGGACCTGGCCATTAACGACGGCGGAAGCCGACGGAAGCGAGCTCAATTGCGAGTATGGCCCGACGAGAAGGCGAAACGTGGACAGAGCCCCCGAGATGGCACAGGGCCGCCGAGCTATATAGTCGCCGTATCAGGAGACGCTAACACGTTCTGCGGCCACGTTAAACACCGACCCTTTGGCTGGCATGTCACGGCATGGCCATATATCCAATAGTGAAGCCAGTCGCCTGGATAATGGGCCATATCCCGCGGATCCATCTTAATCTAGGCTTGTCGTCCGCCGACAACGGCTAGTCGAAGTGCCACCCTATTGGGGTGGTCACTGTCGCGCCGTTACGAGTTAGACGTGTGCCTACAAACGACTGACCATAGACACCTATAGGCGTACGGCCGATAAAATCGCGGAGAGGTCATGAAATCTTATAATAAGAATATTATCTTTAAAAAGAAATAGCCGCCTCGATGTGGTCACCGAAACTTTGTTTTATACACAGCCTTCTAAAGTCATGACTAAAATGTACTTCATCCCCAGATTACAATTCCTTGTATACGGTTTGATTGTATCCACCATCAGCCACCCCCTCCCTCCCCGTGACAACACTCCCTACCACTGTATTACATAATATTGCCATCATATGATACAGTCCTCTGAATCTCCCTCTTCCTCCTCCCCCCCCCCTCTCTCCTCCCAATCCACAAGACAACCTCTATTCCTTCCGTAATTACATCGCGGCCATGATTGTAATGACAATAAATGACATACAAAATGTGTTTAGCACCCACACAATTTATATGAAGAGTATCCTAACTCGATTATCACCCCCCCCCCCGACACAGCTCACTTCCCGATGACCTACCCCCCCCCCCGACACAGCTCACTTCCCGATGACCTACCCCCCCCCCCCGACACAGCTCACTTCCCGATGACCTACCCCCCCCGACACAGCTCACTTCCCGATGACCTACCCCCCCCCCAACATCGCCCCTTGATTACAGCCCACAACAACAACAACTGCCCCTAATGCCCTAAACGGGCCGAGCGACCTTAAGCCGAAACGGCGTCACAATCGGAGCTAAACCAGAAAGCAAATTGCGACGGGACGGGGCAAGAAATCGATAAAATCCATCAATATCTAATCAATAACGATCAATCAGCAACGGAGAAGATACGGCCGACCTATCGGAGAACAATCACCGAGCGATGGCCGAGTTTCTTGGCAAGAATTAGCACAAGTCGGCAGTTCAACGCGAACGCTCAATCATTCGATTGGACAGATCTCGTTCCAGGCAACGAAAGCTAACTTCTTCTCTATAATTTCAGGCGTCTGTACTCTCTCTGTCTGTGGCAGGGAAATATCTCTATAGTCAGAACGGCGGCAGTAAAACACCATTCTGACACACAACACGGCTGGAGTCTGAACCCAGGTGCTGCATATCTGTGACAGACCGCACCATCGGCTAGGCCAAGCAGGTGCCCGTTTCTTTTGGATGCGCGAGACACTGACAGCGATGTGATGATATGATTTTGAGTTTACCTTACAAACTACCGTCACTTAATTATGGCTTCCTCTGAAATGCACCAAATCTTATGAAATTGGAAACAAAATTAAAAATAATAATAATGGCCGAAATAAGAGTTATTTTACGTGACTTAGTTACCTCAAATGAGGGAGACCCGTATGGTTTAAAATTTACAGCTTCACCACGAGAACACCTTGCCAGTTACCTGATGAAAATCTCCTCCTATTATAGTACCACGGCCGGGATTCGAACCTCCGACCTCCCGCACGGCATGACCACGAGTAGGAAAGTCTGACCCTCTTACCCACTAGGCCATAGAGACGGTATCGGTATATATTATGGCACAGACATTTACCTTGCGGTACACTTTATGTAATTTGTACGGTGCCTTATACAGTCATATGCGTAACAATACAAAAGAACTGGTTTCCTTGTGGTGAGGATTGCCAATATGATATTTGAGCTCAGAATGGACATTCTAGATACGGCTTCCCAGTGACTGGTTTTAAAACTGAGTAACTGACGTGTCGTTGATGCGACACGCCAGTTACTAGACACCGTCACAATCATAATAAAGACTATCTTTGGTCTTTAATCGACATGAACATTAATACAATTCAGGTAACATGTATCATAAAATATAAATTATGTATTGTTTTTGTGATCCATCTTGTAGATGATGATGATGATGATGATTGATGTTTTACGGCCACTTGTGTGCACATGGTAGGTTAAATGGGCCGAGCGACCTCCAAAGGTAATGAAGCGAAGTCAAAGATGAAACAACTTTCAGATTTGCCCACGCCGGGGATCCATCTTGTAGAAGTATATCTACAGAAATAAATAATTTTATTACTTTTAGCAAATGGTACAGGATAATGAATTACCTCAAAACAATATGATAACATGGAATTTTATTCATGAGGAGACTTATTTAGCCCCAGCGCTGGTCATATCTTAGACATATCGCCAATGGGCAACTTGGAAAATAAAATCGTTAGTACGAAGCCTTATATGACCGATGAATGAAACATCCAAAATCATAGGCCTACACTGCCGTCTGCGGGTGGCATGCACTACCAGCAGGACCATGGACGCGTTCCTACACTAAATTACATTAAGAGATCATGAGTAGGTCAAACAGCGACACCTAACTTTCTGGTTTTGTTATTCGGGGAGAATTCCCAGGCTGTCGCTTAATCAGCACAGCCTCTATGTTGGAGTGGTTGAGAAACCTCCTCCCCCACCACTCAGAGGGGAGCAGTACGGAAAGATGGAGCCGAAATACCCTGAGGGTGGTCACTGCCAGAGTGTTTTACGTCTTCAGGGGGTCTTTATAAGGTCCCCCTTTATTTTTTAATAATTTAGTGGAGACGGGAGCGCCATTTAACGTGGAATCCCTGGAAAAGTTTCGACCTCTTACGGGGTTCGAACCTGCGACCGTTGACACCAAGTGCCGGGTGCTTAACCGCTAGGCCACCGGAGCTCACTATGTAACTTTCTGAAAACATCGTTACGTTATATATGCTATAGCTCAGAGAACGAACGGTATGGGTAGTGTGTGTGTGTGTGTGTGTGTGTGTTGTCTGTGTGTGAACTTATCACAGTTTTAAAGGATACGCCAACGATAGGATGAGAGAGATTGATTTCATCAGATGGAGATCTTGCCATAGTTAAGACCATTTGTACAATACAACACACACATACACCATGTTTGTTAATGTAACCATCGTATTGATCCTCACCAAAAATTCTCTACACGAAATATTTCAATCTGCTCTTAATATAAAATTCCCGTCACTCCCTTGAAAGACAGACAGACAGACAGACAGACAGACAGACAGACAGACAGACAGACAGACAGACAGACAGACAGACAGACAGACAGACAGACAGACAGACAGACACATCCCACATTTAGTCAGAAAACACAATAACGTCTACTCCATCTGTAAATACATCAACACTCGCGGACTAGAAACAAAGTCAGCACTGATCCCGGGATGTAATATAAACGTCAATCAGATCCCGTTTATTCACATGGAAATCTACAACCTGGATATCAGTAGTCATTTAGAATCGTCTAACACTAGTCAGCGCCATTTGTGAACAATGTTAGAATAAAGCATTATACTACTTATTTATTTATATTTATTTAAACCATCACACAAGTCCCGCCCTCTATTGGTAGATAGTCTAAACGTTGCAATACCATTATTTTTTTAAACTTCGTCATCCTGCTTCGCTCGTCTCTTTGGTGCCGCAAAACAGGTCAAAATAGACTAGAACAAGCGTCTGTGGAAGCCCGCGTGAGGCCTCGCACCAGACCAATTCACACACACACACACACACACACACACACACACACAAATATATATATATATATATATATATATATATATACACACTCTCTCTGTGTTTGTGTTCTGTGTGCTGAATTATCCCCCGCATCACATCCTATTGGTGACTATCCCGCACGCCACCTACCTGATTTCTTCGGATAATATATAGTAAGCAACAAAACAAAAACACACAAAAACACAGCTGATAACAAACACAGAGTAAATAAAATATTCCAGCGCTAATGTCGTAAACTGGGGAAATCCACTTTGTTATTTCCGCTTGGAGTTCACAGATGAAGTTTGGACTTTTGTTCTCGGCGAAGGCATTCCATCGGATTGATGGACTCTAGGAGAACCCTCTCCGGATTATCACCTACTCAGGGAGCGATCCGTCTTTTCTGGCCAGGCTGGGCCTGAATGCTAACAGATTAAGTCGGGATACTGATATATGGAGAAAGAATGTCGATATGGAATGGTTTTACGGGTGTACAAACACGAGTGGAACATATTGTAAACGTGTAATACAGTATCTCGGATATAAACCGTTTATCTATTTATCTACAGTCTAACATCCAGGATGGTGAAGTTTCGTAGATGATCGAGTGCTCAATTAAATCAATATCATTATTATCTAAGGTAGATGTATATTCTAGGATGTTTTTATTTTATTTTATTTATTGGCTTCATAAGCCTTCGAATTATGAAGGTATAGCTGCTGCGTTGGTTTACAGAAGGCCCAGATTTCGATAAAGTTCGACATTATGCGCACGGCACCAGCGATGGCCTCATTTCTAGCCAATTAGATAAAGCTAAGGTTAAACACCACACCGAGAAAGTGTCTGCGGCCGGATATTCAGCATGTTCTCGGCAATATTCGGTTGTTGAACAGTTTACAGTGGTCCGAGGTCATCAGACATCGGACGTTTCTCGCTGAACGTGCCAGTATATTTCATAAATCTCCCCGACAGAGGATCGATAGTTTGACTGCCGGATCCAGTTATAGAACGTGCACTCTGACCCTATCACCATGGCAACACGACAGCGGATCCGATCGTGTGAGGTAGTTTTTAACCGAAACAGAAACAACAACAACAACAAAAAACTATTTATCGCTGCCGATAAATATAACAACAACATCAACAACAACAACATCAACAACAACAACAAGGGCTAGTATTACCTAAATATAAATGCTATTATTGGCGTCAAAATTATCTCGCAAAATCAGGTCATCTCTCCATAACCAAGAGAAGCCCAACTTTACTATCACGATTAGCTGTAGAATGTCATAGGGATCAACAGACAGACAGACAGACAGACAGCTGGCCGGATAGCCTCGGCCATTACCGAACACAGGCCAACGTCCAATCAGTCAAACTGTCACTTACTTAAGACAAGACGTGTTAAGAGCCGGAGATCCCGCGTACATAGAGAGACTGACCACGATTCGTTGTTCTATTATTGCCATCTAGATTTCTGGATGACCAACCAATTACCGCGAGCCCGTCCACTGACCAAGAAGACCGTCTCCCCTTGCACCACCCCCAATCCCCCCCCACTGGAGCCGAAATGGTCGGGCCATACAGGGATCAGATATCGGCGGCCGTCGCTGGTCGCCTAACTCAGGTGCCGTTGGTTGTCGTGACCGAGGAAAGGACTGTGTGCAGCGCCCGAAGAAAGTGTCGCTGATCAGCGTCCACTGATAGCGAGGACGTGGTGGGCTCCAGCGTCATAAATGGGACGCCCCGATATCGTGTGTCGGGATCGTCGTTGATAAAATCCAGCTCACCCGATATCTGGGCCGGGAGACAATGACTGATGACCTTCGGGTTCTGGTTTTCCCGGCGATCTCCGCCAAACGCCGCCGCAGAAGACGACAACAAAACCCCGGATAAACTAGTTCGGGATCGGCCGGCAGGCGGGTTGGGATGACAAATTTGCTTTGGATAGATGCCACGCGAAGGAGATTGACATTTTATTCGGCAACCTACAGGCTGAGAATATTGGGGGGGGGAGGAGGTGGGCGGGGGCATCTCTAAAAGAGGGCGAACGCACGAGATCTTAAAGATAAAGCGGCCAGTCTATTCCCGGAATCAGTAACCGGGTCTAACCGATGCAAAATTAATAAATGTCAGAAGGAGATGTTCAAGTCCCGGATCAAGGAGCACTCTGCCCAGCTGCGGCCCAGCTGCGGTCCTAAATCGGTTAGACGGTTGCGGGGTTCGGTTCTAGCTAATTCCGGCAAATGGACGGACGGACCGGGCCGACTTCGGGGGATCCCGGCTAAAAGCGTCTGACTGAATTGTATGTACAGTCACGTCGGTACCGAGTCGGGCCATTCCGAGCCACAACTTTACACGATGTAATGGCTTCTGGTGCCGTCAGCGGGGACATTAACGCCGAAGAGCGATTAGGAAGTAGGAGAGCTGAAGGAGCTCTGCGAGCAATAAGAGTTGTGTATTGGTCGTTGTTTCTTGACGACTAGAACTTGTGTTTATTGTCGAGAAATAGGCGCATCCCTGAACAGAGGACCGATTCAGTGCGTCCGCTCCACGGAGAGGGACAGGGGGAAGAGAGGGGGAGAGTGAGAGAGAGAGAGAGAGAGAGGCAGGGAAGGGGATGAGACATGAAGAGAGAGAGAGAGAGAGAGGGAGGGAGAGGAGGGAGGGAGAGGGAGAGAGAGAGAGACAGGGGATGAGGAGAGGTGAGAGAGAGAGAGACATGAGAGAGAGAGAGAGAGAGAGAGGAGAGAGGGATGGGGCGAATGAGAGAGAGAGGGGGGAGAGCTAATGACCAACATACAAATGACCATACACAAACTCCCCCCGAGGCCCCTCTCCCGCCGAAGACGAGCACAAAACCGACGGAGCCGGGCCACGGGCAAATCGAGTTTGAAAAAATAAGGGTCCCCAATCAGCCGCCTTGACAGATGATCTGTACGTTAATACAAATTACCGGCAGGAGGAGGGGGGAGGTACGGCTGGCCAGGCAGGGTGACCATTTTTACGGTCGTTGGCCGACCGAATCTCGGGGAGAGTGAATGGCAATCGTTGGCCAGTTTACGATCTCGACCAATGGCCCGACCCGACAGCGTCAATTTATGGCTTTCTTAGAGCCCGTTCCTATTGATCTCTTTATCTGAGAGTTGCTCGGGAAATGCTCTTGTCTACGGCTAAAGATTGAAGATAATATCAATCTATCCCGTGTATGGCACCGATGGGACCGAGGGGAATTTCATTCCTTTATCCTATTTCCCACTGCATAAATAGCCGCACGACTGGCCACCCCCGCGGCCACCCCGGCCACTCCCAGCTCAAGACTACCGGTCGGTCGGTCGGTGTGTGTGTGTGTGTGTGTGATTGTGTGAGGGGGGGGGGCTTAGATATGGGGAAATTCTTCAATTCCACTACCGTGAAGCGGCTTATCGGGGGAAAAAAGTGCCGTTGTTGTTGCTGGAGCCGTTTGATGGCAACGCGTCGGAGAAGACGAAATTTTAGCGTCGGCCGATCGTCAACGGCGATTGTTGTCTCGCCCAATCCAGATCGTCATCGGTGCAGCGGCGTCGTTCGGGAAGCGGCCCGATGTCGGCCATACGTTTACGGACGCGCATCAATTGCCAATGAGCGAACGGACGAAGATGTTCGGTTCACGGGTGGTCGAGATGGCCAAGCTCGGCCTGCAACTCTGGAAGTCGTCGCGCTCCGCTAACAAACAGCACCACCATCACGTAAGTACCTGAAAATCTTTCTTACTCGGCATAGCTCCGGATTCCGGTCATTGTCATATATAGGTTTCGTTCCCGGGATCTGCCCCGACGGCCGGCCGGGCGCCGTCCAACGCCGGTCGCCGAACATCGCCGACCTTCTTCCGGTGGCCCGGTCGACCATTTCGATCATCTCACGTGTCTGGGCCATTAACGCGAGCCAATCGTCCAATCGGTGCCCGCGATTACGACATCCGAAGGCAACCCGATACGCCCCATTATCACCGTTTACGACCCACTGTTGACCTCCCGGAAGCGATTTTTCTCTCCGTCCCCGTGGCGGCGAATGTGACGCGGCACTGAACGACGTCCTCGACGTGGCCAAAGATAAATTAGCTCACGCATTATTAGTTCTCATCTGGATCTGGACATTCTCAACTTGCCGACAGAAGAAGAAGTTCCAGAAGCCAATAACGGGGCGGGCGCGGAAATAGAACCAACTCGACATGATTGGCGACGCTGTAACTCTGTCAATTCCTCGGTTGATGTCTGTGCCTGATCCGTAATGCCATTAATGCAACAAATCTGTATACCACGTAGTTACAATTTCCCCGATTCCATTACGGCAATGGGGAGATTTTCTATTATCCGAACCTCCTTGCGAAGATGCCACACACAGATAGGAATCATCGAATGCCATCTCCGTAGGTGTCCCGACCTTCCGAGGGTCATCGCGATGGTGGCCGAAAATCGGGGAATCTTCCACCTCTGGGAATGGCACCAAAATAGGTCAACAATCGGCAGGGATCTTAAGATTTTATTCTCTATATCGCAATCAGATCTCGCCGTAGAACACGTGACACAGAGGGAAGAAATGAATAATTCATTATTTATAATCGCTATTTTCCATCTCGGCTGATGTCTAGAAATCCGCCCTCAATGTGCTGCTTGTTTTGGGGTGTTTAAAAAAAAAGTTTCTTGTACGTTTATATTAGGATGGCAGGTTGACATTCTGAAAAGCTTTGAGTAAGCCAACAGACACTGAAGGTTTAAAACGAAATGAATGGCGTCGTACTAGCAAAGATTAGATCAACATATTTAGCTAGTTCTGAATAGCTACAGATCTACAAATCTGGGGATGTAGAACATATATATTATATACACACACGCAGATACACACACTCAGAAACACACACACACTAGATTAATATATAATCTAGTTATTAACCACTAGCTCTGCGTAAATTAATGCGTACAGTTAACTAACATACGAACAAGTTCCAAGTTTGATTTTCTTTTGTAATACATAAACTCCCTGCATTTCCCCCGTCATCAGTTGTCTCATCTCCAACATAATTCCCATGGCGCTTACTTGGTCTAGCGGTAGCGTGTTGGATCACTGATCACTACCACTCGTGTTCGAATCCCGGCGTGGCCATATCTGAAGGTTGTTTTATCTTTGACTTCGCCTCATTACCTTTGGAGGTCACTCGGTCCATTTAGCCTACCATGTGCACAAAAGTGGCCGTAAAACATCCATCATCATCATCATCATCATCATCATGTAACATCATTCCTGACCTTATTCGACACAATTAACACTCAGTCTCCGACATTACCAAAACATCAGCCCGCATTTCTCCAAACAAACTCTGAGTAAATAACGACATATTCCATCTCAAGTAACACTTAATGCCCTCACCGACAAAGATATGACAGCGACGTCAACACGCCAAAAAACGAGACGTCGACGGGAAGCTCGAACACAAATACCTACTCGATTTTAGAAAGCTTTCTTGTGTTAACACTTCCCCGTAAACATCTCGGTTAGCGTTGAAGCTGGCGGATTGTAATGTTTGTGTAAGACTGACATGGCTATTGTTGTTGTTAGTGTATCGAGGTCGGTGTTAGACTTGGTGGGATTGTTTGTTTGGGGGGGGGGGGGGGGGATTCGGGGAGAGTGGGGAGAGAGACAAAAGACATCATCCGCGTACAAACGATCCCAGTCAATGGACAATCGACGGCAAATGGCTACAGGGAATGTTTGGTTGATAGTGTTTGTCGGCCGGTCAGTGAGTCGGTTAGTCAGTGAGTCGGCCGGTCGGTCACTCAGTCAATAATTCATTCATTCATTTTGCCAGCCTGCCAGTCAGTCAGTGAGTGGGTTAGTGAGTGAGTGAGTGAGTGAGTGAGTGAGTGAGTGAGTGAGTGAGTGAGTGAGTGAGTGAGTGAGTGAGTGAGTGAGTGAGTGAGTGAGTGAGTGAGTGAGTGAGTGAGTGAGTGAGTGAGTGAGTGAGTGAGTGAGTGAGTGAGTGAGTGAGTGAGTGAGTGAGTGAGTGAGTGAGTGAGTGAGTCGGTTTTTCGTTTTACCTGTCTTTCTTGCTGTTTGTCTGTTTTTCTATCCGCCTGTCCATCATTTTAACCATCTAGATCCAAGCTCGTCCGTCCGTCTGTCTGTCTCTCTATCACCAACTCGATGACAGACCGACTAAGAGACAACCTGAGACATCACGGATTTATGACGTAATCCATCCGGACTGCCCGTACTGAGGAGTGGTTGTTATCTGGCCCATAATCTCTCAAATCAAACACGGATCCTATCTAAATCCAGAGATATACCTCGCAGTGATCCGGGATAAAATATTTATCACAGTCGAAGCTAAGAGACATAGATCTCTCTTCCCGTGACTAATAGCAAGGTGGAAAGTCAACACGAAACACTAACTGTATTCGGGATCAGTGTCATCCGTGTCACTGGAATGTCATGTGTTGAGGACACAAGCGCAATGATACAACGCATATATATATATATATATATATATATATATATTCTCTCGCTTTAGATACGCATGATGTACACCCAACTGTATATAATATACACACAGAACTGACAATACAAGCTTTAGTATTGGAAGCACCATCGAGTTATACATATGTATAACATACAGATAATGGTAAATGATGTTAATACATCACACCTATATAGAGATAATTGTGTTGATGTCAGGAACTGATCTATGAATAGCAATCATAATCGTCTACACTCACAAATGGCCCCCACCTCCTACCCACCTCACACACACACACACACACACACACACATACACACACACACACACACATACACACAACTTTGAGCCTGGCTCTAATTCGGTGTGCCTAACACGAAACAGCGATTTCCTTCATACTACAAAGTGACATTTAGAAAACGTCCTCCCTCGTGTAGATGATTCAGCGTGGGACGCCTCCGTATTGAAATTTAAAAGCTCTCCACGCAGTGCTTCACTAGCTACGGAAAGATATACACCAGGCGTTGTTTATTCCAGTGTGAGATGGCTATATGTATAGCTTAAGTCGGGCCAATCGAGGCAACGCGTGAAAGGCAAACACTCGAGTGGGGACAATCACGTGCCAAAATCTGGTTATCCTTTTGGGTATGGCGAGCCGGTGCGGCACCCTGGGCTACGCGTTCGTGAGGGACCGCGCGAATACTAACCGTGGAACTCATCACCCGATGTATCTTACTATTAATAAATCTGTTATGGGGAACCGCATTGGCTTTATTGCTCGGGGTAACGTACGTTTTTAGGGACGGGTCTGGTTGAGATAAAGCAGTATCGCACGAATGAAGACGTCATCTACAATGTCTCGCATGACACCAATTCGGATCAGAAGGAAAGAATCAGAAGCGCCATTTGGCATGAAACTTGATGGACTATTTTCAAACCCGTTCACGATTCACTTATGCCCGACGCCAGAGCATTTAAGCTGGCAGAACAGGCGACTCACCACACATCGGGCCCTGAGGAACGCAACACACACACACACACTGTTTGCTAAATTGGATTACACAAGTCAATGGTCTAGTGCCGAGTCTCACGTGGTCTCCAACAAACGGGGTCCAAGTTCCTCGTCGGGGGTTCATCATCCCAAGGAGAAGTCTGTAATTGTGATTTCTTTCAACATTTGCAATCAATTTTCGTCTATTTATAACAGCCTCCATATTTTGAGCTAATCACAGCGCAAGTCTGCTATTTTTCTTGTTTGTCCCAAGATGCGGCGTAGTAATATAGAAATTTAGATGTTGGATCTATTTTTTTAATCAGAGTGCAAGACGACGTCATTGGCGTCATAGCTGGATATTATTTTCTGGAGGGCGAACATTTTAACGGTTTAAAAAAAGGGGGAAATAACCTGGAAACTGGTTGTAGGTAGGGAGCTGAAACAAGTCTGAAAGGATCTGACAATAAACTAACGACATCCATCATAAAGTGATGATTAAAATAGAATATAAAAATTGATTACAAATGAGTTGATGGTTAGCTAGCCTCGGCACTGGTCACACCTGGGACGTATGACTCACAGGTGTGAGCCGGATTCGACCCCACAGCCCGAGGTTTGCAGCGCAGTGCTCTAGCCACTGTACCATCGGAACGTTCCGCATATTGATTATAAACGAGTAACAGCTTTCAACGACACCATTAAGTCAGCTACTGACTCCAGAAAGACATAATTCAGTAAGTACAAGCATTCTAGGCATGCTTGTTACCTGGTGTTATATATATATATATATATATATATGATTGTACGTACGGACAAGAGAAAGATGATATACCTAATTATAGCATAATCGTCATCATTATCTCAGACAAGGACGATATATATATATATATATATATATATATATATATATATATTGTTTCGTGAGGCTAGTTAACAAAATTAACAGACTACTACATCACAGGAAATGTTCTCCTTGTCTACTAGCACATGTTTAGTTCGGTTGGCATGCAGCATTCTCAAACCGCGCGCGCGCACACACACACGCGCGCGCACACACGCACACAAACGCACACGCGCACACAAACGCACCAACACACACACACATTTACACACACTCACACATACTCACCCCCCTCTCTCTCTCTCTCTCTCTCGGATGTGTCCCCCGGGGTAAAGGCAATGTTTGTTGGATATAGCCCCCGTTAACATGTTCTGAGAGCTGGAGCCGTGGGTAGGCCAGCCAATTAGGGCCGTGTTGTTGTCGGCTTTTTGTTTAACATCCCCTAAACTTCAATCAGTATACAGGATTGGCGTGGCGAGGTGTTCGTTACCATCGGATAAGTATGGAATGTAGACTGAAATATGTTCGGAGAGTGATGGTTGGTACTGAAAACTGAAATAGTTGGCAATGGATAGCGGGTGTGTGGGGGGAGGGGAGGGGGAGTGGAGGGGGAGGGAATGTGACCCCATTATCACGTTCGGAAGACGGACGGACGGAAAGACAGACAGACAGACAGACAGACAGACAGACAGACAGACAGACAGACAGACAGATAGACAGACAGACAGACAGACAGACAGACAGACACAGAATGACACACGCACGCACGCACTCACACCACACACACACACACACACACATATATATATATATATATATATATATATATATGAGACGGGTTTTTTTATCTACACAGCACCCTCCTCCAAAGTTATCCCTTACAAAGTTACACGCGGAGAGAACATCCAGACAGATAACCCACAGGGGAGCATCTTCGGAGTATGTCCATCCTGTCGGATGGACATCGCTGCTAACCAGAGAGCTCTCTAACAGTTTAGACCCTCCACAACCCAGCCGCCCACCGACCCATCGAACCGAACGAATGGATACCTGTTCTAAACGTTTACCTACTCATCATCGGCTGTCAAAATTACCTGCGTACGCGTTGCCATGACTACCACCGGCCACCTATACCTGGCCGGCATCTGTGCCAGCGGGAGTAATGGCTTCGGATGTTGGATTGGGAACTTTTTGCCAGGTGCTTCATCAAGCCGGATTCTCTATCTATAACTGTCAAGGTCGGTTCAAGGACGACGTGTAACCAATTATGACTGGAGTTCTGGCCTCTGTTGACCTCTGGACAGCTTCAAAGCACGGTCGTTCCATTTAAAAACGTTCAAGTGATGAAATAGATATTTGAACATCTTAAAGGTTAGCATTTCATTTCAAAAATACTAATCCCGTACTAACGCAGAACTACAAAGTTTTTTTTTAACAATGACGTTGACCCAACTGCAAACATTAATTCACACACACACACACACACACACACACACACACACACACACACACACACACGAGCAGAGATTAAATACGGGGGAATGTTACCACTTCCCTCGCCGTTGTCTATGGATCAATAGGACTGAAGCGAACTGGTCGGGATGTCAGTCAATTTGTCCCGGGCCGCTAATTCCCACCTGACGCCGTCATAATGCAGTGTGTGTGTTCTCTGGAATGAGTTCCACGATCCTGATTACATCGGGGCCGCTTTCTAAAAACAGACCCAATACAACCCTCCCTGATGAATCCTCCGGATCGGCTGGCAATATGTATGACATTTCTGCCACTTTACGATCATCCACAGACATCTGAGGCCTATTTCCAGTCAACGCCATATTCGCATTTAACAAACGCTGAAACGCGCTTAAATGTTTGTGCATCACCTCACGTACAGACGCACCTACAAAGACACCAAATTATTTTAAAAAATTTAAGAAGACAATATGCTAATGGCCATACCATTATTATTTATTCATTGTCTCCTATTGTCTCTTTAAAAAAATAATAAATTTCACTCAATAACTCTCTCAGACTACATCCAGAAACTGTGATAACAAACTGACTAAAGAGCTTCTTGATCATCAAAGTGATTAGTTCAATTGTATATAGTTCAGACCACTTTTGTCCTCTTGTCTGTTTGTTTATACATCCATAATTCATATATAATTAACGGATTAGTAAACAGAAATAAGTACCATCCTCATGTGAAATATGACATAGAACTATCTGAGAGATTTTATCAATCAATTTATCTCATCTAACAGAACAAAAATTACATTATCTGGAGCCATCAAACTAATTGCTAGTCTTTTCTTTGTGCAGTTGTCATGGCAACAAAACTAATTATCTTGTAGTGTCCAACTAATGAATGATTCCAACAAATGACTATAATAATGACCGCTTGACGCCGTAATATTTAATATAAATATGACAGGAACGGACAACGATTTAAATATTGGCTCATAAAGCAAACTTTTTCAATATAATATCATAATATTGTTACTTCGTAACACCGTACCCCCGGCTCCCCCCGAAATGCCCCCCCCCCACCCACAACCACCAGGCAGTAATATACTGGAACAATTCTGGTCGAGGTAATATACTGATATTATATGGCGCCCACTGATATAAACAACTTTAACGGTGTATGTAAATGTTCCCGTTTCGCGGCTACTTTTGCACACAGCGTATGAGGCACCTCCGTGGTCTAGCGGTAACGTGTCTGACCACAGATCACTACCACCCGTGTTCGAATCTGGGCGTGTGCTTATCTGAAGGTTGTTTCGTCTTTGACTTCGCCTCATTAGCTTTGGAGGTCGCTCGGCCCATTTAGTCTACCTTGTGCACAAAAGTGGCCGTAAAACATCAATCATCATCATCATCATCATCATCATTCGGTGTATGAAATGTACAAATCAACATCAATCCTAGTAATTGTTGTCATCTAGTTGTGTATAATTACAAAATAAATAAGAAACTGCCAAATGTATGTCACATTTGAATAAAAAACATAAATAATAGAAATTAATAATTATCATAACCTGCTCATTAAGCCGATATATAAGTACCATAGTTATTTATCTAACTAATTAATTAATTCATTTTACTAACTATTCCCACAATTAACATTATGTATGCATAAATATGTATTTAACTGAACAAATATTTGCTAAATTTGTAAGATTATATATATATATATATATATATATATATATATATATATATATATATATATAAAGTTTTTCATATGTATACATTGAGTGAGACCTTAATGAAAATTATTATTATGTCATGTTGAATAAATAATGAGATAACTATTTTCAACAAACAACGTTATAATTAACTCACTGAGCCATAATTTATAATCGGGATTTATACTAAATAATCTTATAACAAGTTATCAGTACAATATATTAATATTAATATCATCCCGTGGCAAATTTATTTGTCATAATGCAACAAAAGACAAAAACGTGTATGATGGACAGGCGAAGATGAGACGAGACAAGACTTTTTTTCTTGCTCGGGGAGAATCCCCAGGCTGTCGCTTATTCGGCAGAACTTCTATGTTTTGAGTGGTTGAGAAATCTCCTCCCCCACCACTCACAGGGGAGCAGTACGGAAAGATGGAGCCGAAATACCCTGAGGGTGGTCACTGCCAGAGTGTTTTACGTCATCAGGGGTTTTTTAACGTCCCCTTTATTTTTAATAATTCAGTGAAGACGGCAGCGCCATTTAATGTAATAAGCCACCCACGATGTTGTGAGCCGAGAAATTAATCCCTGGAAAAGTTTCGACCTCTTACGGGGCTCGAACCTGTGACCGTTGGCACCAAGTGCCGTGTGCTTAACCGCTAGGCCACCAGAGCTGACACAAGACAATACGAAATGGTGTTGTCTATTGTCTAACGTGAAAGAGACAGCTAAAAGGTGACGAAGCGGTACCATCTTCGATGACAGACCAATACCGACAGAGAGATCGATTATTGATGACCAACTTCCAGTGCGAAACAGCGATAGACAACAACGAAACGTACGGCTCGCCGGTTATATACACCTACTTACATCCGCCCCTAACCGTACCCTATACCTGACACAGCCACTATACGGGCCAGACATACTTGTTGTATAACCCGAACAATAGACACTTACAGAATAATCACGTCGACTTAATGGCACCTGGATTAGTTAATCAGGGCCACTAAATGAGAAAACATCCACCGAAATGGTCCATACTAAACGCCGGTCGATATAGCGCGATGGCCGAGGTGGTAAGGCGTACGGGTTTATTTGGCGGGTCCGAGTTCAACTCCCGATGTCCCAATTCGGTCACTTATAGGTAATTTTTCGTGTTTAAACGTTATGGTTGTTTTGTAATTCAGATGTTGCACGTTTATGCACAGAGTATGGTGCTAAATGAGCTAACCCATCTCCGAAGTTATTGAGTGGGGTTGAAGTGAAGGATGAAACACCCTTCAGCTAGAGTGGAATTTAAATTTCGATCAAAAAGATCTGTGACCGACTGTGCTATGGACGCTACAGGACGAGAAGATGAATGCTGATCATTCCTTAAACAACAATAACAAAAAATTAAGATTAAATGTTGCTGTTTTACGGCCATTTTGTGCACATGAGTAATGAAACACCTTTGAGACACAGCTGGGTCTGGATTAGAACTCGATGCTAGAGGTCTTTGACCAACCGCGTTGCCAATTAGGCCTCGCAAAAAATTAAAAAAAATTATATCATCTCCGTCACGGAGTATATTATTAACATATATCAATAGATAATTACTAAGGAGAAGTAGATAAATAAACTGACAGCGCTTTGATCATCCAATGCCATCTGTAGCCTGTTAAGTGCGAACATCAATATTGGGATCTGTTTATCCTACGTCGACGGGCATTTTGCCGACGCTAGCGGGAGTTAGCTTATTGGACCTGGCACCTCCGGCTTAAATAACAACTAATCGAAGCCAATTTAGTCCGATGCTAACCCGTGTACCAACGTATCGAACTCATCGCGGAAGAACACCTCATACAGGTCAACCATATAGCAGATCGTGATGAAGCCGACGGTGCGCATCTTATACGTAATTATCTCGGAGATGCTAACAAAGGTGAGCAAAGGTCACGCGCAGGTAGGCGAAAATGAGCCATACCAAGAGGTGGTGGCAGTGGGGGATGGTTGTGGCGGTGGTGGTGGGGATGGTGGTGGGTCTGTTGTTAATTATGGACAAACCGGGCGAAATGTTGCTCCGGGGTCTGGTGGGTGTATGGGGCGGCTGATGGGCAAGTTTTGGCCGACAAAGAATGGCATCAATACAGGAATAAACCGAGGAATGGTTGCTATCGGTGATAACCGAAACGGAAACGTACCCTCGACTGAAATGGGTAATCAAGACGCGAAGGAGAACCCGTCGAAGCATTTTTTCCCCGAACTGCACGCCGCCGTCTGCTTCCGAAGCATTGTTTTTCCGACAAACTGTTTCACCGGAAAATCGGCGAGGGAAGGGAACGTTTGGAGACTGTTAGAAACGGGCTAACCGGTTAGCGCAGGGTTGGCGTTCCGAACTGGCCGCGCGCCATCATAACACAACACCTGTAAGGCATAGCCGGAAGATTATTATTATTATTATTATTATTATTACGTCGCCCTTGAATGGGTGATAGATAGGATTGCCGTCGTCGAACAACATCATCAACGCCTCGCCGCCATGGACCGTCTATTAAACTTTAAGCGCATTCTCAGGTAAGTGCGACGTTGATTAATTGTCAGGTGCGAGGCGGGCTCTTGGCCTCCGTTCACGAATGACGGAAGGGGACGCGAGATGGTGTTACTCTTCGTCAAAAGGCACAGATGATGATGCTCGCTATATTCCCCATCCGCTGTCTGTGCAATCTATCAACGTTTGGCGATATACATTGATCTATGACAACTATTAAAGGTGTGATGTAAATAGCTGTAAAGGGATTGTAACAACCACTATAGTGGCTGTCTTGGGAGTGTATGTCAATGCGTTTTCTGGGAGACAACTCAACCGGTATTACAATACTTTATTTGGTATTGTGATTAAACGATCGACAATTCATATGATCTCCAATTGTCTGATAATTATAGCACGATATCATAACACAACATTCAGCGGCCATCAAATACGTTCATCTTCAACACGACAGCTGTACAATTTAGTGACGTCAGTGAAAAATAGGGAAACTCGAAAGTGGCCATTACAGGGCTGAAGAGCGTCATATTATGAGGGCTGATATTGCTGATATTGCTCGGATTAAAATATATATTGCCAATTTATATGACTGTAAGCTTAATGGAAGTTCATTCTCAATCCAAAATTATTTGCCTGAGAATCAAACCCAAAACACAGTGTATTTGTTATATGAACTATCTAGCAAGGATGTCTGATACAATGGCGGTATTATATTAAACAGTGAGTGAGTGAGTGAGTGAGTAATTCAATGAGGTTGTGTTTATTTTTAACCTCAGCGCTCATGCATTCCATCTGGGATATATATACTAAGGTAATATCACACAATACAGGTAACACCAGTAGTAAGTCGTCAGGGCAAAGTTATTATTGATTGGAGCGCGCGCGGGCACGCACGCAAGCACACATGCACACGCACGCACACACACACACACACGCACACACACACAGAGAGAGAGAGAGAGAGAGAGAGAGAGAGAAGCACACAAATATACATATATCATTTATATGATGGCGCTTAACTATATCATAAATTTGAATATAGCTATCTTTGTGACTTTCTGGTTTTATTTCATCAGAAAAATTGAAATCAAACTTATATATAATAACATTATAAAATGCTTTAGGGGCTAATGGAAAAACGGTTATAGCTACACTAAATGCATCGTTTCCACGTACGTGCAGCTTAAACACTATCGTCTTTGTATATCTGAAACAATGTTTAACGTGAAATATTAAATAAACGGCAGCTCCACTAAACATAAACGTATTGTTTAATAAACGTGACTATTCTAGACAAGATAATCTACCCAGCATTGTCTTTAAAAAAAGACCCAGTGTCCCATTTGAGTATTTGAAAAAAAGTGGTTTTTAATGATGTACATGACGCTAAGCATCACAAATACAATTTCTAGCACCACGCTGTCTCTAAAGTACTAAAGATTACATATAACAAGCAAAATTAATAACTCAGAAATACCCAAATGGTATTTTAAAACATCCCCTCAAATACAAAACAAAACACCCACAGCATTTCTTGTCCAAGTATTCAAAACAAAACAATCTACGATGTCTGAACAAAAAAACCTAAAATACGGGAAAAAAGTCAGTCATCCTGTTATCTTGCGGCTCCAGAAAGCGAAAACTGAAAATCAGACACAGGATCTCTCCTATACTGACACGTTATGTCATCTGCAAGCCACGTCTGTCATTGTTGATCGCTTAAAATTGGCGTCAAAATAAATGAAAACTTCGAGAACCGGTTGACAGTCAATCATTAATAAAATTCATGTCTTAAAAACAAAAATCATATATTCTACCAAATCAATGTCTGTTGGAACACGTGACTGACATAATAACATCCAACGTAAACTTATTTCACTTGATTTTCTTTCGGGACATTATAAGGTGTAATTCGTGTTTTAGTTTTTACAGGTTTTTATCGATCCTGAACATAGATTTGCCATTAGAAATCGCCGACTAATCGCTGCAACAACATCTGTGTATGTATTTAGAGAAAAAGAAAAAAGATTCATCTCGATCTAGCCAACAACAAGTCTGCTCATATGTCTTATAGTATAGAGTGAAGAGTCTGTTGAAGACGACTCTTCTGGTGTCCTCAAGTATCAGACGAAGCGGTCTTCTTCGTTAAAAACAAAATGAATTGTTCGGTTTCTTTAAAATACTGGACACAAATAACCCGTTATACAGATAGTCAACTTAGCATAAGCCAATAAGGCCTAATTAATAGCGAGGTTGGCCACAAATGATTGGCAGCTGGGTTCAAATCCACTGATGGGCTATATCAGAAGGGTGTTTCATCTTTCGCTTCGTCTCATTACCTTTGGAGGTCGCTCGGCCCATTTAACCTACCAAGTGCTCAAATGTGGCCGTAAAACATCAATATTTACAACATTTATAAGCCAATAAGGCAACTTATTGTAAGTAAACTTTCCCGTAAGACTTGTTATAAATAACATTACATTGTCCCACGGTGTATTATTATCATATTACTTAACAATAACATTATCACATTGTCCATCGTTCGCTGGAAAAGAACTAGACATCATTATACTAACTTGATAATGAATCTAGTTTTAAATATTTTGATATTGTCTTATTATTACCAGTGTTTGATGAACTACTTGAATAAAAGTATCACTTGGATGAGGCAATATTACACGCACACACAAACACACACACACACACACACACACATATATATATATATATATATGCTGGTACATGCCTGTGTGTGTGCTTGTGTGCCAGTTTATGTTAGATGGTAATATTTCTGTCAGACACCGACAACATTCTAACGTTAATATAACATCACGTGGAGCAGGTTTGTGTACGCTTTTGTCTACATCAGTTTATTTGGTGTACATTCATCCATCCACCTTTACGTACACGTGTACACAACATACCACATACACATTTCATATATATATATATATATATATATATATACAAACATCTCATGCACTCTCAAATCTGAACACGTTTTATCACTTAAGCCATGTCCCACGTGATAAACCTGTTTCAGTTATCCGAGATAACCACTTGCTAATACAGAGATAAAGTAGCCACAATAGCACTGCTGCCGCCACTCACTGGAACTCGGCAAATGGCCAAAGATAGCTGGTGCTGCCCCCTGGTGTTCGCTAACCATAGCACAAGCGAAT
>JAODUP010000192.1:127500-242500 GCA_025642065.1 Paralvinella palmiformis | reverse complement strand
GATTAACTCCCCAAAGAAAACAAACGCTAAACGTAAGCAAGATAAGGCCTGGTGGTGGGGAAGGGGTGTTTAATCGACGAAACTCGGCGAGAAAATGGTACCAACAATACGCCTGAATATCGGGTGAAACGAAGCTCTGCTTATCTTTCGAACGAACACATTAACCGCGCACGGTTGGTTAGGTTTCATTTGAGGTCAACGGAAGGTCTTTTCCAGGCTCGGCTTTAACCGAATGCCATTAACCCGAGAAGTTAATTAGCTAGCCGACCACTTGACGTTAGTGGTTGATAATTAATTACCTACCAGGAAAACAAAGCGCCAGTGACATTCCTGGAATAGGCTGAGATGATCATAAGTAAATAAAAAATGATCGTTTTTAACGGTGTACTCGAGATGGTATTATTCTGGGATGTTGGGATTAGTTGAGGGATTATGGACACTGTTTAACAGCTGCTCGCGATGATGCACTCACCGTCGGGCATTCGTATGAGGATTACATCGGAAAACAGCTGTGTGGGATTACGCCGTTAAACAGCTCTCTGTGGTTACGCTGCCGAACTCCTGGGTGGGGTTACATTTCTAAACTGTTGTATGGGATTACATCGTTAAATAGTGGTGTGGTATTACAGTGCTAAACAGGTGTATGGGGTTACACTGTTAAACGGATAGATGGGATTACTCAGTTAATTCTTGCTAAACAGATGTATCGGGTTACATTGATAAACAGCTGCTTGGAATTGATTACACAGCCAACAACTGCATCAGATTCAGCTGCTAGACACCTGCATGGGATTATTCTGGAAAACAGCTGTACATGATTGTATAAGTATTCCGGGGTGTGGGATAAAAATTGATATATCCAGTAAACTGGTTGAAGAATGCTAAAGTATGACTTTGATTTGCTACAGCAAGTACAAACACGGCATTTTGTAAATGACAGCGTATGACTGGGGTATCCCAACGAACTAGCCTTCTATTGCTGATAGATGACGTCACAAAATACTTTCAACGGATTCTATCAATCGTAATTTATTCCTAGACGGCGACGTGAAGTCTACGGTGACTAATATGTAGATTCTTTGAATATAATTAGATTGATGATGTGACCAAGAACGTGTGCGATATGAAGAAAACTCTTAAGTACCCGTAGGGTATGTACTTGGACGAAGAGGGCAATGAAAGTTCAGCCTGCCAGTGTTTAAATTAATATGGCTGGGAAATAGTACAAGATTAATTGATATTTGAACCGAAGGCGAAACATTTATCATAACATTAATAAGCCTTAGTGTGTGTGTTATATTTATAAAAATATTAACATCAATCTGTTACAAGTTCAATTATCCATCCATGTTTGATAGCTAGCCGTTCACTTGGATCATGTGATAATAACTTGGCCCTTACTGGAAATGGAGAACCGTGATTGGTTAAAAATTAGTTCCGGTGTATCGGTTTATCAGCCGGCAAAACCGCCAAACATGTGCATATGGAGCTTTATGAAAGCCACAAAGACACAGAACTGGAGAAGCTGTTCAACAGAAGTTAGGTTTCTTTTACCATGGTGCGAGCCTGAAGGTGTGGATCATGTTGATGTTGTTAAATGAACAACATTGACCGTTTTCATCAAACAAAATGTTTCAGATCTCCGTTTTAGAGATTTTCCACGCCATATGCCAGTGCAAGAATGTGTGTTTTGGGCACAGTTTTTCTGCAGATGTTTCCCACTTTTTTTTCATTGCTCCATTTCTTGAATTATTTTTTCCGGTGCTTCTTTTTTTTCTTCCTTCAGGAATATTTCAGACACACGGCAAAAATATTTAGTATTAAATGGTATTTCATGAAGCGGGGCAGAGCTTATGGTATTCGCAGGCAAAGCGAAAACATTTCCTTGTTACGTTTAAGTTCTCTCTCGAAGCTGGCGCGTGCATTATTTATATAAGAAGGAAACCGGAAGATGCATTTAAAAATAAATTTAAATAAATGGTTTGAAGTACGAACTAAACGTTAAATATTGAAAATAAGAAGGTATGCAATTTTACACAACCGTAAAGATATAAAGTCCTACAGATAGCAATGTCCCTAGGTGTGTGCGGGCACCGGGGACATCACATGTGTTATGCGGGGAATGGGAACACACACGCGCGCGCGCGCACACACACACACACAGCCCGCACCCCAGTAGCATTTCATTCAAATCATCATCATCGTCAGAGAGAGAGAGAGAAAGAAAGAGAGAGAAAGAGAGAGCATGCATACATATATGCATATGACCACTTTTGGTGCACATGGTAGGCTGAATGGGGAACACAGCCAAGCCTGGGTCTTTCATGGTACAACGTGTGCCTGTGTGTGTGTGTGTGTGTGTATATATATATATATATATATATATATATATATATATATATATATATATATATAAAATGCTATGAAGCAGGTGAAGAGCAGGATGGATCCATTTCACAAAACGACACTCGTATTAATTATCTCTAGAATCTATCGCCGGATAATCTCGCCTCATCCGCCGGTAGTGGAGGGGGAGGAAGCAAATTAATCATTATAACAGATAACTGGCCACGATACACGTCCCATCATATGCCATCATTACGGCTAAATCTCCTTTATACAATGCCGCAAACCAATTATGACACATGGATGGTCGGAGAGCGACCAATCAGTCGTGAACTGATCATACGAGGCCGTATGATGAGGACAACCTGATCGGACAATCTGTCAATCACCGATCGGTGGTTTATATAATTAATTAATGTCCATCTTTTTTGGATGGCCGTATATCTGTCTGGGATCTGCCTTACTCGGCTGTGAAATGTGTCAAGTCAGTCGGCCAATCATCAAACGATGGGACACCGCATAGGTCTGTCTCTGAACATAGACGGGCATGGGATGGGGCTTTAGGGTACAGTCTGGAGAGGTTCAGAATGGATGGAGGGATCGGTGAAGGAAATATGCAGGGGTGTGTGTGGGTGTGTGTGTGTGTGTCTGCGTTACTGTAAATGTTGCTGTTTTACGGCCACCTTTGTACGCAAGCTAGGCGAAATGTGCCGAACGACCTCTAAAAGTAAAGAAGCGAAGTGAAAGATGAAATGCCCTTCAGTTATAGTCCAGCCTGGGTTTGAAGCCAAGTGCTATATATCTGTGGCCAACCGCGCTACCAGTTAGGCCATAGAGGCACCCTGTGTGTGTGTGTGTATGTATGTGTGTGTGTATGCGTGTGTACAATATATATATATATAATTAAAATACAATATTAATGTAACATCCTATTTTGCTATATATTTACCATGTGACAATCTGTGTCTGTGCGTGTGTGCGCCCGCGCGTGCGCGTGAGAGAGAATGGGCTGCTTTTAAAGATAAATATTTGTGTCGTCAGAATTGTGACTGCCAATAGAATGACGTAACAGCTAATTCTAATACAAACTATTAGGATGGAGTATTATTCAGATCGCAATCCAAACCATTCTAGTCGTGTATGTATATTAACACCACAATACAGTAACCCGTCTCAGCAACTATACCGAGATGAGGGAAAGAGATGTTGCTTTCTGGGCTAGCCAGACCAACTTAGGACAGTTCTTCCCAACTAGAGAGAGGACCGGGAAAGTCAACTCGCTGATTAGCAACAGAAGCAACTGATCAAGAACACATCGTCTGATGCAAATCAATTCCGCCCGAGGCCAGTATTCCGCCAAATTCATACAGTATTCCTCCGAATATCGGCACAATCCCTTTGATGTTCGCTTTGGGGGTGGGTTGAGTGGGGGGCGGCTAACCCCCCCGGATTATCAGCTGCCAGTTTCTCCACGTTCTCTTCAACCGTTCGTCCTTGTCCGCGGCGTCGTGCCTGTGCCAGGAACAGGATCACTTCCTGGAAGTCGGCTGCCAGAAAGGCGTGTTGTCTCCAGGAATAAAACAAAAATCCAGGCTAGACAGGCAGACTGACAGATGACCAAATAGGCAGAGGGACAGACAGGCGGAGAGCAAGACAGGCAGACGGGGGTGGAATACACAGGTAAATGTCCTAAAAGGGACAAAACCAGCTCAATGGGAGAACAGACGGGAAGACAGACAACCTATCAGATATACAGAAGGCAGACAGGCAGACACGGGGAAAGTAGAAGAGGAACAGATGGCCAGAAAGGCAGACGGCCGGATGAGGAGCAGACAGGAAAAAAAGAGAGGAACAAAGGGATATTGGTTAGATAAATAGATAGCTAGACAGGCAGACAGGAAGCGATGCGAATAATGGACCATGCACCGGCAAACGGACAGTTAAGACAGTAAGCGGGCCGAGCAAAAGCGGGACCGGGCAAGCAGACGAACATGGGCAAAGGGGGGGGGGGTTCCGGGAGAGAAACGAGACCAAACGAGGGATAATCGGGCAGGGATACGAGCAGGAAAACGTCGCCAGTAAATTAGCACTTAGAGAGAGTAAGACCGACATTAAGTGAGGACACGCCGTCGTTCACAAAGCCAATTTGTCGCCGGGTCAGTTAGACAAATTCATCCGCGATGTCGACAATTAACTTGCTTTGTACGTAGCTGGGCAAGTGTGCGTCCGTGTATGAGTGCGTGTGTATTTTAACAGTTTGAAATAAGGCACTGACACAGAGAATCATGACTACATTCTGGCTGATTCGTTAGATAAACGATATTGTGCCGAGACGTGTGGGGAGGAGGGTTGGAGGGAGAGAGAGAGAGGGGGGGAGCGGGAGGGAGAGAGTCAAAAGGAGATATAGACGTAACCACTTATAATATCAGAATGCTAAGTAAACGTGAACTGCTGAAAACACCATGTACGCACCACCATAAAAGACCTGAGCCACGAGCCTGGCGATACTACTACTACTACTACTACTACTACAACAATTACTACTACTACTACTACTACTACTAATACTACAACAACAATTTCTACTATTACTACTACAACAATTACTACTACGACTACGACTACTACAACAATTACTACTACTACTAGTGAGAGAGGGGAGGGGGAGTGATAATAAACCAGAGAGAGAGGATGAAACATCCCCCATCGGGTGTCAGCTAGAACAATAGCTCGAGATAAACAGCATCAGAGCGTAATGGACATTGATAGTAACGTGACGGCGAGTTATTAATACGAAACAAACAGACCAATGGGCCGACATCAAGCCGAACGAAGATGTCACGAAGATGATACGTAGTGTCCGCTCGGCTACATCGCGAATTCATCAACACACCGACACTTAGTTGGGTATTTCCTGTCGAATTCTGAAGACGGCGACAGGAGTCGGGAGAGTTTCGAGCCACGCTATCGGTCACCGGGCGTACGAGCCACGGACCGAGTGGAATGTGGTTCGGCGAGTGGCCCCCGGGATTTCTATAACTCCACCCCCCAGGAAGGTGTTGTTTCTGATTATGCCCCGCGGTTGCTGGCCAACGAGAAGATGATACGCCGGTAGGCGTTATTGTATATCGGGGCCAAACTCAGCCGGCGGTGTGCGTGTGCGTGTGTGTGCGTGCGTGTGTAAACTACAAGCCGTATGGATATATCGAGGCACCGCGATCCATTGATGTATGGTGAAGTACTGGGCCCTCGGGCATTATACAACCGAACCGACCGGGTCGGGAGAAGATTGAGCCAAGAACACATCGCGGTAATAACACGACACACACACACACACTCAACGTAGAATCTATAACTGACCGTATACGGTCAGTCATAGATTCTACGCTGTGTGTGTGTGTGTGTATAAGTCGATCATACCGAGACACCACGGATGACATTCATATCATGGGTGTATGGTCACAGAAAGACAGTGTTCCATCCATCCATTCACCGGTAATGAAACCTGTACATTCTACCAGACAGCCACCGATAGGTAACGAACAAGAGGACCGCTTTTGGCCATAACTAATCTCCGTCCAAAACGCCACTTTTGGGGTCGTTTCGGCCCAGGTTACGAAACTTTCCCGGGGCCGAAAGTACCAAACCGATGCGGTAAATTGCAGCGCCCATATATACTATAAAGTAGGGCCGGGGCGAGCGTGACCGGGACGGGACGTTCTTTAGTGTGGACGTCGGCGGATGGGTCCGTGAATGATGAACGGCGAGAGGCCGTGTGTTACTCAGGGCCCGAGATTGGTCGGCGGTGCGAAGGCATGCCATGATTCAATCATATGGCCTGTCACAATATAGAACACTTCGGCCAATGGATGGACCAGCCTCTCTCTCTCTCTCTCTCACTCTGTGTGTGTGTGAGGGTGTGTGTGTTGGTGTGTGTGTGCGCGCGCGCGCATGTGTGTCGGTCCCTGTGCGTAAGCGCGAATCCCAATCAGGAGCGCACGTCCGTATCTTACCACTCGCTTCTGAATCATTAACTAAACCTATTTAGCCCCCCGACCGCTATAACACAGGAAGATGGTAGAGATTTGGTGAACGGGAGGAGGAAGCCAAACTGCAATAGCCCGCCTTCTCTATCACTAGAAGCGTGCGTGTCGGCTATTTACCGGCATTCTTGCTGACGCTGTGAGATGTGCCAAAAGAGAGCCGAGTCAAAGCCCTGGCTCAGCTCTATATACTCCCGCCAGCCAGAGCTCTCCATTATCCCCGAGATAGACACCGATTAACGTACGATCACCCGCAGCGTTTAATCATTGGCCAGTGCGCGTGGCTGGATGAGGAGGGTTAATGCCAGGTTTATCTATTTACTGTTACGATAAACATTTAAGTCCATTCGTTTGTCTTCAAATGTCAAATTTAAATAACATCACGACAAAACGCAGCTGATACCAAGAAGAAGTAACATCTGGTAATATTCTACAACATATCATTATGGCATGTGCGTGTGTGTTTGTGTGTGCATGCGTGTCTTTGTGGATTCCCATCGCAGGTAGAGAGTGCAGTATATTAAAACCATTGTATTACTGTACATCAATGGGTAAGAAGTGTTAATTGGCCAGTAGTTGAACAGCCTACTATAGTCTTGATGATTTCTTTATCAGGTGAAAGAAAATGTTCCATTGAAGTAGCGATTCTTATCAACTAAATACAACGTGGATGAAACGAAAGATCAACCACAGTCCACACATGTATCTTATCCGCATTGGGAGAATCGTTCATCCACACCCATCCACCCCCAAACAAAACCCCCAACGAAACCAGTAGCTGTTGCAAATGCAGTCTGGTCGCTGATCCGTGTACATCGGATGAGTCCGGTGTTGTCGTAAAACACCAAAATGTTGCTACTTTCTCAATTAGCCTCGCCACTGACACTTGAATCCCATGTCAGGTTCGTGTCAGGATCCTTCCTTTGATGCTGCGATGAGAAGTGCAAAACGCTGCGCGTTAGCAACTAATAGGTAATATCTCAAAAACGAAACACTTTAGTAGTAGTCGTCTACAGTAGTCAATCCGAGGTGTCAAAATCGAGTAAACCCACAATCCAACAACGATCTGGATCGGTCCATTCCGGAAGCCGAGACGTACCCAAACCGCAAAATCCTCCCCCCCCCCACATTCTCATACACCAGTCATCATCTGATAGTGACTTGCGTTTAATTGACCAATTCCGATCGCTTCCGCTGCTGGGAATACCTGGCCGCTGGTCGGGAACAGATCACCCGGAGCGATCCAGAGATCCAGATTAATGGCCGTTAGTGATGGTACTTTAGGCCGATGTTTGCTTATCACCTGGCCGGTTCGCCTTACTCAGCATGACCTAAACAAGGCACGGCTCGGACACGCGGTAACCTCCCAGATAATACTAACAACACGTCCGGATCCCTCTAACTATCCGGCATCACATCCAGGGCTGGCGTAGTTCCGGTCGGTTATAAAAATAGCCGAAACCGAGCCGAGGAGGCGTCGAAATACATCAAGTTCTAAACGGAGAGAACCGGAAGTGATCGATGACGTTGTTCCATAGACAATGATTCGTATAGGTGACGTCACCGTTTACCAGAAGATGTATCAATCTCGGCGACCAAATGGAGCAACAAGGCTTCAAAGTCACTTAACACTTGAACAAGACTACCCTGGTATACTCTCTCTCTCTCTCTCTATCTCTCTCTCTCTCTCTGTGCGTGTGTGTGTGTGTGTGTGTGTATGCGCATGCGTGCGGGTGAATTATACATGTATAAACATATGGAAAGGTATACAGGCTTAATAACCAATACATTGTCTACATTGTGCTTATTATGACAGATATATCACATTGGCAGGATATCCCAATCTCTTTATCTTGTAACAGCGCAATCACACACACACACACAGAGAGAGAGACACACGCACACGCACACACACACAGACACAGACACACACACACAGTACTCGTTCTACGAACATACATTCATGACCTCGTTGTTTCTAAGAGCACTATAGTTTCAAATTCCGGTAAAGATTGGTCAAACAAGGATTATAAATAACAGAAAACACTCCCGGAGATGTTTAATAAACTCGGGATATATCACCCCCACCCCACACACCCGTAAAATTAATCCCTACGCGCCGACCGAGTGACAGTTCGAGGGAATAATCCCCGCGAAGACGCGTCACGGCGTATATATTTTGATCGCCAAACTTGGGAATAGGTTATATTACTGAGGCGCCATATAGGAAAGGGGCGATTTTCGGGAATGGTACCACGTCTGGGATTCGGTCGGTCGGCGAGAGAGAGAGAGAGAGGGGGCTTTTGATAACCGCGGCACACACTTTTTGACGACGGCGCCAGAATCGCGTGGCCGCTTCTCATCTACGACCGGACGCCGTTCAACCGACATCGGGCCGCCAATCGGGTTCGTTCCCATGCCAGTCACCTCTCGGGCCGATGGTGGGCCGGATAAATCTATGCGGAGCATCTCGAAATCAGCCGACGCCGCCGAGAAATTTACTATCGACGTTTAACTATAATTCGAGCTCAGACTGGGGAATGACGATCTCAGCATGGGCACTTCGCCGTTTAGAAGGCAAGGCCGCGGTGTGGCGGGGGAAGGGTTGGTATACATAGATAGCCGTGTGATAACATAATATATATATATATATATATATATATATATATATACGGAACACAATTAAAGGCGGTAGATATGCTATCGGGGAGGAATGTTTATTTTTTGTTTACCCTTCATTCCCCAGAGCTACAATTGGTCTAGTTGTTTATGGGGTTATCTAAGTAAACTCGGGGGTGAAAAAACATTTATGGATGAAACCCGAACGATAAGAGGTCAACAAAACGTGTACTTATCACAAACGATTCGATAGCGTAGATGGTTAGCGAATGCCAGAATTAATTATTGATTAAAGGTATCCATGTCGATTGCCCACAAGATACTTCTGTGCGTGTGTGAGGGGGGGGGGGGATTTGGTGGAACAACGAGTCATTCTCCGTGCATTCATTGGGATTAGCCCACCCACGCACTCGCTCTGACCGGGGCGCCTCCATGGTCTAGCGGTAGCGTGTTGGACCACATATAACTACCACCGTGTTCGAATCTTGGCGTGGTCATATCTGAAGTTTGTTTCATCTTTGACTTCACTTCATTACCTTCGGCCCATTTAGCCTACCTTGTCCAGAAAAGTGGCCGTAAAACATCAGCATCATCATCACTTGCTCTCTCTCTCTCTCTCTCTCTCTCTGTGTGTGTGTGTGTGTGTGTGTGTGTGTGTTTTATGTTACATATAATAAAGGCGTGGGCTCGGGTTTTCGTGATGTTTATAATTCTTACAGAATTATGATCAAACGACTACTACCTAAATTTAATTTTTATATATATTAGTACATATATAACGCAGCTATAACTGGAAATAAAGCATATATATCAGTACATATAATATATATTATGATAATAATTCTAATACCTCCGACAATAGCAGAAATAATAGTATTTTCACTCAGCCCAAAATAGCACGTCTAGTTTCGGTTATAAGAAACCTGTATCAAGTGCATGTGTTCTCCCTGACTCTCTATATCCCGTTCGGTGTCACGTTGGTCGCGCATCTTCCAACCAGACATTCAGACCCGTCTCTCAGTCAGCTCTAAAAACGTCTTGTTAGCGAAAAGACAATACACCAACTACACTGTCGCTGTTTACTAACAGCAATACAGCAAGAAATTATACACTAGACGATGTCACTGGTATTGATATTGATAGTAACCATTCACTTGTGGTTTGCTTGGCTTTAAAAGCGGCATTTTTAATGACGCTGTCGCTTCCTCATGGGATAAGAGCACACAAGGATACGTCAGAAAGCGGACAGCATTCTTTTTTTATATAGAAAAAATACACACTGAAGTTGAACACTGACTGCAGCGTAGCTTAGGAAAAATAATAGAACAAAAATAGACTTACTGGCGACATTTTGTCTTATTGTTCCGACCATTCTGATTTGGTTTCCATATTACTTTATTGTGCTCCAGCTTGTAAACTAATAGTTTGGACATCGTGGCACTTACTGTAGTACTCGCATTTACATGTGCCTTATCTGATTAATATCAAGTTTACGAAATATACTTACGCAAATTATAAACTTAGACGTAATCTCAGAGTCAAAATGAAGCGTAAACATGCGTGACGGGAAATTTGTTTTATGAATGGAAAATTAAGACTCAGTGGCTTTACGGAAACCTATACCGCTGTTTATATATATATATATATATATATATATATATATGAAACGTGACACACACACACAGACACACACACCATACTGGTGAGACACCAGAAAGTAAACTCCCTTCACCGGATTCAATTACTTGATGAATCGTTAAGAGTTTGTGGTTTGTGTCCGCGGTTCATAACTCTCTGTGCCAGTGCCTTAACACCCACCACACTATTATCCCCTTCTCACCCACGAACACCCCCTCCCACACACACTAATATTGCCCTGTCCTCAGGCAGTATGTCTCCATACATCCCAATGATCTGAACGATGACTCAATCGTTGAACAGGGGTTGGCCATTCAGATAACATATTGCAATACTACGGTACCGGCGGATTTACTGTACGATAATACGTCATCATTGGCGATAAATCAGGAACGGCCGAGACTCTATGGCGTGGTAAGTGGTAGAAATAGGCCCCGAAATAGGGCACAAACGTTACAATGTGCCGATAAATAAGCCTCGAACGGGAATAGGATGAAAAATAGGTCCCCGTCCGTACGCATCCAAAATGGAGATATTTCTTTCGGTACTCGTAAGCCCGTAGCCAGTCGAGTGAGTCACGTGATCTGTCTGCTGTCTAGTATGTTACTAATACGAGGCTGAAGTGTACACTATCGTGTGATCTGTCGCTGACTGCGAGCCGCTAACTGAAGAATGGTACAGATTCAGTGATTATGTCGTCATTTGACGGATGCGGGCTGTACTCCATCTTCCACGGTACTCAGTCACTCTCTCTCTCTCTTTGTGTCAATGAACCGTGTTTATTTTGAAGAAAAGATCATGTGTATGCGTTATGAAACCACCCCTCTCTCTCTCTGTGTGTGTGTGTGTGTATATATATATATATATATATATATATATGGGGGGAGGAAACGTGCGCGCGCGTGAAAGAGGGACTATAGCAACGAGTATAAAACAATGTGATTAAACCACAAGGACGGTTCATCAGTTTACCAGATGCCATACTAGTGAGCCTTCGTACTAAGTACCTCTTATCTGGTGTTCTGAAGTAGTTGTGGAACGCAACTCCACAAATCAGATCACCTACATACGGAACTGTGATATGGTGCCCGAGTGGAGCACGCGGCGGGGGGGGGGGTGATGTTATACACGCGCACGTATATGGGTGCGTGCGTGCGGATGCACAAGCACACGCACACACAAAGAATTTATGTACTGTACACCGCCTGATGTCTGCCAGAACTACCACTGTCTTCACCTGGCTGACGCATTCTTAGACGAGATTGGTGCAATATTTACTACTCAAGGGCAATCTTAATTACTTCCCAGTATAAACAAGTATTGTGCAATGCTTCATTGGCATATCACACCCCCCACACCCCACCTCGAAATGTTAGCCACAACCGCTGACTAGCTATCATTGAGCTAATTTCCCCCCCCCCCCTCTAATGGCACTAGTCTTAAAAGCCACAATACGGCCGGGGAGCACCCGGTACAGTGGAGTGGCCCGACAGGAGAGTGAAGAGAGCGAGAGATAACTAAACAATCCTTGAAACAGGTTTCACTTGTTATCAAACACAAGTATATCCGCCAGCTTTTGGTGTGCTACCGAGCCCCGAAGTAACTAATTACCGACCTTTGTACACCGACGGCGAAAAACAAGGCAACGCGTTCAATAACGATTGTCGGTGAGCTGGGACGCGCCATACAACCAACGGTAATGTTGGAAATATTAAATTCGCATTTCACAAACGGTGATGGGGGGGGGGGGGTGAAGTAATGAATTCCGGCCGATTCTCTTTACAGCGACGCCGACAACATTTTAATGGTTGATCCCATGTTTAATGCTCTGCTAAATAATCCGGCCGGAAGGTAAACACGCCGGCGCCATTACACACAGCCACCCACACAACCTGTTTGCCGCATCGCGTTCGCTGCAGTTAATTTCCAGGGAATTTCGAGCCGAGCTCAGTCATTTAATATAACAACGAGCCGCACGCGCACGCACACACCCGCCGAGAGAGAGAGAGAGAGAGAAAAAAAGGAAGGCCCCATCTGATGAATTATGAACACAGAAACCATGAAATAAATACGACGACGGTGGAACTAATGCAGGGACATTGATCATTTCAACAACGAGCCACCGATCGTCCAGTGACGCTTCAAGTAGCCGATCTCGGTAAACGTATGCCGAAATCAATCATTTTTTAGAGAGATAATCTTTCCGGCGGCGACGGAGGCACGCAATTTTTAGCTTTGCCGCACCGAAACTCGGGGCGAGTAATGGCTGCCGTGTCGCGGTAAATTGGGAAACGAACGCCAGAAGAGAGAATCCCAACCGCCGTTGAACCTCACTCGACGACGACAGATATTACTACACGGCGAGACGATTTTTGTGGTTTATGATGCACCATTGGATGGCGTTGATGGCTAATTTCAATTTATCCACATCCAATTGGCTTCGGCAGCTAGATTAATGAGACCGTCGTGATGTCAGAAAACATCTCGGAGCCGGGATTTTCCCCTCTCCCCCTTCCTTCCTTCTTCGCTACATGTTGGTCGTTTGTCTGTTAGACATTTCTGAACTTAGGTATTGTTCAGACCCGTTAACGGATGATGATGATGATGATTTATGTGTTTCGGCCCCTTTTGTCCACATTGTAGGCTAAATGGGTCAAGCGACCTCCAAAGGTAATGAAGATAAGTAAAAAATGAAACACCCTTCAGACATGCCCACGCCGAGATTCGAACTCAGGTGGTAGTGATCTGTGATCCAACGCGCTACCAACAAGACCACGGAGGGGCCCCAACGGATGACGATGATGTGAATGGAATGTTACTGGGGTGTGGCCTGCGTGTATGTTTGTGTGCGTGCGTGCGTGCGTGTGTGTGTGCGTGCCTGTGTTACTAGTAGTCGGCCAACCTTGTTTGGAATCACCACCCAACCAACCCAGTTAGCCGTCGGGGGAAAACAATCCACAAAAACAACGATACATCAAAGCTTCCTCATCCTCCATAATTTGAAGATGAGGTTTGGTCAAAATCCCAATTGGACGCCTTGACTTCCGTTCACAAGTAACTGATGTACATAACGTGGCAAGTATATCCCCGGTCTTTCCTCGTCGAATGCCACAAGCCTGATAGGGTTGCCAGTTCTGGACACAATCGCTGCCAAGAGATCGGAGTTTCGGAGAAGTCACGATCCCGAAGCCCCTAATGAAGAAAGACAAACGGCAAGGATCCGCGAGGGCTGCTTTCCGGGAAACGTTACGTGTCGGGATAAGGGGTGCGAGGGTATGGTTGATTGAGAGCAGCTTTGAGAGTAAAGTTGCTACGGACAACGCTAATTCATCCATCATGGCCGGCCAGAATCTGATACTTTACTTAGCTGGTCCCTGTTAAACCAGTTACCTACGAGGATTTCGTTTACTGATAACAACAACAATAACAACAACAACATTTTCCCAAGCAGAGTGAGTGAGTGAGTGAGTGAGTGAGTGAGTGAGTGAGTGAGTGAGTGAGTGAGTGAGTGAGTGAGTGAGTGAGTGAGTGAGTGAGTGAGTGAGTGAGTGAGTGAGTGAGTGAGTGAGTGAGCTTTAACGACACGTCATGGTCTCCTTTTAGTGGCCTCCTACGAACGACATAAAATAAAGAGTTCTGGGATCCAATTCTAAATTCAATTCCAAACCACTAAAAAAAACGAGGTGTTGCCATTCTACCATCTGGCATCTGTTTGGAATAGTTCAGTAAATGACGAAGTGAAATAACCAAAGAACAGTTCTGAGAAAGCTGACTAGCCGTGCACGGACACACAACAGAACACGAGTTCAGGATAATTACCGTCTATACTTGGCGTAATGGCATGGCTCATCGTACAAATATCATCATCAAACTAGAATGTCTTATAGAGAGATGAGGTCAGTACGAGTTCAGTTGACCCGTTTAACCTCGACGATCGTCACATCTGGGTGTATATAATTGCCGACGGGCGAACCCCGACGAAACGTGTTCCAACAAACACGGGTATGTTCCAGATTCGAATCCTAGACTTGGATGTTTGACGCGCAGTACCATAACCACTAACAACTATGCCATGTTTGGGCCGTCTCATCACAACAATGAGTATGGATACTGCAATATAAGATTCCCGTCTTTTGGAAAGCATTTTCAACTTTACACTGAGGAAAACAATTCACTATCACAATTAAATTTTAGCCCATTCTCTGATTCACGTACTGCACAATCCATCTTTGTTCAGCCTCGGCACCTGTCACATCTGTGAAATATAGCCGAGAGAAACATCCCACAAAAGCAGATAAGAACCGGATTTGAACCAGGAATCTGGAGGTTGGCAGCCAAATGCTCTAACCACTGTGCCAACAGGAACGCCCTGACTACGTAATCCATATCAAGCTGTAAGCCGACAGTGTGGCTAGCGCTAACAGACTACACTTCGTTCGCTTTCATTATAGTACCGGATACTACCATAGAATATCCGGTTTCCTGCTTCTCACGTAGAGGTACAAGTCTCAAGCGTTTCATCTGTTAAAATGGCCCTAACACGAATCCATGTATCCAGCTTAAAATATGATCCCAATTTTTCCGGCTTCAACTAGAATCCGGTTTCGTTACTGGATGTAGATCAGAGCAATGGCTAAAGCTGGCGTCTGGAAGACCAACAAACAACATATAGTTCTCGATTAATTAACAATTCTCCGCCCGTTGGACAAAAACGGCTTCCATTTTTGGAACACAAATGCCATGCCATGCCCTCCCCGACAACACAACCCTTCCCCCCTATTCCTCTCCTCTCCCATCTCTGTAACAAAGGGGAATCAGGACGAAATCCGGTGGGAATAACCCTTTATAAACACCCGGGAGAATAATATCCGTGTTAACCGGTAACTGGGGACCATCAACAATGTGCACGCTAACATTCGCTGATGTGAAGCCAGAACTATTTCGCTCTTCGGTGGACGGTTCAGGAATGACAGGTAAAGTCGAGTTCTTGTGTAGCTTCTAATGAACAAACTTATGGAAAGAGAGAGAGAGAGAGAGAGAGAGAGAGAAGCCCCTTTCACCAAACAAGCTAGCGGCATCAGCTTCGAGCAGATATCGTTTACGACTATTTGCAGGTGAAATATTTCTCGACCGATGAGCAAAGTGGCCGGCCAACCTTCACTCGGACTGGCAAAACGCAAACGGCTGTCAGCCGTAAGTCTCTCTCCCCCCCCCCTCTCTCTCAGGTGGCTACTCTCACACAGATGAACCACGTCAGTTATGACAATCGATTAAATCTATACATCTCTGACGATGCGCGTCTGGAAACGTCGAAGTCACGTGGCAGGGCAAATTATTTCTGACATTGGCATCAACCCGCGATGAAGGATGCGAAGCGAAATAGAACTTACGCGGTGGGGTGGGAGAGGTGCTGTGGGTGGGTTAGGTGGTGTGGGGTGGGTGGGTTAGGTGGTGTGGGGTGGGTGGGGATGATGTGACTAAAGCTAGACGTGTTTATGGAGCGGTCGTACGATACAAAATCTGTCATCATTATAACAACAACTCTCACGATAACTTTCAGCTGTCGTTGAAAAAAACGACGAGTCGGATTTTCTTACTTCATCCTCTTCCCTTCTCCGGCCAACTCCATGATATATCGCCCGGCTGATGGACGTGTTGACGTCTGGCTTGCCGTTGTGCGTGTACGCGCGCAGCAGCAGCAGGAACCGATAGCCGCGTCCCTTGTTGTTTAAACAGACAGCCCACCGACCGAACAACCAGCCACTATCTAGTTAAGATGACGAGTTTAGGCCAACCACCAATAGAAGGGAGATGTGGTTTGCTCACACTGCCACCTGTTGTCGGTTTTAGTTTTATAATGTACCAAATACGGCTCTACGGTCGGGAAACGGCGAAATAAAGATGGCCAATAGCTAGCTCAGCCTGGCTTGAATTAAATACCTTGACTCGGTGATTAACTTAACACTAGTCTCGGCTTCCGAGTCTACGGAGATGCTGGGTCACGGAGGTCAATCATGGGAGACAGATGAGTTTGTAAATTGGCAAGATTTCTTATGAGATCTCTCTCTCTCTCTATCTCCCTATGTGTGTGTGTTCGTGTGTGTGTACGTGTATGTATGTGTGTGTATATATGTGTGTGTATGTGTGTATGTAGGTGTGTGTGTGTGTGTGTATGTGTGTATACTAAACATATATCTATCCATCTCCCTGTATCTATGTCTATCTATTTTCTTTATCCATCCATATCCTAAGTATTCTTTTATCTCCTCTTGCTATAACACGGACATGCATTGGCTGCTGTTGAGACTGAACCCCCCCCCCCCCACCGGGCTAAGACCTCAAAGCCAGAATACCCAGAGACTGTGCGAGCCTCACACCAGAAAGTTGGTTTATAACCCATGGGCACAAATATCACCAACAATAACGCAGCGAGGGAGATAAAAATGATGATACACGGACTAATATTTGCTAGGACACCTGTATGGAGCAAAATCAACGCATCCCGATGGGCTGACCTTATAACACACAAAATCAAAACACAATGCCCACCCGGTACTCACCTGTGATCTAATCAGGTAAAATACTCGTCAATATATCTTCTGCTTTATTTTCCTGCGTAGATTTGCCGAAGCCATAAATCCGTTGGTGCGTACACCGTTATCATTTCTTGTAATCCCCCCCCCCCGGGCCACCACCACCATCACCAACAACGAAAACAACTGACAAATGTAAAACAAGAAATTATCATTACTATATAGCACCCTTATTAACATATGAAGATATATAATAAATATATATTACGAACTGCAATTCTCAGTGTTCAGTATGACTCATACATTCTATTTAATAAATCAACTGTTATATAGTCCATACAAGTATCTGGTGTAGACTAACAGGTGTGGACTTGTATTACTCTAATGTTTATTAGCTACTGATATTTTGACATTACCGCGTGCGTGGATAAGCAAGCAACTGATAGTTTTTACATTACTGGGTGGGTGTATTAGCTGGACGTCTAGCATTCTAACATGGCTATATTAGCTGATGACATTCCTTCATTACCGAGCGTGTGTACAGTAGCCGCGCGGGGCTAGCTCCTGCCTCCACCACCACGCACGAGTACACGCACACGCATGCACGCGCGGACGAGGACGCACACACACGTCCAATGCGCACGAAACCACTCTCCCCGGTAGGTATCGGGTGACTGGAAAGGCATCCTTTTGATGTGGGTAAGAAACGCCAGCTCAGCCGTTTGGAATCCGGGGCAGTCACAACGACTCCTCCATCTGGCATCGATCAATCCACGGCATTTGTAGCACCTGCCGCGAACCTTTGCCGCATCCAGCGAAGATTCTCTTCGCCGTATAACAAACATCCGAAGCCGCGGTCACTCACCAACAAACCACCACCTTCCTGGCGTACCAATTGGTCGGCAACGGCGCGCCAACGGTCAACAATAGCACTATCCACAACAATGGGAGAAGGCCAACACGTGGGCGCTCTCCGATCTCGACCGATATACGATAATGATTGCACGGTTCCGGCCACGGCCCTCTCGAACCGGAGCCATCTGATCCGCGTTACGGGACCGATGTTGATACGGTGTCCGCCAGCAGGTGTCGCTTTGATCGGGGGCCGATTGCGGGTGATGCCGACACCTGGTCGAGGGACTTCAGTTAACGCCGAGCAGACGCTGTTGTGATAAGCCACGCCGCGGCCGGACGCCTCCCCGACAAGATAGGTGGTAGTTTCTGGTTAAGGCTCGCCTCGCCAGCTGATTCGAGCATTAAGACTGGGAGGCTTCAAGGAAACAGTTTAGATTTGCAGTGACGCTTGACGTGTCAATATAGTCGATCAGGTGCTATGGGCACTGTGTGTGCGTGTGTGTGTCAGCTGGTTCGAGATAAATCCTTCTAAGATCGCACGCACGCATGCACGCACACAGCAAGAAAAGTCGCCACTCTGGGTTCAGTCCCTTGAAGTATCTGGTATAAATATTACTGGCAAAGTAAATACTTTAGACACATGCACTTGATAAGGTTTCTTATAACCGAAACTAGACGTGCTATTTTGGGCTGAGTGAAAATACTATTATTTCTGTTATTGTCGGAGGTATTAGAATTATTATCATAATAGATATTATATGTACTGATATATATGTTTTATTTCCAGTTATAGTTGCGTTATATATGTACTAATATATACAATTTCTATTTAGGTAGTAGTCGTTTGATCATAATTCTGTAAGAATTATAAACATCACGAAAACCTGAGCCCACACCTTTATTACATGTAACACACACACACACACACACACACACACACACACACACACACACACACACACACACACACACACACAATGCGGCTTAGGGGCATTTAGTTTCATTACTCGAAAATGCAACACAAAAATATAGACGTTTCCCTCGCAGCTCTCGTTAATTCGCTGATTAAAATGTGGAAGTCCCCCAAACAAACAAACAAACAAAAACAAACAAACAAACAAACGGAAGTACGGATAGACAATTGGCTAACTGGAGGATATAAAAGGCAATTCAATTATTTCTGTACGCACACGTGTATGTGTACGCGCGTGAGTGCACGTGCGCGAAGGAGTGCGTACGCGCGCCTGTCTGTTGTTGTTAACAACGCAGGTTAATTTAGAACATCCGGGGATAAATGAGCATAAATGAGCTTCGTGAACGAGGCTTTCTACCGTTAATTTGCTACATATTGATAAAACTGGAAATATTGTGATAAAATCGTGTCAAATAATCACGAAAAGATAACCCATTCATTATACGGTCATAAACTTTAGCATCCAAAGGTAAATTGATTGCCCCCCACACACACGCACGCACACACACACACACACACACGGGCCAAGAATACGTAGGGGGTTTATTTCGAGAACCGATCAATTATCAGTTACCCATTGTAAAGAAAATCGCTAGAAATGAGGTTCAAGATTCCCTCAAGCTTCCAGATCACAGACAGGTAGATCGTAGCTCGGTAAAAGAGGCGGCCTCATGAAGTAACCGAGACGGCTACATATGTGAAGTCTGTACTGAATTAAAGTAATGAGCGATTCACCTGGTTATATGACATGAACATACCAAAATAAACGAACAACAGACTCCAGTCCGCAGTCACTGGAATTCTATAACAAATCCCCCCCTTCCCCCTCCTCCCTCCCTCCCTCCCTCCCTCCCCCGAAAAATAAAAGTCGCTCCAATTTACGCAAACATCTACATAGGTGTATGTTATGTGATCTGATAGACATCATTTTCTGATAAGTTTCTCCAACATTTGAAACAATGTACACAGAGTACAGCAGAGTGTTTCACATATAAAAGCGATGCACCGAACACGTTAAATGAAACGTATATATATATATATATATATATATATATATATATATATGCGAACTTCAAACCAGTGACAGTATATGTAAAAGGAACCTTTAAAACTATTGCTTCAGATACAATGCCAAGATATTTGGGGTTCAGACAAACCCATCTGCCCCGGTGCCGCTTGGCCAAAGGCCTTCTCCTCCGTGTAACTAGTACTAATTATCCGTCTATTTTAGGAAAAATCACCACCCCTCGCGAGTCGAATTACAGAGATCCCAAGAGTCGGTGTAAATAACACCGACCGATAGGGGGCGCCACCGCCGGCTTCTGGAAATCACACGATATTCGCCAGATGAGCGCCGATTCGAACTCGACATATGATCAGTGATTGATTGACGGCGCTAGGCGAAACGCGGCCCGTCGTCGGCCGGGGGTACAGAGGTATTCCTTTCGAGGCCATAAGCGCGGCCCCCGAGGAGCATAGCGTAGATGGAGGGGGATGGGTGCGTACGGCGGTGTTTATCTGATCGACGTCCGACTACCGGGATATCGGGTCGGCGGATCGAGGTATAGCACTTTACCAATCAACGACGCTATAATACTGACCACCTGGACTCATAACTAATGTTCTGGAGTATCAGGAGCAACAACAACAGCACAGCAACATCAGCAACAACAGCAGGAAAAATGATGCTCGACTACTTTACGACAGCTGCTTACGGATATCCAGAGACTGACAGCAGAGTTAGTAGTCACTGACCATGGCCTGAGAATGGGTACATCCCAAGAGCTGGTACCTCGCTCAAAGTAACACTTCGATGGCCAATGCTTTATTTGACTGATGGGATTATTAGTCGCTCCGGTACTTATAGCTTGCAAATTATACAAAGAATGGGTGTTTCTGTGGTAGAAAAGTAGAAACAGGATTGTGTTTACGCGGATCATTTTAAGCTGGCCACATTGTGTGGTCGATTAATTAATTATGCAATAGAATATGCACGCATGCTCATTACTGGTACGCAGAGAGATAGATAGATAGATAGATAGATAGAGAGAGAGAGAGAGAGAGATGACGTTACACACGCAACTGAGCTAAACTAAACCAAAACGCACGCACACACACACGCGCGCGCGCACACATATATTTTGATGACGTCAGTACACAACTCTCTTCTCGGAACTTGCCGAGTGAAATGGACAGAATAGAATATTCATGATGATGCCTCATATTTCACCCAGTTAATGCTTGGGATCCGAATGTCTGCGGACGCGCAATTAAAACATCCGGACTTTAAGCATATAACAATTTACAGTCTAAATCAGGAATTGTATATTTTGAAGTAGGAAGAAAATCTACAAAGAATTGCTTTAAGAAAGTTCAATTTTTGGACCTCTGTATTGATACCTTGTATTGGTCGGAACCTAAAAGTGACGGGAGTTATGCGCCAGTCAACTTATCAACAACTGCTGGCCAGGTTTCTAAACTGATCACGAATCGATAAGCCACGGTCTTCGTTTCCAAGGAATGGTTTATTAGCCGATCATGACCGAAGTTTTACGGGTTTGGGGGTTTCTTTTTAAAGCAGCTGGGTCGGTCTACGTCCAACGAGAGACCAGCTGTGCTAATTCCTGTCTATATGTGGACTGGTCGGGCTGGTCTGCAGGACGGCTCGTCGTCGTGGAACCGGTTTAATTAAAACGGTTCACAAAAACCAAAAGCAAACAACAGGCTTCCAGTTTCCACTCAAAAACAAACACCGAATGTGTCCAGCCAGTCAGCCAGCAAGTCAACCAGCCAGCCAGCCAGCGACTGATAGAAAGGCTGGATTTACAATGAAAGCAAAACAGCGACGTTTAAGCTCGGCTCGGTTCCTGCCAACAAATCTACCGATGCCATTCCAGGATACCAACACACAATCGAGATCCGATATCGCGACGAAGATTGGCCGGAGACCCGAGCACCATCCCGGGGCCCGGGACACAGGCCACGGGCTGCATACATCAATACCCGCGGCAGTCACAAAAACGGGCCGCTGATTCATGATTAATTCATTTCATTGTGAATTATTAACCGTATCTATTACGCCTAACACCTGATACACACCTGGATAATTATTACCCGCATTCGACAGTTCGGAAAGGTAATATATACACACTTCAGGATCTGTTAGTGTTATCTCTAGGAAATTATTATCCACATCATATCAGCAGATCTGTTTATTGGTTTTGTCGTCATCATTATGCCACGTTAATTCGTCTAATGCACAACTGCTTAATGGCAGCCGTATGTTTAACAAATGTATATATTAATACCGATCATAGTATATGCTAACGCAGAGAATGGATGGTCTCTGGTAGGTATTAATACAAACCTACTTCTAACATCGGACATACCTCGCCTTGGGTTATGGCATACCATCCATACCTGAACAGTTATGACTGGAAGCAAACATGGCACCGGAAATGACGATCAGTTAATTAATGAGCATATTTTAATTCTTTCAAACAATACGCTAATATATCGGAGTGCTATTCCTAGTCGCTGTATCCTCAATAAATAGACAAATAAATAAATAAATAAAGGTAACTCAATAAAATCGAATTGTATTTATGACTTTGATAGGAATATTAATGAAGTATAATTATACACTGTAAGAGTAATAATAGAATCTGAGGGCATTTCTTTACATTATTTGATTTATCTATAATGATAGTATCATCTCTCATCTTTATCTTGATGAACGCGAATACTAGATCGATTCCAAGGCTAAGGGACTTTACTTGCTGTATTTTCCATCTATTGTGTACCGTACAATTCAAGACCGTACTCAACTGCTCACATTATGTGGCCCCATGGGTAGAGCATGGGACTATTTACCTGTGGTTATGGTCATGCTGTGCGGGAGGTTGGAGGTTCGAAATCCGACCGTGGCACTATAATAGGAGTTTTTCATCCAGCCAGGCAACTGGGAAGATTTTCTCCACCGAATATGCCATCTATTGTAAATTCTATATTTATTTAGAATTAGTTCCCGTGGTGAAGTTGCAAATTACAGACCATATGCTTCTCCCTCGTTTCAGGTAGCCAGCCAAGTAAAATAATTTCCGGCTATTATTATTATTATCATTATTTCGGTTAATTATATGATTGCAACGAATTAATTATTGTCATGATCTTTTTAATGAAGTAAAATAACTCTGCAATAGGCGTCGTCTGTTATATAGGAAGGCGGAGGGTTTGTGTATTTTGTCTGAAGGATTACCGTCAGAGAAGAGGATGTCAAAAGATGGAGGGAAGAGTTCAGGCACATTTGAGTACAGGATCTCATCGTGTACACTATGACAGTGGTACGGAGTATCAGTAACTTCCAAGATGGCATAACAAGACGGCAAGTGTATCAGATCTAGCAGAGCCTGCGGGCAGTACAATAAGCAAGGGAGACGGGTTGGTGGGGATTGTCACTTCAAGGGTGCAGGGTCATGGTACCAAGCACGGTTCCGTGGAGCCCCCGGCGAATGCCACATTCAGGGCAGTGTCCTGGTTCGCAGTACCCCCAAAGAAGAATATGTTTGGATAGGAATAAATAGCCCCTTCAAAAATGTGGGAAGGAACAAAACATGAAATCTACCTCAACCCTCTCCCTGATGAGTCCTCATTATCATACCCATAAACGGACGTCGCTGATCTTATGCGATAAACATGGCAATACTAAGACTAATATCAGTTGTCATAAACAGCTTGGTATCAGTGCCAGTGTATCGATACCATATACCATAAACACAACAGTAGCAGAACCAGTACGAATGTCTGCACAATGTCAACATCCCAGCGCAATGCCAGGATTCAACCGGGATAACAGCGTTTCGCAACGACTGGCAATGATGGCCTTGGCATGGGCGTACCACCGGATGTCATATGGCACGGACAACACAACGGGGTCAACGGAGAGGCTGTCAAAGGAAGCGGCTACCGCCAGGCGGTTAACCCCTTTTAATGGCGGGGGCTATAAAGTGGACCTTCCTAGGGTTAACGCTATAAGCCAAACGGAGCTGTCAAATGGCCTGTATCTCTGACCATTAAAGCGTGTCACTGGAAGATATCATTTCATGCCAGCCAGTTTAACCGCAGGGATTCCTCAGTCCTCCAATCATGTCTGTGATCCTGATACATCATGAAGCTAACCATCCATAACAGCCGCCGACTATACATATCTCATAGTAGACGGTGCAATCGGCGCTAGTCGTGGTCGTACCGTAATGCTCTCACCATAAAACTGCTATTTCGATGTAAACCCACTTATTAGAAAGGCAGTCATTTAGCGCCAACCAAAGCCGTTGTGTGGCTCTGTTAATAAACAGGTAACTTGGAAAGATCAAGGTAACTACAAATAGGTATCCGCTAGAGAGGTGAATACTATAACTCCGCCATGGTATGCACTCTCTCTCTCTCTCTCTCTCTCTCTCAATGTACTGCGTAGCTCTGGATGAGCAACATTCCGCGAGACAGCGGATCATTAATGTATAGCGGAAATCGCCAAAACGCGAACACTACATAAACTAGGCGCTGAATAATGATCTATTTCAACGAGATGACGGTACGAGATTTTACATTTTGAGCAAGTTCTCGATTAACAATAAACAGTACATTCTATAAGTCAGTGACCTCCAGCAATGACTGATAGGGCGTTCAGATATTTTCTCGGGGATTACTAATGCGAGGACGCTGACTTCCGTCGAGGACGAACTGGTACTATCGACCAGCGTTGAACAAATACTGGACAAGACGATAATGGCAGGGGGATCATCGTGCGGCAACACAGACAGTTGTTCTATTTCCAAGTATGCCGGCTCCAATCAAACAGAGACGATTCACGGTTATGTGGTCGTACGGCGTTCGGTGAATTGTTTGAAGTGGGAACAGTGACCCAGTGGCGTTGGTCATCATGAAATACTCATCACCGAGTCGGCTAGTATCTCGAAGTAAACGGATAGATTCAGCGATCTGCGGTGTGCGGGGATTTGAGCAATGAAATACCCCCCAAAACGTAAATCAAATTAACTGCTGCCCTGCCCCCTAAGAGCCCATCTTGTAGACGGGCAGTGGGCATACTGTGGACACGATTTCTTAGTTGTGTGGAAGTACCCGAGTTCGGGCGGGCGAGCGAGCGGACTACCACTGATCCCGGCAGCTCGCCGAATAATACTTTACTGGGAAACCCGTATACGACTAGCCGCGGTGATAGCTATCCCGACTGGTTAAAACAGGACAGATAGCAAGGTGGTCTTGGAAGGTGGTGTGTATCAGGGCAGTTCTCGCCATCAGGAAGAACGTCATAGGGCGATCCGGAGAGGTGTGGGAGGATAAGGGGGGGGGGGGAGGTTGAGGTGGGGAGGACCGCCATTAGAGCGCTGCGGGCGTCGGTAGAGGCATTCGGGATCTGGGATCTAGCATCTGGCAAGAAATATGTGAAATAGATAATGGTGCGCCGGTAAAGTGGCTGCCCCGCTCTGTCAGTGATCCCGAATCCAGACTGCCTGCTATACGGCAACAGGCCAAAGCAAAGGGAGGACCCCCCACCACCACCATCGACAACAACAACAAGGGCCGGAAGAAAGACTGCTTCCTGTATCCACAAACCGACGAGACTACCTGTATGTACAAACAGTCGGCCAACTCTTGGCCCGAACAGCCGCCAGAGCAGCCCGGAAAGATGCTAACAGGGAACTGGTGTCTGTTCGCCAGGATGGCACCGAGTTTTAAAACAATATCTGAAGCCATTTTCCGATGCTAGCCGAAAGGTGGAAACGAGGAAAAACCAGGAAGCCAGCCAGTGTCAACATCCAGATATTTGGTTTTAACTTTCCTCCGATTAAAGGGAAGACCAGCTCAAGGCTGTCGAATCAGAGCGTATAGCTCGAGGATTGGCTTCCTGTCTCCTGTCCCATTACATACAGACATTAAGCTGAACTTTGTTCGGCTACCTGGTATAGGGTCTGTCGTTGTTTTAGGGTGTTTATTCTCCGCCCCCCGCGCCCCCAGAAAACAATATACCTCCAAACATTTCCAAGCCACTTCGTCGATTGCGTACTAACTTCTGTTCGTTTTTTTCAGGGCAGCAAGATGTCATCGACGCCGACCTCACCGACTTCTCCCAGCTCCCCGTCGGACTTCATCTACCGAGTGATCCTCAGCTACAGCCCACAACACGACGGACAGATCCCGCTGACGACCGGCGACATAGTGACCGACGTCAAGGATCTCGGCAACGGCTGGACGCTAGGGCGTAACGTCAACCGCGATTGCGTCGGCATATTCCCGTCGAAGTGCATCAGGCCGGTGTCCGACGTCGCGCCGCCGCAGGACCAACTGCCGCCGCCGCCACAACAGACGCCAGTCGCCGCGACCACTCCGACAATCCAGCGAAGCAAGAGGACCAGCGTCGGCTCGCGTAATATCGGCAACTCCCCGGCGAAGGGCAACGCCCCTGCCCCGCCGGCGAAACCCCAACGAACCACATCGGTGCCGACCTATCAGCGGGCGAAGAAAGTGAAACTTCCCGGCGACGACATCGACTGCGAGGGACCGACCACTTCGAGGCCGGGATTAGCACCGGGATCGAGGCCGCCGCAGGAAGCGTACACGGATCAGCGACGCGCCGATCCCCCCGATCGAGCGTCGATCGACGACGCCGATTCATCGATCTCACCCGATTCGAATCCGACGCCGACCGGCGACCGGCCGGGGTCGGGCTCCGACCCGGATCTGACCCCCAACGACCTGGAATACAATTCGCTGCCGACGCCGAAACGCGGCCGCTACGCGCCGTCGAAGAAGCCGCACCTTATCGTCAAGCCGAACCAGGGAAAGGGCAGCAGGATGGAACCGATCCTTCAGGAGACGTCATCGCAAGAGGATAGCGACGGCTCGCCATCGCAATCAATCGCACCGGGTCTTCCGCTCGGCGATCATTACGGCCCGCCGATCTCCGCCACCAAAGTCCGCACCGCCAATCCGCCGGGTCAGCTTACGCTGAACAAGACCGGAAGTCGGCCGCGCGCACCGGAAGGCGTCGGAGACTCGGAAAAGGAGACTGACCGTGACCCGTACGGACCGGACAGGCAGCCGAGGGTCGGCCTATTGGAGGCAGGCACCAGGCAGGACCGGTCGACGTCTCCAATTACCGTCAACGGGATGCCAGTCGAGAGGACCAACTCGCAGCCTCAAAGCGACTACTGCCCGGACGAGTTCGATCGCGAGAACATGGCAAACGAGACGCTGCAGCAGTCGCCATACCTGCACCGACGCGGCGAAAAGTACGCCAGCATAAACAAGCCGTACTACAGGGACTACAGGACTATGGAGTGTCCGGCTGATGGCAACTATTCGACGCACCTCCGATACAAACCGATCCTGAAGAATCGCCACCAGAAGGTGGCCGACTCGAAGGGCCAACACATCTACTACCACGAGGAGAAGGAGAAGAACTCCTCATTCCGCCTCATCCTCTCCATCCTGGCCGGTCTCTTCTTTGGTCTGGTACTCTTCCTCTGGATGTACTACTACCTGGCATATCCGTTCGTGGTGGCGGTCAGCATCTGCTCGGCGCTCGCCATCTCCCTGATAGTCCTTTTCGCTCTGTCCCGGATGTGCCGCTGCATGGCCGCCATCCTGATCCCGTCGCTGTGCACCACCCGCGGCCGAATGGCGTTCCTGATCCTGATCACCGGATTCCTGTTCGGCGGCCCCGTCACCAACATCTACCGGAACATGAGCGAGGTGTCCCGATCGATGTCGTGCAGCGCCGAGCGGTCGTACAACCAGACGATGTTGTTGCTGAAGCCGTTCGACGCCATGATGATCCAGCTGAACTCGACCATCATGCACCTACAGCGGTCCGCTCACGACGTCCATCGCGGCCTGAAGCCGCTGGAGGAAGGTCTTGACCTGGTCGAGATGGACGTATACAATGGCAAGATACAGCTGCTCGGCACGAGAAAGGTGAGGTGATACGCAAACCCGCATGAATCTTCTCGGTACGAAAAGGTGGCCGTTTAACAATGGGCCTTTCTTTAATTATTATTGTTATCTATTAGAAATTACACGTAAGAAGGAAGAGTGGGTAATTAGCTAAGCTGTCTAAAAACTTGCCGATGCCAGTACCAGGATCCCCCCGTATAAAAAATACACTCAAAAATACCCCCAAACAACACTTTATAAACATATTCCAGATCACTTAGTAATGGCGCGAGCAGGAAACAGATGGATTTGTTTTTGCACGAAAAAAAACCCTTGTACTTCTAAGAACAGCGAATTAACGAAAATGAACACACACATCATCATCATCATCAAACACGCTAACTCCAGCCGCCAATTTCCCTCTGAAGCTTTGGAAGTCGACACGATTCGGCTGCAATTTTAAACAATGCGACATCCATCCAGAAAAGGGAGAAAAGGAATTACCAGGCTCGAATAGCTCATTCAAACGTGAGATCGCGATTAGCATAAAGTAGTTTTACGAAATGACGTCCAGCTCGACTGGTCCGCGAGTCCGGCCCGTCAGAAGATGGCAAGAGATACACGTCACATGACACTGCCGTCGTCAACAATTCTTTGAATACGTGATCAGGCAATCGGAAAAAAAGAGTTCGCCCGATAGACGAAGGATGGCTAGAAAATGCCTTTCCACACGCAGATCGTCGACGAGCAGACGATAGTGCGGCAGTAATAGAACGAAAATTACTTCTCATTGTAGGAATGTTCGCACCGCGCTTCCATAATAAATGACCCAATTCGGTTAGTCCGTCAACGGCAGAAACGTTCCTGTTGTGACTGGATGCTTCTGGATAACCAAACAACGAGAAGCTTCTGCTGCCCACACGCCCATCAAAACTCGTACAGTAAACATGTACTGCTCTTATAAAGTCGATTCTGTCTTTACTAAGCGTCTTATGGTACGAAGAAGATCTGGTCGATCGTGAGCAGTTCCGAAGAACTACTTCGACGAGACCGCAGTACGTAATGCCATAATGACCTCGTGTCTCCCGCCATAAACCGTAAACGGGAGAAAACGATTACAGACATACCATTCCCGTTCAGCAAAAACATAACGCTAGTGAATGAAGCTCAACTGCAAGAGAACATTATCCTTAATTAGAGATCGTCAAAGTGCTGAATCCCCATCACAGCCAATTGAAGTTCAAGCAGCTTCCTTCCAACTGACCTCTCTAAATTCATTTATCATTTGGGTGGTAACTTGGAGAACTGAAGCACGACGTGTGTGGCCAGCCGAGTTACAGCTGAATACATACGTGTGTATGCAGGTCGCCGTACTACGGGGCGGCTTCGTCGTCGTAGCGCGGTGTTTCTCCGAAGGGTGTTTCATCTTTCACTGCGGCTCATTACTTTTGACCGGCGCTCGACCGATTTAGCCTACCACGAGCACGAAAGTGGCCGTAAAACAGCGACAATATACATTTCACGTGTAGGCATCACAATCGATTCAAAACAACGACTATACTAATGCCATCGACGTAAATTGTGTGGCGGAGCTACCACATAAAGCTTTATAATGAGTACGAACAGAACGAGGGCCAGTTTTACTATTCACCACAAATGAACAACGACATCAGCCAGCCGAGGATCCAAGAAAATAGATAACCAAGCCGAGCCCGGCCGACGTCTCCCGAAGCAAACCCGGTCGCCAATCGATCCATCAACCCAATATTGATTTCTTCTCCTTAATCGGAATGAATAAAAACCGATGCCAGATTATTCCGAGGCGGCAGATAACTCGGCCGTGCTGTGGTGTTACACATACCAGTTGTAACATATGGACTACCCCGGGTCCGTTCTGGCCCCGAACAAAACGTACCACAACCGTCAGAAGTGGGAGACATAAATTCTCATTCCCCGGGATAGCGCCATCCCGACTGAAGTCATCGATGGGTCACAACCATCACTGTTAATCTACTTATTTTATTCGGGGTACTCATTCGCTCATTCGCTTACTTACTCACTCATTCCATTTTTTTTTTTAAACTAATCCAATTACGAAAAGTTTATAAACAATTTGTACACGTAATATTCTATTATGCACACACAGACACACGCACGCACGCACACACATTTGGGAGAGATAATGAATAGTAAACAAAACTAATCAGACTTGATGTGGATTCAAATCTCTCAAGTATAGAACCTGTACCGTGTTAGATAAATACTGAAACAATAAACACCACAAACAGATGGTCAAACAGTTTATACAAACCATAAATCATATAATAATATATCATAAAAACATAAACTATACACCACCAAGAAATCAACCAATCAATAAATCTATTTCAACAAATCCATAGACTTGGCTCAATATACTTAGGTACAATTGTCATACGTGAAAGATTCAAACAACTCCAACAAACAAACAAACAAACAAACAAACCACACAAACCAAACAGACAAACCCTCAAGAAACATTAATCAATCTTCATTATTCTATCGTAGCAATAAATGATTTCTCTCCAGGGATCAATTTAAAGCTGATAATCTAATCGCATCAGCCACTTCTATCTAACTGGGATGTTAAAAGGGAAATCTGTTCTGAAATGAAGTGATTAAGAGGAAGCAATGCCCCTTGGGCCTCCCCCCCCCCCCCGTGCCACCCGCCACTGATCAGGAATGATAACGCGGGATCTGTAATTGGTAAAGGGAATGGTCAGATAAATAACATCAAAGGTGCATGACAGGTTGTAACTGGCACCTGAAAAGGGAGACGGTGTGGGTACCTAACGTCGGGGTTTAGCAGTGATTTTTTAAAGAAACATCGAGTAGCTTTTGAATGAATCTCTCTCTCTGTGTGTGTGTGTGTGCGTACGTACGCGCGTGTGTGTACACATTACAGCCTGTACTTAAGTGTTCACGTTTACCTGTGCATTACCGGGCGGGTGATTATGCATGAAATCCCGAAGAACAGAGAAGCCCATACTTTAGATGGGGATGGGGGGGGGGGGATATAGAGGTGGTTGTGATTGGGGGTGGAAGGCGCACCATTTAGTCAATATTATTCTAAAGTCCAACAAATGTCTTTGTACCAAATCACCCGGATCAACTCCTACAAACATCCTCCCATCAAATCAAGCACGAATGCACACCACGATATGCCGGCAGAAACTGGGCAAAAACATTTCCTGGAAATATATATATTTTAGTAAAGAAAACAGGTTTCCCCCACACAGCTCGGCTACGAACGACAAATTAGCTTCATAAAGTAAATCAAGGCTAGTTTAGTGATGGCCTTAAGTAAGGGCGATGAATAAATAAGTAGTTTTTGGGGTGATCTATTTAGCATTTTTTATTCGGTTTTACCGTCAGCGAAGTACAATATTCCCAAATTCCCTTATAACCAGACAGTTTAGCCGGCAGTAGAATTAATATTACAACAGATGTCACGATAGGTCCAGAAACGGCGCATCCTAGCTCAGGTGACAATTATTTGTCATAAACGTGGAGATGATGATGGCTTCAATTCTTCATTGTCATCAGTCTGATAATTGGACATTACTATCTTATCGTGTGTAGAGACCTGGTCATCATCACAATAGACAGAAAGCTAGCGAAAATGCCACGAAACCTATCATTCTTCTTTCCTTGTGCAGCTAATGTGCAGTGAATGTGTGGAGTAGTGTGTAAAACAGACAATGTGCAGTGAATGTGTGGAGTAGTGTGTAAAACAGACGATGTGCAGTCAATGTGTGGAGTAGTGTGTAAAACAGACAATGTGCAGTGAATGTGTGGAGCAGTGTGTAAAACAGACAATGACATTAAACAAAATATCTTAACAGCTCATCTGGTAATCGTACAGGTTTGATTTGTATGTAAGAGCACCTCATAACAAAATAATTAAAAGTGGTGCTATATAAATAACTGATTATTACTATCATCATCATCATCATCATCATCATCATCATCATTATATAAATAAACACATAAGTTATATTTAAAATAATAAATATTAATTATAATACTAGAAATATGACGATCAAACCAAAACAGACAAATACTATAAAATATTCTATTCTCAAAACAGTTATTTTTTTAAACAATGAAATTAAACTAAAACAAAAGAAATAATGCTAACAATAACACCCTGATCCTGCTGACATTTCAATTAAAACATTGCTTTTTACCTGGATTTTTACATTTTTATCCAACGGAACTAAAGCTACTTTTTTTACATCGGTGAGCGATTCCACATGGCTTGAATTTCAATTTCAGATGGGTACCTAAAAGAATCTAGCAGGAATGCCTTGTTAATTATCATCATCTTAATTAACCCCCCCCCATGCTCATATTCCCAGGAAGGAGTAAAATTTCACCAAATAAAAGATAACCCTGTTGAAGAACGATGCCCCACTAATGGAAGAGATATATCTAATTACACCAATAATCTTGATTTACGTCGTGATCAACTGGCAATCAATATAAATAGATTTACTCCATCAACAATCATTATGCGTAAATGCATAAATATGTGTTTAGAACAAAATACCAATAACACATTTTTCGAGGGTGTCAGATAAAAAAATAAACAAGCTTCATAAAAACATTTTATAACTACAGAAATTCACCAGTGAATGTAAATAAAGCAGACATCTACGTCAAGGTCAGCCAGGATTAAATTTTTGTATCAGATATCTGTCTATAATATATATATATATATATATATATATATATATATAATTGGTTAAAAGTTTCTTGCATTGGATCAAGTATTTCAGTCTCAGTTGATCATTTTATATTATGATGAATAATAATTGACTGTTTCTTTTCAGACGTGTATAAATTTGATTAATAATGCCTATAATGCTTGCTATACTGGCATTTATAACGCCCAGAACCAGTGTCTGGGCGTGATGGGAGCTCTGGGGACAGTGTACCATCATGCCAGGGATATTCTGGATAAGATAAATCCAGAACACTGGGCGCCCAAACACCTGCTGCTGAAGAAACGTCAAGTGGTCTTTGAAGGAATGTAAGTATTTCCCTCTCTCTCTCTCTCTCTCTCTCTCTGTGTGTGTGTGTGTGGCATACATAAATTTCTGTTTGTGTATACAGGTTTTAAAGCCACATCGGAAGATAGAGTAATGCAAATAAATAAACGTAATATTATTTTCAGGTCACACCTTTGTAAATAAAAATAAATCGGAACACCCTTCCCATATCCCGAGATAAGTCCAGAAAATAGTTCATTTATTTTTGGTTTTAAATTAAATATTCCCAAGAGCCTTTCCCCAGAACAGTTTGTCCATTCCTGTACATAGTCATAACATGAAGCCCATTAATTAATAATCACACTGACGCATACCAATGCTGTCCAGTTTACTATTTACCTATCCTCAGCTGGTCCAGACCACAACAACATCTGAATCTCTGGACGTATTCTTGCTAAACCAATCTCCAGTGAATAATTATCTAATAGCATTATATTAATTAACTCAAAGCAATAAAACGTGATCAATAGTTTGCAATATTGGCAAAACACCATATGTGTGCGCGTGTGTGTAAAGGAGAAATTTGGTTGTGCCTGGTCTCTCTCTGTGTGTGTGTGTTGTGTGTGTATGTGTGTGTATGTGTGTTTTGCTTTGGTATGGCCTGTCTATTATTCATAATACCACGTCCATTCATATTACCTGAACTGCGGCTGTGATTAATATTAAGACATCTGTGTTTCGCTCCGGCAATGAATGGAAAACCATAATTAGTAACAGGTGGCCGTGAACATCTACGCTAAATACAACCTCTTCCCTACAGTACCTGTTCGGTATTAAAGAGGACATGTTTTTAAAGTATCCCAGATCGAAGGTCAACAGCCACGCCAAGTTGGCCATTAGCGATGTCCATCAAATTAGCAATTACAAATGTACCTTATTTACTATATGCGTTAATAATAAAATAATTGCGACAAAGAGATGGTAGCTTTGTTTATAAATATGAGAAACATTTACAATCTCTAACTAATAATGGACTGTGCCGGTACAAGTTACCTTGAGCTGTATATACAGAAAGCGTATGTTACTAACGGATGGATTTCGCACATGCCGACTTGTGTTCACTCCCCAAGCAATTAGCATTCGCATCGATACTAGTACATTTAATAAAGCGCCCTTACTCGAAGGAATCTTTTAGAGGCACTGAACAGTGGTGCTGCCAATGCGAGGTACCTAAAATTTAACCTGAAATGCTAAACGATGGAACTTATTTACGCTGACTAGGCCTAAGAAAGGTTTTAAAGAACAATATTAAAATTTCAAAAAACAACAACAACAACAAACGCAACAGTTCCTATCTCCTCTGGCAAGCCAACTGGCAAACCAAGATCCGTATCACCGAAATCAATAATCGCTATGAGACTCAGGTCGAGACAAGTGTCAGTGAACTCGCTAATCTGTTTGATCCTTAAATATAATACAAGTGCATTTCGTCATATTCCACGACGTCTAAACCCATATCCGTCGGTTTTTCAGAGATCAAGAGATGGAGACCCTGGAACTACCGAACAGCGATCGGGACATCTGCGAAGAGCTCGACATGGCAGCCGTATGCGCCCGGCTCAACGACAGCGACGTCCTGTGCCAGCCGTCGAGCTGGGCCGGCGAGGCGATCCAGGAGGCGGTGAACGCCACCCAGGTGGCGATGAGGTCGCTGGAGGACGCGCTCCAGTTCAAGGTCTCCTCTGACCCGTACAACTCGACGCGCGTCCGGGCATCGAAGATGATCTACGAGGTCCAGATCCACGTCCAGCGAGACTTCGCCGAGAAGACGACCAACTTCGAGCTGGCCATCCGGATCGTGCTCAAGATCTTGCCCGTCGCCGTCCTGCTGCTCGTCTACGTCGCTTACAACCACGTCAAGCTCTACCTCTGCAGCGACACCTACGACAATACCTATGTCACCGAGCACTTCAAGCTGCTTGACCAGAAGAGGTCGGAGGTGGCCGGAGAGAGCCTCCTGCCGCTGAAGCGCTACGAACGGAACTACCTCATCGACACGACCAGCGCCGACCTCTCCCCGCCCGAGGACGGCCTATACCGGATCGGGCTGGCCATCCTCATCCTGCACTTTCTGCTGTCGCTCACATGCTACGTGTTCGACTACATCCTCTACTGGATCCTGGCCCTCATCGAGAAGTACGCCAGGCCGAGCTTCGACCCGTCGGGACGGGACAGCCTCGAGTTGGTGGTCAGCGGCGAGGGCGTCATCGCCGACCTGCTGAACGTCTTCTTGCGCGGCTTCCATCCGGGACGCGGTTTCGGCTTCCCCGAGGACACCGAGGCCTGTCTGGCCAAGCCGTCCTCGCCGTCCGTCGTCTATCTGTTGGTCGTCTGCTTCATGTACTTCGCGGTGCTGTTGACCATCCTCCTCAAGGCCTACATCCTCCGCTTCCGGAACCGGATCACGGGCTTCTTCTATCCGGAGCGGCGCAAGGCGCGCATCGTCCATCTCTACAACGTCATCCTCAACCAGCGCACCCGGATGCCGCGTCTACTCCATCAGCGGGCCAGGCTCAGCTATCGGGAGCAGCAGATCACCGAGCGGGTGAGCTTCTGCCATCAGCTCGGCGCCAGATGCGCGCCTTGCCGCGTCTTCCTCTACAAGTCGTCGCGCTGCCTGGTCTGCGGCGCCGTCGAGGACCAGAGCTTCCGAGACTGCGAGACCGAAAAGTGCTACGGGATCTATTGTGCCGAATGCTACGACGACCTCGGCCGCGTCTGTCCGCTCTGTCTACACGGGATGGAATACAGCGACGATGACGACATGTACGAGGAACTCGAGGACGACCTGCAGCCCTATCACCGATCGAGTAAGATCTACTTGTGATCAGCGGGGACGGCGCTTCAACGGTTTGGACAAAACGAGTGCCGATAGGAAGACCACACTCGTCGCTTCGTGCTTGGAACGTCGTAATGATGTTTCATCTTTCACATCACCTCGCTCGGCTCATTCGGTCTACCATATGGATGAGAATGGCCGTAAAGGACAACGCTTCAATTTGAGTGTGCTTCAAACGAATGCTGAAATGCCATACAAGCCGTGAATAGATTTCCTCTCGTCGTTGGCGTCAGATAAAAGAAGTACCCGCGTTTCGGATTCGTTTCCAGATTGGCCTACGACTGATGGATACGCTTAATTCGGCGAAACAGAGGAATTCACAACAAACGCAACGCGGACGATGACTAACGCGTACCACCACCAGTCTGCCATTAACCATTACAAAACACAAATTGCAGCGGAGTTCGTGTAACAAGGCGAAGCTGGATACTTTCGCGAGTGATTCAGTACACGAGCGAACGTCGTGCGCAACCTGGATCTATTTCTGGAGACAAAAGTACCAACAACAATAATCGGGCCCAGTACTGCAATTGATTACCATTCATATTAGCTGATGCAATTCTATAACAACGCGAACGATACGACTGTGTCGACGTGAACTGAACAGAAAAATGCATAATAGACGCTGGAAAGTAGGTCGCTGCAGATCAAGGTATAAGCAAAGGCCACACACACTTCGTCTCAGAGCGTACACAAGATACTGCAAGTACACAATAAACAGAGTACACCCGACATCATTATAGATCAACCATATACTACGCCGACTCATCATATAATATTTGACGACAGGGCAACATCAAATATTATCAACTTTTAATTAATGCATACATCACGAATGCGAATGTGCACGCAGAACATGATACACTTGTGCTATTTTGATCATGTTTAGCTTGTATGATTCAGCGTGCGTGCATGCGTGTGTCTGTGTGCGTGGTTTTCTCACATGCTAAAGCAATAATTGAGTGTATTACCATAGATTAGTTCGTTGTTAACGTATACAGATTGTTTCACTGAACGGCACACCATCACGTGCAACTTGACCCCGAACAACTAGAACATGTACAGTAACAATACTATGTACATGCAGTGTATACGATTGTTGTACGTGCGCCTGAGTGCACGGATGCTAAGTTTTCGCTGTCGTGTTTTAAGACACACACGCGCTAACCGAAAGTCCCTAAAAGTACGCCCTCCACTCTGTCACTAAACGGCTTATCAATTTAATTATTTAACTAAAATTATCTTCTTTTTGTATCATCACAACCGTTATTGTACTTATTGTTCTGTGTTAATATTCCTTCAAGATGCAGGTAGCTCTGTATTGATAAAGTATATTTCATCTTTCTCGGATACAGATATCCATTGATCTAAACTATATTAAAACACACGAACGGAGCAAAGTCTAAACATCGCCATGGAAATACGATCCCATCAACAACGAAACACTCACTATACAGCTGTATCCAAGTGACCAAGTCTGGTTATGTAAAAGGTCTCCATATAAGAACAGGCCAGGTCAAAGACATCCATCATTATACCGAAATGTGTCAAATACTCTCCGATTGAAATCAGTATTCCACCTTAATGTAATACGTTATTGTGTAAACCGAATGATAATAATGATGATGATGATGACAACTTTACAGCATGTTGATGGTGACAAATGACAACAAGTTGCCGCAATCGTACAAATGCCATTAACAATCCAAATACGTATACATATTATCGTTGGGCCGTTGAGCTGATGTACCTTAAACGGCTCGCTCACCAGCCATCAGATGACGTGCAATAATCAGTAAACGACGACGTGCCAAATAACTCTGCTTTCACATTACTTATATACAAATGGAGTTTGTTCATAACTGTATGTGTTTATAGCTAAGCATGGATACAATGTTGTTGCGGTATTTATCACACATAACAATGCTATAGGTTGATGTTTTCAATTAGATCGATGTGAGAAGAAATTCCTGTAAATACAGCGCATTATTTATACTGTAAATGTTGAAATAAATGTGTTTTACACGTATCTGGTTGCCATTGGCGGTGATGAATTACTTGTTTATTACTGTAGTAGCCTAAAAGACTACAACAATATTGTAGGGAAAGAGTACTTATCAATTACAGCTATACGTAGCAGGCGATAGGTCTGGGAGATGCTACGTGTTGATTAATCAAGTATTATATTTAACCTTTGAAGTGTATCTTTTGTTATCAATTAAAAAAAAATTAATGCTCACGTTTTGGACAATGGGGTAGGCTAAATGGGACAAATACTGTCCGAAGTAAATGGGATGAGATGAATGTGCTGAAAGGCCATTCAGTCGTGGGGAGGGGGAGTTGCTTTGAACACCAGGCTTAAGGGTCGGCACATCAACCGTGCTACGAGTTCACTCATGGAGATGTCAGTTCGACGGCATCTCCAGTCAGACAATGATATGATAAGGATGCTCTGTGGTGAATTGATGAGACAAGTATCGTGGTAAATGACGAACGATGACGCTAAAATATAGAATACAGGAGATTTACAAGAGACCAGACTAGCTCATTTAATGGATTGTTGAACCAACGTCACTCGGGATGACGAATGTAGGTGAAAGATCTTCGTTCAAGTACATCACACATCACAAGAAAAACATGGCAGATGTCACTTATAATTGGCAAAGATGGTGACAAACGCCTATCTTATCTGACCAAGTTAGGTGAAGGCGACCAGTGAAATGATGATAAATTGCATATGGGAGTATATCAGTAAATAAACTCAACTGTAACGGATAGAATTCTGTGCTGTAATCAGTACAACTTCATCATAATGAAAACAACCCAGTATCTCCCTTAATAATCTACTGACACCACATCCTGACCCAGTATCTCCCTTAATAATCTACTGACACCACTTCCTGACCCAGTATCTCCCTTAATAATCTACTGACGCCACTTCCTGACCCAGTATCTCCCTTAATAATCTACTGACACCGCTTCCTGACCCAGTATCTCCCTTAATAATCTACTGACACCACATCCTGACCCAGTATCTCCCTTAATAATCTACTGACGCCACTTCCTGACCCAGTATCTCCCTTAATAATCTACTGACGCCACTTCCTGACCCAGCATCTCCCTTAATAATCTACTGACACCGCTTCCTGACCCAGCATCTCCCTTAATAATCTACTGACACCACTTCCTGACCCAGTATCTCCCTTAATAATCTACTGACACCGCTTCCTGACCCAGCATCTCCCTTAATAATCTACTGACACCGCTTCCTGATCCAGTATCTCCCTTAATAATCTACTGACACCGCTTCCTGACCCAGTATCTCCCTTAATAATCTACTGACACCGCTTCCTGATCCAGTACCCTCCCTTAATAATCTACTGACACCGCTTCCTGATCCAGTTCTCCCTTAATAATCTACTGACACCGCATCCTGACCCAGTATCCCCCTTTAAAGTAATCTACTGACACCGCTTCCTGACCCAGTATCTCCCTTAATAATCTACTGACACCGCTTCCTGACCCAGCATCTCCCTAATAATCTACTGATACCGCTTCCTGATCCAGTATCTCCCTTAATAATCTACTGATACCGCTTCCTGATCCAGTATCTCCCTTAATAATCTACTGACGCCGCTTCCTGACCCAGCATCCCCCTTTAAATTAATCTACTGACGCCGCTTCCGGGGAAGCCAAAAAGCATCTCCCTTAGAATCTACGACGCACTTCAAGGGGGACCAAAATCCCCCTTAAAAATAATCTACACGCCGTTCCTGAAGCATCCCTTAATATTACTGATGCCGCTTCAAATCCCTAATAATCTCTGATGGCTTCCAAACCAGTACCTCCCTTAAAACACTGACACGTTCCGACCCAGCACCTCCTTTAAAATAATCTCTCGCCGCTTCCAGAAGCAGCCCCCCGTTAAATAATTTTCTGAGCCGCTTCCTGACCCAGCACCTCCCTTAATAATCTACTGACGCCGCTTCCTGACCCAGCACCTCCCTTAATAATCTACTGACGCCGCTTCCTGACCCAGCACCTCCCTTAATAATCTACTGACGCCGCTTCCTGATCCAGCACCTCCCTTAATAATCTACTGACGCCGCTTCCTGATCCAGCAGCTCCCTTAATAATCTACTGACGCCGCTTCCTGATCCAGCAGCTCCCTTAATAATCTACTGACGCCGCTTCCTGATCCAGCAGCTCCCTTAATAATCTACTGACGCCGCTTCCTGATCCAGCACCTCCCTTAATAATCTACTGACGCCGCTTCCTGATCCAGCACCTCCCTTAATAATCTACTGACGCCGCTTCCTGACCCAGCATCTACCTTAATAATCTACTGACGCCACTTCCTGACCCAGCATCTACCTTAATAATCTACTGACGCCACTTCCTGACCCAGTATCTCCCTTAATAATCTACTGACGCCACTTCCTGACCCAGTATCTCCCTTAATAATCTACTGACGCCACTTCCTGACCCAGTATCTCCCTTATTAATCTACTGACGCCACTTCCTGGGTTAAGGCAAACATAGAACAGTCACCTTCTGTAGAATCGCGACATCACTTCAAGTGGGAAATAACGCTATAAATGTCTACATTTGTTCCTGTAATATGCCCATATTTTGTGATGATGATAAAATGGAATAATCTCAGATGGAACCAAAACAGTAAAAAAAAACACACAATGAAAATGTTCCGATGTGAACCTTATTAAAAGCATCTCTCGCTTTTACAGAAGCAGCTGCGTACTGAAAAGATTTTCTTGCACTATGTACGAATACAACGGATTCTACCAAAAAGACAAAAAGTAAATCATACAATTGTTTTTATTTGAAGTGAAACAGAACCTATGTATAAAAATGGCATGGAAAACATCTTGAGAACACCCACTGTCTAAAAACATCCTTCACACAAGAAACGTTTATTACCGTGATCGATGCCGTTGTTACATCTTGCATAGATTATTGTCACTGCCCGTTATTTGGGCATACCTGATGATAACATCGATCGCCTTCAGCCAATTTAGAATGGTGCAACCTGCTCAACAACAAACACTCGAAAATATCATATCACGACAATATTTCAAAGTCCACGTCGGCTACCTATTAGACAGCGTAACCATTTCAGGATATTAAGGCTAGCAATGACAGGGCAACCGAATACCTGTGTGTGAACTCGTGTCAATGAGAAAGTCATCCCCAAAAGTCAGGTCATCGCATCAACAACATCAGGTCAGATTACGACTGAACTAATCTGATGATTAAGCTTTTAGTGTTTGATGGCCCACTTTAGAGAACAGGTTGCCAGTGGAAATTTGAAGTGTGTCGTCTCTTGAAAAGTTTAAATCAGTTCTAAAAACTCACCTGTTCAAGGTTGCTTTTGCCAATAAATAATGCTGATTGGTAAAATTTATTTTAGGTTTTTTGCATTCTTCTTACCGGGATATCATTTTATAGTGCCTTTGAATGCCTCGTAATGGCACTTGATTCAAGATATATAATTTTTAAAATTATTATTACAGGTAGTCATCGACTTACGATCTACGCAACTTACGACTGTTCGACTTTACGATGATTATAATGGCTTTGTTGTTCGGGGAGAATCCCCAGGCTGTCGCTTATTTGGCACAGCCTCTATGTTGGAGTGGTTGAGAAACCTCCTCCCCCACCACTCACAGGGGAACAGTACGGAAAGATAGAACCGAAATACCCCGAGGGTGGTCAATGCCAGTGTCTTACGTCATTATTTTAATAATTCAGTGGAGACGGCAGCGCCATTTAACGTGGCCAACCACCCACGATGTAGTGAGCCGAGAAATTAATCTCTGGAAAAGTTACGACCTCTTACGGGGTTCGAACCCGTGAGCGTTGGCACCAAGTATCGGGTGCTTAACCGCTAGGCCACCGGAGCTCACTAATGATTATAATATCATTATACGGTATAATACACGTAAGGTAATGGTAACAGGCCGACTTACGACCAGATCAACCTACGACCGGTCAAGGTCGTAACAAATCAAGGTCGTAAGTCGACGAGTACCTGTACTATGTATAACAAAATAAGACAATTGCTCTCAAGTTTTGACGTTTGTTAAGATGTAAGTGACCAGTGGTATTAAAGTCAGACATGAGGTTGGCTTTTGAAGAACTTTGTTTTCCTGAAAGGTAGGAAAGGAAATAAAAGAAAGCCACACCCAGCTATGTGCGGTAAGTCCCCGAATTTTGTTTGGGACTTTGTGCATTCTCAGGACAATCAGAGAATACGAGAGTGGGAATAAAACATGTCTGCTGCAAGAGAATTATCTTTCAAACCACCAGTTTGACCCAATCCCCATTTCCAGAAGCGTTATTTTAAGCTCTGGAAAAACCGGAAATCCGGCAAAAACAGGAAAACTCCTATTCCCGTAAAGTGTACAAATATGATTAACTAAAAACATAGTTGTTTGTGTTTTCTAAATAATCAATATTGTGCCAGCCAACAAATTGTTTATTTGCCAATTTGAAATATAATTCATAACATTTATAGTGCATCATTTTGCGCTTAAAGACATTTTACGGATCCAGTTTAAAACTGAAGACTAATAATGTTCACTTGTACTCCTTCAACCCCCCCGCCCCCCTTCCCCCAATATGGAAATATACAATTTGTCTCAATTAAGCTTCCCACAGAGTATACTGTTTCTAAATGTCTAATATATGTATATCATCCATGAAAGCCTTGACTAGTCTATTGATGGATCTGAACGGAAGATCTCCAAGCCTCCGGTGCAGCACCTCAATACTGAGCTACTATGAACTACACCTTCCCGTATTATACACACGTACAGTTCTAGTTAATTAGAATAATTTCTGTGACACGTTTCATGCCTGACTTTTTGGAAATAACCGAAAGAAATTGATAAATATTGCGAAGGAGGAACTATTACCAGGTTTAACAGAGTTCGGAAGTTCACATGACGACTTAAATCCAGGCATTCCCTCAAATGTCAACAATGAAATAAAATCTTTAAAAAAAACAATTGATATGCATCTTTTCAAACTGCAGACTAGAAACACAGTTGAGATGTTTAGCCTAGGCGTGGGTCACACGTGGGGCATATGGTCACGGTTGAGGGGCGTCTGCCTAGGGAAACAAATCCCACAAACACAGGTATGTGCTGGACTCGAACTCACAACCTGGTGGTTTGCGGTGTAGCGCTCTAACAACTGCACAATGGGAACGTTCTCAGACCACAAGTTGAAGAATCCCAACAGAAAACTGTATTTGATTTAAAAGTCTTAATAAAATGTTACTTAATTTGTTCATCGGCATACGCTTGTTCTACAACTCGTTTATCTAATTACATAATACAAAATACACGTAAGTTATCGCCAGAATTTCCCAACAAATTTGCCACTTTAAACAGTGGACAATATTTTTGTCGGTTAATACCAAAATGTTAATTAATAATAATAATAATAATGGCAGTTATTTTACGTGGTTTAGCTACCTTAAATACGGGACACGCATATGGTCTGTAATTTACTGGTTCAACACGGGGACTAATTCTAAATGAAGAAAACCTTGCCAGTTGCCTGGTTGAGTGAAAAAACTCCTCCTACTTTAGTGCCACGGCTGGGATTCGAACCTCCCGCACAGCATGACCACGAATAAGAAAGTCCCACACTCTTACCCACTAGGCCATTAAATACAGACACCACTAGACGTAAACAAATAAGTTCATCCACGACTGTATAATTCCTTAAATAAGACTGTGTTCGGCGGACACCGCGAGTTGAACATAAAAGATCTTCTCCTCTCCTGGCATAAACACGAAATAATCTCTTGCCTCTATTGGACTAAAGGACCATAATGATAGACACGAAGGGATCCGACGTTGTACGCAGACGGCAGAGTAATCCTGGATCATCTTCTGTTTACTGTCTCCTAACGGCTCAAAGTATCCACGATTCTCTAGTCTAGAAGCCGACGTTGAGCTGCTAACCAACTCGTAATATACTCTCACCGCTTCCACGTATTAAGTACTACACAGACATCAGATAGAAACATGAAATTCGATTACCCCAAAACACAAGTCGTCGAGTAAAGTCGGGCTTAAAATGCTACCATCCGCTATCCAGTTGAAGCCTATTATCAATAGATGCACAGTCCATACTTCAATGATGAAGCCATTTACAGAGATTTAGAAATACTGTTCCACAACAGACCCCAATTTCTAGTGTTCAGTGACACCTGTCAATATGTGTCCGTGTACCTTAACAAAATAACAAAATCTTATTATTTTGTTGCAGGACATTATTGATGACAGCAACCCCAATTTTTTATATCAGATACGGTGAACATGACGTAATCGGCTTTCTACACAAAACATTCTATTTGTTTATTGATTTTGTGAGACCCACACGCTTTGATAGACATCTGAAAACATCTGACAAAGGAACAAAATTTATAGCATGGACGGCTGACAACTTTAGATGTAGCCAACATATCAGTGAAATTGGGACAGTTAAAAACCCTCTGGGGATACAGAACGAACATACACACACACACACACTATTAGAGTCATGCATTCCTTTATGAGTGAAGGAGAAACCTACGATTATATATTTGTGTGTGTGTGTGTGTGTGGACAAGAGGGAAAGTGTTTATAGTATCATGCTTAATCCCTGTTTTAAGATTGGTATATGGTTATACAAAATATGGTTTTCATATTGATACATTGATACAAACAACCACACTGTGCCTGGACTATGTACAAGAACCTCCTCATAAACAATGATGTGTATGTGTGTGTACAGTATGGTTCCATTATCACACACACACACAGTATGGCTCAGTTATAACCTACTGTCTGGGGATCCATGAACGTGAACCGCGTTATAAGTTGACCGCGGATATCAATGGTCTGTGCGCAATAATGGCGGAGGGGGTGGCTCGACATGACATTAATCGGTCTATTTTCTCACGTATTTTCTGCACTTAAGAACATAAGAATAAGCACAACATCGTATAATTTATGAACGTCAATCAATACTTTGTTTCATTTTCGTGCAGATCACACAATACAATTATTTTAATCCAGTTACAATGATGAATCGTGACAATACCGCTCAAGCTGCTGCCACCATGTTGCGTAACTAACGGCCGCTTCAAATTCATAAGTTGGAAATCCCACAACAAGCAGTAATTTGATTGGTCATTAAATGGACGTTTATTCCAGTGTTATTGGCAATGGGAGAGGACTCCCCAGGGTGAAACTTGAAACACTGTCTTGTAATTCACCTAACTGTACTATTCCGATCTGTTCCAATTTCTCTCTAAACAAGGACGGTTTTCGTTTCGGTGTCATCTTGCTTGAGATCCATCTTTGAGTGGTGCATTCAGTTCGGAAACAGAGATCTTGAGATGCAAGTAATTAGAACTATTTTATAGCGGAGCTACGTGCGACAGAAGGTGGTGATTGGGTTATCAGACTCCATGAACGTATGAGGACATCTTGACGTGTGTTTGTGTACCAATAAAATGTTCACTTCTCTGGCTCTTTTCAAATCAGTACAAATATCCAATCAGTATAAAGCGTCATTGAACCTCACTGCTCCAAAGGTCGCTTCTGATTAGATATTGACTGTCCTCATATCTGTGCATTCAGAAAACAGTGCAGGGTCACCTTAATATAATTATACAACAGTATTAGCGTATAAATCTCCACCACATCAATTTCTGTAACACAATATATATCAAAGCTTTTATTTCTGTACAAAGAAGTGTTTCACCTGAGATTTTGCAAGCAACGAATACAATTAACCGAGAATTAAGACCACGGGAAGCCTTAATCATACAGTGGGTGAAGATACTGTCAAGGCGTTCTCTTCCCTTGATGTACCGAGGGAACCAATACTGCAACCTAACAGTGACGACTCTAACAAACTTGGACTGACTTAACGCCCACCACTAAATCAGGTGGCGTGTACCATAGAACACCGTCCACAGCCTTAAAGGTGCACAATGTCTTGAACGGGTAGTAAATTAGTGATTCAACTTTCCACCTGGTTCAGTAGACAAGGAACGACTTGTTGAAGGTCACTTGAAATGATTGCAAGAATTTTAACAATGAAAACCGCTTCCAATGAGATACGTGAAAAAATACCATAATCACCAAGAATTTCAGATCTGTTGAAATGATCACTTTTTATTATAAATCACACACAAAATTAATTCCTAGATACAGAAGTCACAGGATAAACAAAAATTGAGACAACAAATATCTATATTTGAATTTGACCCGATGAATATGTAAACGCTCTAACAGGGAACAACCGCGGACCCTTTCAGCTACATCTATCCACGCCACCCACTTTGATAAAGCGATCATTTTAGAGATATTCAGACTTCAGTATGTCATCCCCGTTTCAAGTTCACTGATCATGAAATGTGATAAATCGAACTAAAATCAAACAAAGAAATCGGTTACTGTCATAATATCACTTACCGGTAGATGATGTTAATAATGACAAATGGTGATGAAGTGAAGTCAAAGATGAAACACCCTTCAGATGACATTTAGGGTATAATCAAATCTATATAACTTTTGTAATTTTTTTTTCAAAACATTGTGTAACTTTTAAATGTTATATAATATATTTTATTTTAAATGGGCATGGTTAATACAAATATTTTTATTTGTAAACTCAGGGTTAGGGTTATATCATACCAGAGGAAGACCTATGTGGCTTTGGGTGCACAAAATACTGATGAATAATGTACAGGGTTATATAAACCAGTACCATGACCTGTGTCCCAATTAGGAGCCCGGATCTGTTTCTTGTCTTATAATAAATGGGTGGGAGATTGATGGGATATCAACTTGTGGCGTCTAAAAAGGGGGGGGGGATCGGTTATACTGCAGTATTGGACCATATCACCACTACATTATCAGGCTTGTAGGTACTGTGAATTGAACTTCTGGACAATTCATCAAGGTATTAAATCCAAAGAAACCACTTTTCATATAATAGCGGTTGGTGTGATGATGCTTGGTGTTTTACGGCCACCTTTGTGAACATGGTTGGCTAAATGGGCCGAGTGACCTCCAAAGGTAAGGTAGCGAAGTCAAAGATGAAACAACCTTCAGATATGCCCACGCCGAGATTCGAACACAGGTGGTAGTGATCTGAGATCCAACACCCTACCGCTAGACCACGGATGGGGCCTTGCTATTCATGTGTGTTTGTTTATGTGTGTGTGAGAGAGGGAGGTTGGTGTGTGTGTGTGTGTGTGTGTATGTGTGTGTTTGTTTATGTGTGTGTGAGAGAGGGAGGTGTGTGTGTGTGTGTGTGTGTACTGGGGTATGATATCACTCATATCTTTGTTGGTAGATATGTATTACAGATGATTTTTCATTGATGATAATAATAATAAGTATTAGTAACAATAACGTCCAGGGAAATGGTTAAATGACCTACATCTGTCACGTATATCGACGAATTCATCTGTAGTGAAATGTTACTGCCATAAATGTCATTAAAATTACCCACGACATCTGAGTTCTAAGTTAGTATAAAAAAATGGCGATGACTGCATGTTAAAAAACATTTACTAAAACAGTCTCAACACGAACACAACATAGAATAATATGTAACGTACACCTTGCGCATAGCCAATGCAACTGCAGTGCTCTTGTGCCAAGTGAGAAAAATGGGAATTCTAACTACAGCATAAATAAAATATAATGTCTTGTGTCTTCTCAGCCCTCTGCCCCAGGAGTAATAAATAACAAACCACCATAAAGACACAGCTGACTAAGCGTATATATTCTAGACATATACGGCTAACTACTTGTTACTCGATTTGTAATACGAATTAATATATAATTAGTGCCATCTGTGAGATCCAGAGATTTATATATAAATAATATAATGATATTATATTAATATCATTAAACTCATACATGAGTAATAAAATTAGTTTTTTTGGTGTTGGTGACTGACATATGGGTTAAAAAGTAGCCCTCCCTTCCCAGTACACACACACACACACACACACTAGTAAACATAATACAGACGGAGGAAACCCCCCCCCCCCCAAATATAATAAAACTGGATTAACACTAATCTAACAGAAATTGGGGGGGGGGGGCGACAGGAGGTGAGTCTGTTCAGTAAACATTGCAACATCAAGAATATTTCCTAATATTCAGAATCCACTTATGTAGTCACCATTTTCATGGAAGTCACAACCATTCAATTTATTTTTGATGAAGATAGGGAGTTGAGAACAAACCGGGAAACTTTAACACAGTGAGTCAGTACTGCCACAAAATAAATGCATCATCATCACATCAACTGAATCCAGCTGGTAGCAGGTGGACATCTCACCAAAAATATTCAAGTGAAAAACGTTTCAGCATTTCACAGGCACGGTATCAACTGAGATACAAACAGGCTTAAATTTCTTTGAAAATAATTTGGTCATTATAGATCAATATATTAATGTGGTTCTTTTGATTTACCGATGATACCCTTATCACTCGATGAGTTTGAGCAAACATCACATAAATAATGGAACTGGTTATATAAGAAGAAAGACACTTTCTGGAATAGATAAAATCTACTACTCATCTTATGTGTTGTGTGTGTTCTATTCTGGATACATATTACTTTGATGATGTCAGCTGCATTTCAGGCCACTGAGCACAAAATAGGTGTGTATCGAATGGCAAATAACAATAAATCTGTATAAATAGTGGAAGAACAGGGTGTTCCCTTCGGCAGAGTGCATTTAATAGCTCGTTACCGTAACATAGACCTTTAGGACACTGGATCGAATTCCAGTGTAGCTTGTATTTTTGAGACAATGAAAGAACCAGCCGCTATCCTATCGTACAAGATTCAAACAATTCCAATATATATGTTACAGTTAATCTGCATAATCAGGTAATATGTATATTACCTGAAATTTTAAGGTAATACGTCTATTTGATAACTGAGATTTAATACAGATTATTTGAAAATTTCAGGTAATATGACCTGATTATACAGATTAACTGTAACATATATATATATATATATATATAGAAACATTATGATCACAGAAATGATTGACAGGTGGCACACGTTATGATTAGGTATTTTACCCGTTATTTAGTCTCGGCATTGATCACAGACGAGTCGTATGGCCGAGGGCGACCCCTTAAGGAAACCAAACCTACAAACAGAATTGAATCCACAACCTGGAGGTTTGTAATACAAATCTCTAATCACTGCACCAAAGGGCTGCCCTAAATTGTTCATTATTATTATTAAATGTGTACATATCAGTCAAGCATTTTCTCCAAGTTGCTTTGCAGAGGCACTATAACACAACCCAGTCAATGTGTGTTTAGATGCCTGATCGGTTGATTCCATAATAACTATGAATCATACTTTCTGTCACATGACTGACAGTAGCCAATGAGGTGCCCACATCTAAAATGAGACCTTAAAGCTTTCCATTTAGCTACACATACCGATCAGAGAGTAAGCTACGTAAGACTGATAAGTGTACTCTAGACACAGTTTACTGGGAAACAACAGATTATTAAAAAAATATTTCTTATGCTAGATGACAGCAAATTCATACTGATACAAGCAGATTAAGGTGTGTATGTACGTGTGATGAGTAATGGTATATACAGTACAAATTAAATTTATGACGTGTAAGGTATCAATAGATGGTATTATTACAAACAAGAGGTACAGGACATTATAGAGAAATGGCACTGTAATATTTTGATATAGTTCACATCCACGTGATAGAGAAATGTACTAGTGTACCTTTACACAGATAATGAAAACATAAAAATAGCCATAAATATTGGCATATTAGCATCTATGTTTTAATAATACTCACCTGTAAACATAATTATCAGACGCCACTAACGTCTCACACTCATGTACTGTCAATCTGCTGGCAGCCTTATGATGTGCCACATTTGTTATAATTGTTGGCTTCGTGGAATGACGCTGCATGGCTCACTTTTGCAGACTTTTTATGCCAAGTAGAAGTATGAAAGCTCACAATTAATCGTGACTGCACCAATGATGCATTATGCCGAAAGATTCTGTAACCATTTTTAATCCAATGAAGATGTATGGCTCTACCCATTATCAAACCTTGTTCGTATCCCCAATCAAAAACATCCATGTTGGCATTGATCTACGGTAGCACAAAAGTTGTCTACATCAAGTTCACTGAAAGGAGTGTGCCCCTAATAGGATGTCATGCAATTGGTATTTTCTTCAAGATTTTCTTCAAGATTTTCTTAGCACGCAGTGCACAAAACACACCAAACATGACATTCAGATCAGTGCAACTAATGGCTTTCTTCATCAAAGACATTAAATATGATGCACAACGACTACTAATTTATTAACGAGATCATGCCATTTGTCCCACTTACCTTCCTCCGAGTTAGACTGTTATAAAGCTTCAAGCCCACGTCTACACTGCCCTCTGGTGGACTCCATGGTGGCTGTACGCGTTTACTACCTGATGAGAAAACATTGTACTGGATGATATTACACTGATCGCATTAAAACCATCTTCTACTAATAGAAAAACAATAATAAAACCACGAATGAAAGATAATTTTGATGAAAGATAATTTTTACACATTTAATAGACTTGAATAATACTTACCTGTTCTAAATTAGATTTTTAAATAATGCATCAGTGAAGAAAAAATCATTTCATACACACACACACACACACTTCTCATGATTATTTATCATACATCAATTGTCTTAAATTGTGAGCCATTCAAGCATGAATTTTGGTGAGAAAGAGGTATCAAGGCCATTTTAGCACCGTTAAAACAATTCCTTTCACATATTTTTCATTATGGTTCCTTGTTCCGTTTTATCCTTTACAGCCTTTTATTGTCACTACATAAAGAGTTGTTTACATAGAGATAAATAAGTTCTATATCAGTAACAGAAATTAGTGCATTGTTTATGGGGGGGGGGGTCCCTCAGACAACATATGAATGTAATACTCATTTAATAAATGTCATAGGTCACAGCCAAAATGGTCATATATAAAGTAGGAGTTTCTAACACCCAAAATTGTAGAAAAGTAGGAGCAAGTAAGACACAATGATATTACATGTTTTCTTGTGTACAGCTACAGTATCTGCTTTCACGAACATGTCGCCTCTGAAAGTATATAAACTTCTAAACAACCTGATAGCGAAAAGTAAGAGATCTAACTCAAAAGTAGGAGGTTCCTACCCAAACGTAGAAAGTCTGGGATCTATGAAATATGTCAACTGTAGAATAAAAGCTATTATTAGGACGTTCTTATGCAAATCTACAAACTACTAAACTCATGAAAATACACTGTTTAAGAAATGCCTCTAATGACTATTACTTTTAATTGATCAAATCTCTCCAGGTAACAACTGTTTATTTTTAAAAGATTTATTTTTTTATCTTCTTAATTGTATCCTTTTCCACATACATATATTATTAAATTATCAGAAGCCATAACTCCATATTAAGACCTTTTAAGCTGTGACTCTAGCTGTTACAGACACATATTATGTCATTTTATTATCTTAATTTCTATTTAATTTATGTTTCTGTTATAAGTTTACTTAATAATGATGCCAGAATTATGTACATTCAAAGATAGAAATAACTTTAAAATCACAAATACAAGAATTTCTAAATTAGTCATTATTTAAAAATAGTTAGTAAACTGCATGTTTTTTTGTCATAAAATATTTAAGCTGGGAGTCATATTTATAATTTTATTAAGTGATATTTTTCAATATTTTCTTTTATGTATTAAAAATATGACATGCTTCATCCTTGTTGGTATACCTGAATAGATACTCTGTGTGTGAAAGTGAGTGTATGTTTATGAATAAATCAATGCACACATGTGTATTTTGGCAGTGTATGAAAAGGCACTGGCACAAGAAATAAAACAATTGTGAAAACAACATCTGTATTCACCAGTAGTCTGTGTGAGTGTGTGTGCGTGAACTTTAAACTATTAGTATCTTTAAAGAACCCAAATTGCAATAATTAAATAAACAAACATAATTATTATCTGTTGGTTTGTAACTGTAATGGTTCTTCTGGCATCTGGTATCAACAGAATTTAAATTTTATCAACAATGTGATGTTTACTTTGAACACATGTTAGCAATATCAACAAATGGTCATATCTATAAGTACTGATGACAAGGTATGTGATATCTTACACAGGATACACATTAATCAGTATTTCTCAAATATCTACATATTCGATGACTCATAGATAAACTGTCTGTTAAATACACTTTGTATTAAATAATTTTACACATGTAAATATTAACAATTATTAGATAACATTATATATTACATATCAATTGTTTTTAATAAATTTGTTCTGTAATTTTGCTTTTATTTCGCTGTACTGAATTCTTATAAATATACACCAATGATGATGATGATGATGATGATGATGATGATATCTTGATGGAAGTCTAAAGACCATATTATTGATGTTTTGCCTCAACTGTGGTCCTTTACTCAACATCTGCTGACATTTGTGTCCTACTTGCCTCACAGAATCAATCTCATGTTTGCTAACAAAACAAAAACAGCATATTTCAGGCAACCATAAATGGACTAGACGAGTCTTTTTTAATCTCATGAAAATGTCAACTGACAGTTACCCTCTGACAAGTTCAGCAGATGTGATTTTTCAGTTGTGAAAAATATATAACATGCAGTCAGATAATCCAAGACAATAGGGGTGCTGTGGTTAGAGAGTAATGCAAACCTGCAGATTGTGGGTTCAAATCCCACTCATACCTGTGTATGTGGGATGTTTCCCTACAGAGTTGCTACTCAGTCACATGTCCCAGGTGTGACCAGTATTGAGGGTAAATTACTCAACTCAAAAACAACAATCCAAGACAGTACATGACTATCATTAAAAATATTTTATAAGTTAAACATGAACACAGTCAATTGAGAGAAACTCAGTTCAGAAGAAACTTGTTTCTACTAAAACTGATTTACTTAACAAAGACATACAATTATATCCAATCTTATTTTTCTTAAGGTATGAGGGGGGGAGGGTTCGTTCTGATATGAAAATAAACAGTACAGTAGTGTCTTGTCATATAAAAACAGATTTTCAAAATATTATTCACAAAATAGTGAAAAGATGAAGAATGATAGGTATAAATATTAGAGCTGACACATTGTGTGCCAAAAATAATATACTTATATAGATTGTCATCGGAAACAGATGATAGGATATTAAAATGGGTTTTGATTAGCAGGTTGAACAACCTTCTATTGGCCTTTACACCATGCAACATTAAACATATTAATATTTGTGTATTATCATAATCTGAAAGTTGGTATAGACTGTGAAAGTCAATGCAACAGAAATGAGACTTAAACATATTTACTTTATCAATTTTGGACAATTGCATTGCAGCCATTTCAATAGCAGCCGACGTCCAATGCTATACGTCGTCTATTTTATAAACTCCCTCCAATAACGCCGCAGCAATGGCATCACAGTGTTTTTACAGGCCACTGAAGGTGAGCCGCTGCCTACTTTTTATAAGGGGCCATCTACCTCATTCCCTAATGAAAATGCTGCATTAATTAAGTCAATAACAGAACCTTTAAACTCAACAGGAGACAGATTAGAGTCTAATAGTTCAAAATATAAAACACTGCAGAAAATATTGCCAAAGTAGCATTCCAAGTCTGACAAAGGAGATAAAGGTTGATTAATATAAAAAATATTAATAATATAGGTGACAGAACTCCAGTCTGCTTTAAACCATTAGAGACAGAAGAAAACATTGAATTTGTACAGAATGTACAAGAGTTCCTCGATGAGTTCGTGTTTAGCAAGTAAATGGTGACTTACCCAAGTAAAAAAACAGCCAAAACATTATTATCAGACGGACAAAGGATTCTAATGATTTTCTTATGATATTGGCTAATTACATGGTGATGGCGAGCACAGGACCATACCATTTGCTCCTGAATCTTTATCCCCTTAATAAAGTGTTTTAACTGTCCATTTATCACCTAAATATATTTTGATGACCAGTAAATATTGCTAGATATAAACTTTGATCAAATGCTTTGATACAATAATACAAATAATTACAAATGTTCCGTTATATTTTTGTTCATATGACTGAGGACAGTCTTACTAAATGGCAAATAAACTTCAGTCGGACTCTACCTAATCTTTTCTGAATAACAAATAAGCCTAATTACATTTATTGATCACAAACAATGATTATAAAGAAAACAAAATAGCAATCATAGCTTTGAAGCAAGCCACATACCGAAGTAGTAAAATTAATTATGGTTATGCATTTATTCGAAACCAAATAGGTTGGAGTTAGTAGTTTTCAGGAAATCAGAGATATTGAGAATAATTAAATAATTATCATAAATCTAACTGGGATGATAATTATGGAGATAATAACTGGTAATGGAGTTTAAACTGATAAATGTACAAACAAATTAACAACAAGATAATTCAAATAATATATCATAAGATCACGATTGATGTTTTACAGCCACTTTTGTGCACATGATAGGCTAAATGGGCTGAGCGACCTTCAAAAAGTAATGAAGCGAAGTCAAAGATGAAACACCCTTCAGATTTGTCCACGCCGAGATTCGAACATGGGTGGTAGTGATCTGTGATCCAACACGCTACCATTAGACTATGGTGGGGCCCCTATATCATATGGTAAAAGACTGGATATAGATAAAGGAATGACAAGTTAATTACTGCAACACAGAAATGGCTGTGAATATAACATGCTTTGGTAGCAAAGCTCCATTCTATGAATTACATGCTTATATTCCACTTGTTATATATAACAGGTGGTGTCCAAATTTTCGTATCCCACATGAAATATACTCATTTTCACAAACTACATAATACAGTAGGCCCCGTTATATCGCAGTCCGCTATAATACAAAATCGGATATAACATGGTCAGACCTTGGACCCCGATTCATGGAATCAGAGCATTTTTACACGAATTGGCATGAAATCTACTACTGACCGATACAAATTTTCAAAATAATTTGAACACGTTTTCACAGTTTGTAATTCATAGCCAATGGCCACAGGCTAGCCACAAGCAGATTTATTGATCACAAACTTAATTACACACCACCTTGGCTCAATCAGCCAAACAAACAGACCAAGTACAACCCTCATTTACTGTGTGACTCCACCCACTAAATAAAGTTTGAATATATTTGTTAATTCACAGCTATTGCATATGTTTTATTTGTTGCAATTGAGAATCATATTTCATGTATAAAAGACCTTTGTTTTGATCATATTGTATCAGCAGCTACCTTCATCTGAAAAATAAACATGCACTATTTCTGGCAGAAGAATATCACCAATCCAACATTGCTGTTATTTTTTGCCTACTGTAGATGGCTTTTAAAATTTTGTTTGTTTGTTGGTATCTGTATGTTTAATATCATTAATGCATATTTTAATACATATCCAGTTTGTATTCTGCAAATCTGAGATATACTATTTGCCACAATAAGCATGTATAAGAAATATGACATAAGGATGATGCATGTTACAAAATCACTTTACTAAATGTTGTTTTCATTTGTTTTGTATCATTATATTGTAGGTATTTCTAAACATGTTTTTTTCATATGTATAATCATTAGTCAAACTGATAGTTATGATATCTTCAAAAAATGATGTTGCACACTGCAATTTATAAATAACCTGTATCTTATGGACTTCATATGTTGCAGAATATAGACCAGTATTGGTTTAATATTTTGTTTAACTACTCCAGACAAGCAGATATATTAATCATAAATTTAATTAATAAATCACATAAATAACACATTAGGGCAAGATATACAGTCAATTAATACAGGGTTTACTGTGAAACCTACAATAAATTAATACTGTTTCTGATAGTGTACCCAAGCTCGCTAATATCAAGTAGGTTTACACTGCTCATGCTCAAACTGCTGGAGCTGTAAGTGTAATTCACTAATTTCCAGACCTTTCACTAAGCTGCACAACTCTAGCAGTAAATAAACACAAGTGACAAATAACAATTTCAGCCATTTCATTTGCATTTATTTTAAACCGAAAAACCATTTCCTAGTCAAGCAGAGTCAATTTCTAACACAGGTGTCATTATAATGTGACCCAGTGCTTTTTTTAAAAAATAAAGTGGGAGTTCGACAAAAAAATACCATCGTCAGATATTGGTAGGCATCAAGGGCTTACAATAGATGGCCAGAAAAATATTTTTTTCAATTTAGTTGCACCATGGGAAGTAGATTGGAAATGCACTTGCCCAACAAATGTTTTCACTTGCCCAACAAATTTTAACCTAATCCAAAATTATCATTTATTTTTAATCTGCTATATTTCACCTGCCTACACATAAACATGTATTTACAATACAAATTGGCAAATAGAGAAGTGTTTGGCAAGAAATGCTTATTCAGAGAAGCCCAATGCTGTTTGCTGAATTACCCATAGCCATTTTCACTCTTACCATATAAATAAAATTTCAAATTACCAAGAACACATAGCCAGTATAGTGCAAATAATACAGCTTTTAATCAGCAACACCATTTAAATAGGTGGTGTGTTGTCTTAAGCCAAGAATCCACATACGCTGTAAAGTCTATGCATTATGTGACTCCGACAAAAAATGGAAAACATGTAAACGTACTAGCGTGATTCCATATGCACGACTGTGTATGTCATTTCCAAATTTGACAAAATGGACCATTCCATATGAAGTGATTCGGACGTTGAATCTATATGTTTACGACCCGGTCGTAACATTCTGGATTCAACCATCCAATTAAAGTGTCCAGATAGGCTTTTCCAATAAAAACAGGTCAGTGTGAGAGGGGTGTCCAAAACAAATGGATACTGCAATGTTGCATACACTACCGCAATGTCGCATATATGGAATCTCAGTATTAAGCCAAGATTTCATACACTGTATGTGAATCCAACAAAAATTGGAAAACATGTAAACTTATGAGTGTGATTCTATAGATCTATGTGCGACTGCATATGTGACAAAACGGATGGTTGAATCCAGAATTATGTGATCTGGTTGTAAAATTCTGGCTTCAACCGTCCGATTCGAATGTCTAGACAGGCTTTCCCAAGAAAAATAGGTAAGAAGGGTGTCCAAAACACAATGGATATCACATACACATTCGCATATGTGGAATCTAAGCTTAGGCATAGCTGGCACTCACAGCTAACTTTGCATCGCGGATTATAAGTATGGGAACAAAGCAGGAAAAAAATGATTATTTTAATTGGTTTGCTCATCAGGCATGCACACACTTATATTTGGCACATTCTTGTCTCAAAAAGGGACTTGCCTGAACAGGCAAGTGATCAGCAATCAGTACAAGTCTGGCATGAAAATATACTTGACCCAGCCCTGTTACAATAGCACAACAGTCATTGGAAATGGAAGTAGCAGTGTCTTTACCCAAGAGTAGGTGGTGGGTCAAATGACCCGGGTCATTGTTTCTAACAAAATAGAGAGCTATTCTCATTCTGATGTGTTACATACTTTAGTGGGAATAGTGTACTGTGGTATCAGTTGTTATGGAGAGTTCAGTAGTAGGATTAGATTCCAGTCAAAAGAATCCTTGCGCTGAAATTTAGTCCTGTCTTGTGTGTATTATTAAAAAGAGCAGAGCACTATATTAAATTAGAGTCTAGTTTGATTTACTCTGTTGTACTAATTCTAAAATTACAATCATAACATTAGCACATGGACTATTATATTCTATAGACCTGTCTAATAGACTAATTGTGGAAAATCTGGTGTTTAGATCTGTAGCAAATGAAAAGTTTGTTGTCAGCAAAAAAATCTGAAACACCTTTTTAACAACTTACAAGTACCTAGAAACGGATAATGCTCAAGACTTAGAACAGAATTTTAATTTAGATCTACATCTGATCAGACATCACTACATCATAGTACATGACACGTAATCATGTGTTATGACTTATGTCATTTATTTTATGATAATTCTGCACGCTTTACAAAAAGGTGACGCAATAATGTGAGAGAAGCATTAGAACGAGAACAATTTCCCTTTTTAATAAACAACTTCTGAACACCTAAGGCACTTTACAAGCTAAAATAAGATGAAAAGAGACATTTAAATGTTTGCATCACCTGAGCGATAATAGAAGTAACAATAGCCGACTGTCAACCAGAAGTCATTTTATGAAAGAAACGATGACAATTTCTGTGGAATCGAAATATGTTGCAATATATTATATTATCCCGCTTGGTGACACGTTGATTAGTCTAACATTTATGCTAAACGATATATAAACCTGTTTACCTTCTCCAGACATGTTGCCAACGAGGTTCCGTACAGTTAGTACTAATAACCACTTTGAAATGACTGGTGGCTCCTGACGATGGGTGCAGCCTCCTTGCGTAATATCTAAAAATAGCCAGCCCAGTTAGCTTATATATCACCAGACATCACAGACTGTTTCGATTCAAATTAACTATATTTTTTTTTTTAATTTCAGAATATCCTATTTGCCTTTCTATATATTACACAAAGGACCCCCCAAAAAAAAACAACAAACAAACAGATTTACAGGAAGGTTTATAAGTTGCTTTACCATCTAGAAATTGAATAAATTTTATTGGCAATGGGACTTATAAGCCACGATGTAAAATAATATTAATAATAATAATTATTATTATTATTATTTAGAAAATTATTTCTTTCTAGCAGTTCTATCCTTTCTATAAAAGCAATTTACAATGAAATTACATAACAGCAAATTTGACATCTAGATATGTTATGTATCATAAAAAATCAGATAACTACATAATTATATGAAGCCAAATTATAATATATAATTATATATATTAATTTATTCATAAATATATTTATTTTTACATAAATAAAACAAATATATATAACATGTATAAAAGAACCAATACTAAATAATCCCTTTTTATCAACGTATTTTAAACTATACTTATTGATCTCATCCTTTGTCATCAATGACAACTGTGATTGGTGTTTATCAAAGTACACAGACATACAATCATATTAACATTCATATTTTTGTGTAATTCAGTTCTAGGTAGATTGTTTTCTTTGCTGGTCTTTGAAGCGCTAAGTAATAGTTTCAGAGATGTTTGCTTTATTTTATAATCTAATGGATGTTTTCTAATGGCAGATGATATGTACATGACGTAATAGGAAACTTTGTGACAAGCAAACTTATTGATGGACTAGCCAGATAGCATCAGTTATTAAAACATAGTTAACCTCAAAATATATTATTTGAAGTAAATTATGTTACTATTACTTTAAACTTTGTTAATACGAAAAATATCTTAGGATGCCGTTTTGCCGTGAAACGTTATGACAACAGTGACACGGTGTGTGTGTGTGTGTGTGTGTGTGTGTGTATATATATATATATATATATATATATATATATATATATATATATATATATATAACTTTCCATATATCACTAAGATTTCTTATAAAAATCGATTGCTTTGATTTAAACCAATAATTCTCTTTTAAAGTCGTTATGATTGTATTTTTAAAAATCCATCATTGACCTAAAAAGCCAAATCATGAATGATCATTATTAGCAACTCTGTAAATCTATCAATCGATGATCGAATATAAACTATCGATTATTCTCTAAGATGTAAGGTTGAGCTAAAGTTCCTCAAGTTTGGTTTTTCACTTGGCATCACTGTGGTGGAGATCTTCAAGACCTTTCACGTCACAATAGTAAATTAATTATTTCGGCATACCCCCCCCCCCTGGCCATAAGCTGGTATCATCAACCTGTATAATCGTATGAGATACTGGAACCACAGAGAGTATACTCCAGAGTTGAACAGTGAAGACACGTTTAAAATATTTTTTTCTTACTAAAATATTCCCTTATTTTCACATTTAATATTTAATATACAGCAGGAAAATCAATCCGTCGATTTATTCCTGGCAAGAAACATCAACCATTACTTTACTGGCGTTATTGATGAGGTAAAGTAATTAGAACTAATTACAAAGTTCTATTGTATTTAAATAATTCTTTAAAATGCTATAAATCTAATTATTTATTTATAAGTTTAAACTGGTAAAATGTGTTTATAGTATTTTTTATCTTTCTTAGGTGAGAATTTACAAGATTTGGCTGACAGACACAGAATTAGATTCACATATTGGAAGTGCTGGCAGTCAATGGGATGCGCATCAGAGATATCTATCGTTACATTATCCTATGAATGATGATACTAACATAGATTATGTTATTGATACCAGTCCTTTTAAACATCATGGGTTGATAAATGGAACAATACAATACATCGAGGTAACAATTGATGTAATCAATCAGCCGATTAAATAATCAATCGAACATTTGGTTAAACAGTTAAATAGCAATTTGTAATGTAAATATTAAGATTCATGATGTTTTTTTCTTCTCATAACTTATATGTCTTTGTGTTGTACTCATTTACAGAGCGGATCTCATAGAACGCGCTTTCAGATAACGAAATCTGACAATAAATAGAGCAGAATTTTGGAACATGTTTCTACCTACCTGATGCTAGTAACTTGATGCTAAATTAACTCAAATACTATTCGTGTCTGATCTGTATACCATGTTATGTATTCCTTTAAAAATAAATTAAATGACTCTTCATAAATCTGTGTTATTCGTTTATTATATACCCACATATTGTTATGTTCATATTACCATAATATCGTGATATTTATATTTACTGTCTGTTTGGTTGAGATATATAATGGTCAGTCTAGCTGATTAGATATAAATGCATTGAAAATAATCTCAAATTGTTTTCTTATGGTAAATTTATGGATTATTTATTATAACAAAATAAAAAACATGTTATAGTAAACGGTTGCTGTCTATTAATTGATTGGTATTTATTTACACCGACCGGCTTCCATTTATTATCCGTTTGAAATATGTCTATTTCTGTAAATATTTAACTACAAATTAAAATTATATGTTGAGCTTCTAACAAATGAAGCTGCCGTCGGATATTACGTAAAACATTCATTTTCGACACGTGTTCAAAACAATGTGATATGTATCAATGGAGGTACGTCATATAAGAAGGCATTTTTATTTATACGACACTTAGTAATAAAACTGATAATAACAAGTAATATTGTATTTCTACCAACATAAATCATGACAAAGAGTGGATAGGAGTGTCCCGTATAAACCAAAGATCAAACGTGACAACAAAATTAAAACGAAGATGATGGTAAAAACCGAAATCTATCATCTAATGTCAATAAACAACTAAAACTAAATAACAACTAATCCATGGCAACTTAATTTCGGACGTTCGACGGAAACTTTTCACATACATTTTAAACCGATTTCTAGATCTATACGTACCCATAATAAATAAGGTCGCTTAACTGTTTAAATTCGACGTTAGAGAGATAATAGACCTTGCCATTGAATGGACCTTGGCAATTAATTTTCGCGGGCTTTTACACTTCGTATGTAGGGCAGATTCTTGTTCTGAACATCTCGGTTTGAACAACGATCTACTATGTAATACAAATGGAATTCAGGTAGGAAAATACTTCTAGTGATATATTAGTTTTCTTGTTGTTCAGTATATCCCATTATTAAATGTTGTTATTGCCCATAAGTGAAAAAATGAGAGTAAATATTTCATTAGCGAAATCCGCTAGTATCAGTTATCGCTTGAAAATTGAACTGGCGACAGACAATTTTTTTTACATTTTAAAATCAACTTATGGTTCGCGTTAATTCACGAGAAATAATACTCAAACGCTACATATAAATGCCGGATTATTGCTCTATCAATCAATACTTTTGTGTAACGCAATATATCTCCGATTTGATGAGTATTTTCGATCCAAACAGCACACCCGTTTGTTTATCAGAATTATGCCATCTATGCCGGTGCATTATCACTGACATGCGCTTGCTCCATCATCCTGCTGCTAGACGATGGCGAACGTTATACACAGAAAATTACTACAAGATATACTTAATCCTCTTGGTAAAATGATAATATTACAACTGCCTTGTCCATTTTCGATATTATTATAAATGACCAAGATACGTATTGAAGAAACACTATGGGAAAGTCACCGCCTATACGTAAACTTTTACTACGAATTTGGCAATCCGCTTAAATACCGGAAATGAGTTCTGCCAACTATCACGTAGAACTTCCAATTTAATCTATTTTGTTTACTAAATCAGTCTTCTTTGAATAGAAATATACTAAATATCACCTTATCTTACATTTTCCTTTACTGACTGTTGGAAACGTGGAGTACTATCTTCAGAGGTCCCCTGGCGAAGTAACATGCACGGATCAATCGCAGATTCACTAGCATTCTGGATACAGGGGTATTAGTGATCCGTAACCACTCAGAACGAAGGCTGTTTGCTGACTAGGTATGCCCGTTTCGGCATAAACGTTGCAGATAACGGTCTTCTTTTTCTGTTGTCTTACGAGGACGTCAGGGTCTAGCACGATTTATCTTAAGCACCTTTGAGAATGTTCCCTGTGCTATACCAAGAGCTTGGGCAATGACCTCCTATTTGGAACCCATACGCCACATCGCAAGAACTCGTCGATAAATTCCTTCATTAAAATGATGGTCCATGATGTCAAGAAAGTTGCCCAAATATTTCAGCAAATTCCTCCGGCACGCCCGAGTACAACTAGAGATATCAATAGCTCCAACCCCTTATTTATAGAGTCTCAGATATCACGCCACATGGACCTCGGGTGTTTTATTGGTCACCCACTCACTGAAAACAATATCACGATAATATGATGTCAATGATGTCAGTTGATCAAGGTAAGCCAGTAATACTTGTTCTTCTGGACCTGTCTGCTGCATTTGATACAGTTGACCATAATGTACTTTTCTCTAGGTTAAAAGACATGTTTGGTCTGTCAGGTAGAGTACTTGAATGGTTTCGATCCTGTCTGGAACAACGCTCCCAGAGAGTGTCTGTTCATGGTATTTTATCTGACATTCAGTTTTTGTTATCTGGTGTACCACAGGGTTCAGTTCTTGGTCCTCTGGTTTTCACAATGTATACCCGTCCTCTTGTAATCATTGCGCAGCGATATAGGGTTAAATATCACTTGTATGCTGATGAATTTAGAACATTGTATTGCAGAAATTCGGCTATGGATGACTCAAAATATTCTAAAACTAAATGATAATAAACAAATATTTTATATTTGGCATCACCACATTGTGTTAAATCCCTAAAGACACCAGCATTATAGATGGGTGCATCTTCGATTACCCCTAATGGGTCAGTAAAAAAATCTAGGGGTTATTTTTGACCAATGTATTAACATGCATGAACATGTCACATCAGTATGCCGAGCTGCCTACTACCATCTTAAGAACATCCACTGTTTAAAAGCATTCTTGACACAAGAATCACTTGTAACTATAGTTCATGCCTTTGTTACATCTCGTATAGACTATTCCTATCCTCCCGTTGAAATCTCCTATATATGCATTTAATAGCAATATATCAACATGCATGATCAGTAATACCATAATTATAAACTACAAGGCTGCAACATTGCCCCGCCTATCTATGTGTTGCTAATATATAACAAAGCAAATCGCGTATGACCTTACAATGTTAAGTTGTATGACCCACTGCCATTCTCTGTCGATGCAGATTACTCATAACACATGGAACACTGCCCATCTTTTACAGTTGTAGCCTCTATGACCTAACTAAGACTGGTGGTCGAGTTGGTGTATATGTGTTCAATCAGGCTGCACCATTTGGCTCATGTAATGTCAGTTAATACGTTGGAAAGGAAGAAAGGGCAATTCTTTTTGACGGTGTGGGCTAAACTATTGCTTGAAGAAAGTATGTTATTATGGTAATGATCATGTATTTTAACAGACCGATTTGTATAATATGAAACCCTCGAGTACATGTTACAAAATTTGAATATCATAACAATTATATGATACAATGACCATAACACTAGTTTGTAGCGTTGAAAGTAAAGTATATGTAGTGCATAAAGGTAGGGCTGTCATCAGCATATAATCATTATACGTAATACCTTACCTACAATTGACTCAAAGCAGGATTTCAAAGAGACACAAATAGTCATATATGCCCATAATCCTTCAATTCGAACCACCAAAACAGATTAAGTTCAGACATCTGTTCAGAAAGTGGTCAAATGTTTTTCTGTTGTACATCCTTCGCCGTGATTAGTCAAGAAATTCAAAATTCTTTCACCATCTTTAAAAAACCCATTAATTAAACTTTTATTTATCTTAATGTAAAAGAATATTTATTGGATAACATTCCTAAACCTTAACGAATCAAATCAATTTGATATAAATGTAATAATTGTACAAAACAGCCTGAACCCTCGTTAGTATGTTCTCAATTAATCATAATGTGGCTGTACTGGTAGCCATTCCGCTCTAGAATGGTTTCCAATGGTTGGTTAGGTTCGATCGTATTAGGAAGAAAGTTTTCAGACAGATTTAGTTCTTGTTGTTTTAATTCTGATACACTCCTATACGGTATTACTGGAACATGGTAATAAATCTCATTTCTAGTATTCCCTAAAAGATGTTAAATGCCTGTTTGGTGATATTCGACTACAGGGTATATAATATATTCAAAACGTTAGCAGTTTTAAAACTCTTATAATATATTTCATCCAGAGTGAGATGTGGAAAATGCTAAAATGTTTACTTTAATTCTTCAAAACGTGCACTGGCTGTTGGAAACGAAAATGTTTATTTCTTGAATACAAAAACGACTAATATCACTTTCAGCCACGTGGAACTTGACGTTTTGTGTGATATATCGGGTAGCATAAAATCTATTACTAAATTTCAGTTCTTTCAAGTAAATATTATTAAATAAAAACATGTGTGTGGACTTAATTGTTCATGCCAAATGATGTCCCTCGTTGTCTAGAGATTTCTAGCCCCAAGATAAATATTATGGCTGCTTATCTGTATCTGATGGGTGTTTTGTAGTTCATTTTATCTCCTTTTCTTGATTTATTAATTCAATCAATCATTTATTAATGCAGTCAAAAGTGACTGAAATGCAAGGACATTAATGATTTGTCTAGGCATTTACTGATCCATGTCCTAATTCCAAGAAAATATTTCCTGAAGGACTACATCTATTTTATGCGAAAGTTATCTATATTTATATCCAATTCGTCTTGCAGCTTCACCATTAAAGTATTTGTATTCTGGAAGTAAACTGTGTCATTGGGCATCGATACGATTATGCGCACACTAACTAAAAAGACTGTGTATATTTGTAGAAGATGGTATAATAGTTAGTATTGTAGGTAATAATACAATATATGGTAAAACAATTCTAGCATCGGGATACTGATATTTTCTTTCAATGATGCATGAGACATAAAGTAAGCAATATAACACATGGTGGAATAACTCATTATGAAATATGTTTAGTGACCATTATTTCACACACACCTATGTAACATGTATTTGCTAAATGTAGATTATGCTTTGTTTTTAAAATGTTGCCCTTTCTCATCTAAATGCAGAAACCTCACATTAAAGCCACGATGTCTATTTCAAAATATGGAAATTAACGATCAGCTAGTAACGGTATTCTATATATTTAGCATCAACTGCTATATAAACGTTACTCGTGTTTTATCTTTCAGTTTACATTTAAACTTAACACTCTTTATGAACGAATACGTCTTATTTATTAAAAAGTAATTTTATTGTCAAAATCGTATTCATTTAGGCTAACATTTGTCAAAATTCCTCAATTTCTTATCCCTCCAATACAAATAAATAACTTTGCTACTCATCTCAGTAAAAGAAACAATGAATGAAGACACAGAGAGATGCGCAAATCATCGCCTGAATATCCATTTGTTTCTTAGCTCTGGGTGTCTCTTTAATGTTGGTCAGTTCCCTTAGGAATTCCTCTTTCTCTTCCGCGGTCATCTTCTTCCTTTTTGGAGCACTCCGATCGAAGCCACAGAACCATTTTTCCATGAATACGTTGCTTTTATAGCAGCGTTCTGTAAAAATATATGAATACGTAACATAAACATGAATTAAGCCGTCTCAAAATACAATTATTCAGTTTTAGAAAAAAGTTCCTTTATATGCTGGATTGAATGTTATGTTTATACAGACATATATATATATATATATATATATATATATATATATATATATATATATATATATATATATGGAGGGGTTGTGTGTGTGCGTGTGTGTGTGTGTGTGTTCGTGTGTGTGTGTGTCTGCGTATGTGAGTGCATATAATGTAATACACTGCCAACACTATAATTATAACGAGAATTACAACTACCATCATAATCACCACTACCATATCTACGAGCACAACCACCACTACCTCGGAACCACCACCACTGCCAGCATCACAATCACCTATACAATTACAACCACTACCAGCATTAAAATCACCTACACCATCAGCACCAGTTCCAGAATCACAATCATCTACACCATCACCATCAGTACTAGAATCACAATCATCTACACCATCACCACCAGTTCCAGAATCACAATCATCTACACCATCAGCACCAGTTCCAGAATCACAATCATCTACACCATCACCATCAGTACTAGAATCACAATCATCTACACCATCACCACCATTTCCAGAATCACAATCATCTACACCATCACCATCAGTACTAGAATCACAATCATCTACACCATCACCATCAGTACTAGAATCACAATCATCTACACCATCACCATCAGTACTAGAATCACAATCATCTACACCATCACCATCAGTACTAGAATCACAATCATCTACACCATCACCACCATTTCCAGAATCACAATCATCTACACCATCACCATCAGTACTAGAATCACAATCATCTACACCATCACCACCATTTCCAGAATCACAATCATCTACACCATCACCATCAGTACTAGATATCACTATATCATCATATCACCATCACCATCAGTACTAGAATCACAATCATCTACACCATCACCCATTGTCTAGAATCACAATCATCTACACCATCCCATCAGTACTAGAATCACAATCATCTACACCATCACCACCATTTCCAGAATCACAATCATCTACACCATCACCATCAGTACTAGAATCACAATCATCTACACCATCACCACCATTTCCAGAATCACAATCATCTACACCATCACCATCAGTACTAGAATCACAATCATCTACACCATCACCACCATTTCCAGAATCACAATCATCTACACCATCACCATCAGTACTAGAATCACAATCATCTACACCATCACCACCATTTCCAGAATCACAATCATCTACACCATCACCATCAGTACTAGAATCACAATCATCTACACCATCACCACCATTTCCAGAATCACAATCATCTACACCATCACCATCAGTACTAGAATCACAATCATCTACACCATCACCATCAGTACTAGAATCACAATCATCTACACCATCACCACCATTTCCAGAATCACAATCATCTACACCATCACCATCAGTTCTAGAATCACAATCATCTACACCATCACCATCAGTACTAGAATCACAATCATCTACACCATCACCACCAGTTCTAGAATCACAATCATCTACACCATCACCATCAGTACTAGAATCACAATCATCTACACCATCACCACCAGTTCCAGAATCACAATCATCTACACCATCACCAACACGATCATAACCAACATAATAATCAAGGTTCCACCTTCATCAGCAGGATTTGGTTTCTTCTTCTTCTCATCATCATCATCAGAGTCACTAGATTCACCTATATCAGAAGCCTCATCATCACTCAACTCAGGAAATTTGGTATCATTCTTTGTCCACCAAGTAACTCGATGTAACTACAGATAGGAAAATATTACAATTTTTAATAAGATTCTGAATGAATAAAAGATCAAACTTCAAAATTATTTTATGATCAAGTTTCTATCATGATAAAAAACTTTGTAGTTAATTACTACTTCGTTATTTTCCAGGCGTTCTATAACGAATCGTACCTGTTTCTTTGTACGAGGTTTCGTGACAAAACTGATGCAAATAAGTAATATTGTGCTTATGCCTGCCAAAATCATGGCAAAGTGTAAATAGTGCACCTTATAAACCATGGCAAACCTGACAAAATTAAAACAAATGTGATGATAAAGCCTTAATACGTCGTCTAAAGTAAATTTCAATGATAATTGTAACTTCGTTGTCTCCGGAGAAAAACACACCTCAATTCAAGGAAACAAAACTATTAACCAGTCTTTAATCTGAACGAACGTACATATGTATCTTATAACTTAACGGATACACTTTAAATGATAGTATTACCTTTACTAAATGAGTTCTAACTTAGTTTTAGGAAGTAAAGCTTTCTGACTGTCATAATTTTTATATAAACTTTGTTACCGTACATGTTCAAACGTTATGTCATAACAATGGTTTTGCACACACAGCGATTGTCATTGGAGCCTACCTCTCGTCTGGATCGTTACTTCCACAAGGTGAACCGGATTTACTCCATTCCAGTCCCATTCGTATGATCCCAATAGCTAGACCTATTACCATTGTCCAAAAGGCAGCCTTAAAAACGATAAAATAAAAGGTTGAGGTAAGTTCTACTTCGAAGAAAACTATAACAAATCACATCACGGATACGGTACAAATGCTTACCACTTCAGTAGTCCTTTTCCAAAATATTCCGAAGTAGAATACCATTACAACAGGCGGAAGCAAGTAGGACGCGATGCTTTGGATGTAATCCCAGAATTTAGCACCTTGTACGACGCCGAGAATAGGCAGCCAGGCAATACTAATACCAGCCAATACCACGGTCCACAATCTGCTTACAATCATCAACTCCTTCTCTTTAGCCTTAGGCCTACACGGTCTATACATATCCATCGTAAATAAAGTCGCCGAACTGTTGAAGTTCGACGTAAGAGAGCTCATCAAAGCCGAGAGAAGGGCAGCCATCATGAGCCCTTTTAAACCTGCAGGAAGTAATTTCTAGCCGAAGGATTAGCAGTTTAGGGTCATTGCTTATTCGTTGTACACTATTCTCGACAAAACATAAAAATATACGAATATGTGTTATTACGAAGGTTCTTTGTCAAAATGTTACAATATTGTGTATTTCACTTATTTATTTATTAACTTACCAATTGGCAGTAATCTATTAACCAGAATGGGATAAGCGATGTTTGTGCATCCGGCAGCATTGTCACATATATTCGTACAAGCATCTGGATCGCTGCAGGCAATTTCATCTGAATTCAGTGCGCCACATAAATGTATCAATAGCTAGAGACAATGGTACTTATGAGAAGAGTTTCGCTTCGTGAGAAGTACTTTAACCATTCGATATTTAAATTGAATTTGACATCAAGGAGTTCCCCGTTTTATTAATATGCCATAAATTGTACCTAGGAGACGTATGTCGTGAATTTCTTATTATCTTACTAACCTGGAAACAATATTCTACTTATCATTCCTGGGATGACAAAGAAGACGAAGGGCAGGAACTTCAAGTAGGCGGCTAATATTACGCCTGCTTTGGCGTGGGTTAGTGTCTTGGCTGATAGTGAGCGTTGTACACACACCTGTGTCAAAATTAATCAAAATGACTAAAGAGGTTGTTTTATTTAGTTTCAGAGCTAGTCACTCTTTTTATATATGATTTGTCACGACAATATCTATGACCTAAACATAATAACTAATACACCCGATGACAGCCCTGAACACTTTATTATCTTTACCTGATTTGTACACCAAGCGTCAGTTGCCAAGATCGTCAACCCAAAGAGCATCCCAGTTACTGGATATCCTGGATCGTCCACTGATCGGAATATATGGAATGAGTTATCGGGAGGAAATCCACAGGACATATTGCCGTATAAACCGTGCTGCTCGTAGGTGTGATTTGACGCCGACTTCAGGTAAATATTGGTGATTGACTGATAGCCATCGATTTCAAATAAACCTTTTTACATGGAGATAGTAATGAGTATCTTATTAGCTGAGAAACCTTGGTATTTGGAATTTTAGTTATTTTCAGTAATTTTGTCATATTCCATAACTTTAATCTGTATAATTTAAGCTGTGTTAATATTGATATATTATGATAAGTAATTTCCACATTCAAACTGATATGCTGACTTAGAATGTAAGATTTCTCTGCCTGAAATCCGCTGTTCTCGACCATGGGTCAAATAGATCAAGTGGATAGGCGCTTTAATTTAGATCCCACCACACCTAACTGCATATACTTAGGGACGCTAAATTAAGCGTGAATGAACGTTCCCTTAGTGGTGAACGGAAACGTATGAGGGTTAGATGTTAGGTTCGAGTAAATCATAGTATTTACTCAGGTTTGAGACGATATTTCGTTCTAGTCCAGTAAAAATCCATTGTGCAGTATTGTTACTTTGTTTTTATTTTAGTTAAACCACTTCTGTGAGTCCATACTGAGTTAGTGTACATTTTCTTGTTGTGAACAAACTGTAATATTTGTTAACACGCTGAGGGTATATAAAGGACCTAACTTTTCACTTAGGTTAGAGAAGAACTTCGACGCCAGTCTAATCAGACGTGTACTGATATATATGGTTCATATAGGTAGGATTTATTGAGTTATTCAAACCCAGAATAAAGCTGATGTTTCTTTTGAACTACAGAAATTTACTGTTGAATGTAAACTGTGGTGTCAAAATAGTTATGATATGTATGTAGCAAGTCACCATTGAACCACGTGCACGTGTTGTTTGCTGCGAGCTGTGGTATCAAATGGTATGTTTTTACGTGCTTCCGCTTTTTGTACGTAGCCTGCATGTAGCCGCTTTCCTGTGGGCGTGACATATTTGTCGCGTACGAAAAGCGAATTAGCTTGTTCCCACAGGCTGATGAGTAGACCAGACATTTTATTTTTAGATTAATGTATGTATAGCTGTATTTGTATTTAGATTTATGGAGGTAGGTTTCGAAGGATGTTTAGATATGTTGATGCTCTGTGCCTGTTGCCTCTTTATATGTACCTTAAAACACACACACACACACACACACACACTCTCTCTCTCTCTCTCTCTCTCGGCTAAAAATTCCCTCACCCATTCACTCTCTCTCTCTCTCTCTCTCTCTCCTCAATAAATATATATATATATATATATATATATATATATATCAAACATATACATACTAAGAACATAGTATGTACAACGATAAGAAAGATCTTTTAAAAAATCCCATAGCATGATGATGTATTATATGGACTTTTCCTGTTAATATTGTACTCTAACACTTATATAAGGACTCACTTACTGATAAAGGCTAGAACAAAGGATCCACCAATCAGAATAACGCTTTGAATGGTGTCAGTCCACATGACTGCTGTGAGGCCACCTGGTGAAAGGGAAAACAAGTCTTTATTCACTCTCTCTCTCTCTCTCTCTCTCTCTTGTGTGTGTGTGTGTGTGTGTGTGGGACGGGGGGGGGGGGGAGAAAACGACAACATAGCGTGTATAGTTTAACATGTAAACATTACCTATAATTGTGTATACAGCTGTAATGGCTACTATAAGAATGACAGAGCTGTATAACTCCCATTTCAGTACTTCTGTTATAAACAAGGCGCCAGCGTAGATCTGACCCTATTTATAAACGATGTATACAATGTATATAAAATATCGATATAATTAAGAATAAACCAATGCATTATATTAGAATAATGCAATATATTTTAGAATAATGTAATGTATATTTGAACAATGCAATATATTTTAGAATAGTATAATATATATTAGAAAAATGCTATATATTTGAACAATGCTATATATTGGAAAAATAAATCCAGAATGTAAAAGTAATAATGACAGTAATGAAATAAAGATGGTACGGACTACTAACCGATATTCCGGATACGATCGTGAGAAATGTGTTAACGACAGCTAACCAGATCCTGATCCTTTGCCCACCAAACCTCATCTTCAAGAATTGAGGCATCGTATAACACTATAACAGTAATCAATAACTTTTCTATTTTATAATCACAACAATATAAGTCTTGTTATAACAGCTGCTATACGCACACATGCACGCACGCACACACGCACGCACGCACGCACACACTCAGAACCACACTAACATGCAGACATACGTTAGTATTGGTTTTTATTCACGATAGTGGGGTGGCCGGTTGCGTCTGATACGAAATAGTCCACACTTAATTACTGCAGATCATTAGTCACATCCAAGAATCTACATACATCTATACATATACATATGCATCATTCACAAATATTCAAATTTTTTAAATGTCGAGTTTGATACTAACCCCTGTAGCTAAGTAAACTGGCAAAAATATCCAGCCAAGAGCTATCAGCATAATACATATCTATATATATATATATATATATATATATATATATATATATATATATATATATATATATATATATATATAGAAGAGAGAGAGAGAGAGAGTATTAACTAAAGTAATTTTACATTGAAATTAAGCCTAATTGTCATGCAACAAGTCAACTCACATGCCATTCATACATAATGATAGCGTATCCAGATGCGGCTGCCGAACCCGCGATTCCGATAAACATTGGAGCTCCGATGTTTGTAGAAAATGTCGAGGCACCAATCTAAATAGAAACACACATTAGTAAAAGTTAGATTCTAGCAAACTAAAGAGAAACACACATTAGTAACATTTAGGTTCTAACAAAGTAAATAGAAACACACATTAGTAACATTTAGATCCTAACAAAATAAATAGAAACACACATTAGTAAAAGTTAGATTCTAGCAAACTAAATAGAAACACTTTAGTAACATTTAGGTTCTAACAAAGTAAATAGAAACACACATTAGTAACATTTAGATCCTAACAAAATAAATAGAAACACACATTAGTAACATTTAGATTTTAACCAATTAACTAGAAACACACATTACTAACATTTAGACTCTAACTAACTAGTAGTCGGTTACCTAACATTATATGTTATTACAATTAGATCATTAATAGGTAAGTTACGGTTAACATTCAGAAAAACTGAATCTTTCAGGTGTCGCGTTTAATTTTGTCTTCTGATAATTTTGTTTCCTTAAATTGAAATGTTTTGGATTTTTATCTTGATTTTAATTATCATAGTTGTTATTGTTGCTGTTGTCGTTGCCTTTATTGCTGTTACCATTGTTGTTGTGCATGACCTCTTTAAACCATTTCATTTAGATTCTAGAAGTGACAACCAACTTACGAAGATAAGTAAATAAAATCTATTGGTGTAATAAATTTTGTCTTAAACTTTTAAAATAAATCTACTATCACATTTTTGTCAGTAGGACAATATCAAATGTAGCATTTGTTCAATCTGGATTGTTTTCAACACTCACCGGGATCCATGTCATCGTTCTTCCCGCCAGAAAATACCCGGATGCGCTGTCGGTTTTCGCCCGGCACGATGCCTGTAAATATTAATTATTGATGTTAAACGTAACATAATTTTCTATTGCCCTAAAAATGAAGATTTGCCGAATATTATAAATGAAGCAAAACATTCGTCGTACTTTGACAAACTATTGATAGAGGTACGACTGAATGATGTACTTAATACCACATAGGACATTATTAACTTGAACTAGGACTTCAGCTCATTCGTTATGATATTAATTATCATATCCGTGGCTTAATGGTCATTAGTAACATGTCATAAACGAGCATCTTAGCTCTTATTAGTTATGTTAAGGTCCGTCCCAAACAATAGACTTATTAGATTATGAAGAGAACTAGATGACAATGACACTTGAGGTCTCATCTCAGACGGAGTTGATTTGTAATTTAGAGTGAGTTTTTAATGTGGATAACCTTAACTTCCGCATTCTTTTTTAGATTAGTAATAATAATAGCATTAATAGATAATAATAATAATAATGATATTATTATTCTTAATAACACTACTACTACTAATACTAAAAATAATAATGGGGTGCCTCTGGGGTCTAACTGGTAGCGTGTTGAATCACAGATTACTACCACCTAAGTTCGAATCTCAGCTTCGGCATATCTGAAGGCTGTTTCATCTTTGGGTTCACTTCATTAACATTGGAGGTTACTCGGCCCATTTAGCCTACCATGTGCACAAAAGTGATCGTAAACCTACTACTCTTAATACTAATACTAATACTAATAACAATACTACTACTATTAATACTAATACTACTACTACTACTACTAATTATAATTATAATACTAATTTAATATTAAAGCCATTACTACTACTACTACTACTATTACTACTACTACTACTAATAATAATAATAATGGTATTTATTAACGTATCCCGTCTAACTGAATAAGAAAAAGGGAGATGTTGGTAATTTAATGTTTCTCCAGAAGGATTAATTGTAATTAAATTTTAATTTGTAATATATGATATATTCTAGAGTTAAAGCCTTGTTGTTTATTGGCTGAACGCCACCTACTATAATGCCTTACCAGATGGACGAACTGAGACCCTCGCACACTTTTAGCTTGGCCATGTCGTAACTCATTAAGCCAAACATCTAGTACATATAAATCTGGGCCACTACTAACTGTATTATCGAAATATATAAACTTTTGTTGTCCTAAGGTTTGACCCCTTTCAGTTTTAGATAGGCTGGAATTTAGCACTTTCTTATGTATATTCTGGGCATTTAATGTATTAATTATACTCACCAATACAATCCAGTATATCATACATATAAATATTATGTTAAGGCGTTATGTGTCCCACTTTTGTAATATATTTGTGTAAATTTGTATTTTGAGAGAGGTAAAAGTCAAAGGTGAGAACCATAAAATAGTATGCAGAGATCTAAACAAAAATAATTAACAAATGAACATAACCTTCAAAAAGTAATGTTTAATAGTATACACCTCATTCCCTGAAGGACATAGCCCTATCAACAATTTTTTTATATAATGTTGATATATATATATATATATATATATATATATATATATATATTTTCAATATTAATTGATATTTCATGATCAAGGTATATGCCACATTTATAGGACTAAATAAACGGTCAGCAAATAATCATTTTATTATCAAATCTTTGATGATGATCATTCTCTTCTTCGTCATCATCATCATCATCATCATCATCATTATCATTACCACGACCATTTTGATCATCATCATTGTTTGTTGCGAGCTGTGGTATCAAATGGTATGTTTTTACGTGCTTCCGCTTTTCTACGTAGCCTGCATGTAGCCGCTTTCCTGTGGGCGTGACATATTTGTCGCGTACGAAAAGCGAATTAGCTGGTTCCCACAGGTTGATGAGTAGACCAGACACATGCTTAGATATACGCACACATTTATCAATATGTGGAGGTATGGAACATTTTATGTTTAGATTAATGTATGTATAGTTGTATTTAGATTTATAGAGGTAGGTTTCGAAGGATGTTCAGATATGTTGATGCTCTGTGCCTGTTGCCTCTTACTATGTACCCTAAAACACACACACACACACGCACACATACACACACACACACACGCGTATATACACACATACACACACACGTACACACACACACATACACACGCGTACATACACGTACACACACGTACATACACACACATACATACCTACATACATAGATACATACATACTCGGATTAATAGGTTATAAAAAATAAATAAATATCTGTATCCAGTACATTTAGTTTCTTCTAAATATGTAAAAATATGTATGTTTTTTTATAATTTTATATATATATATATATATATATATATATATATATATATATATATATAATAAATAATAGAGGAAGTATTTTTTAACTAGGTATATGACATAGTTATTACACAGGTGATAGCTCCATCTCTATATCTAAGGAAAATATCGAAATGTCGAAATTTTGCAATAAAAGTCAACTGTAACATTATCAATATAACATTTAGATTCAACATTCAAGAAAAGATGGCTATTTCATTCATCAAAATCCCTTGTTGATATTAAATTATTTAATACATAACAAATTACCAATCTAGGTCAGACTATATAGTATATGGTGTCTGTAAGTCTCTCTGTGTATGTGTGTGTGCGTGTCTTTATGGCGTGCGTGCGTGCGTGTGTGTGTGCACGCGCGCAAGTGCGTGGGTGTGATAGTAGTAGTTGTGGTAGTAATAATAAAAGGAGAAGTAGTAGTAGAAGTAGTAATAGGTGTGACATTGCATATACATCAACTTTCTTCTAGTCGTATTCTAAAACAAATGGAATAACAATACTAGCCACCAATCTTATAGAAATTAAACACTTTGAGGGGACTAAGAACTTCTGATGGCAAACGAGATACTATCAGTCACTCACTATTATCTAAGGACGTCCCTAGCCTGTAGTCATGAACTAACCGCGAAACAAAGCAAATAATGTCAAAGACTTTCTTTTCGAATGTGTACAAACTGGAGACTTCTGTGTAGAACATGGATTATTATAAAGAAAGAACACTATTAATAACAACTATCACTGTACGATGCTCATTTAGACTTACCCCTATTCCAACTCCGACGACAATCACAAAATAAGAGAACAATAATCAGGATATCCGGCCAGTCTAGAGGCTCGTCTGGATAGCCACTTGATCCACTGTACAACGAGTTCGGAGGATTTTCTGGATCTATTATATCCATAGTGATATCGGGCGTGTTTACCAACTACGGCTAACTCCTTCGCCGTTTGTCAGTAACATCAGCGTTCACCTTCGTGATTGTTGTGTGAACTGTGTCAGTAAAACGGACAAACTTATTATATACGGTGTTAGCTGTCAGACTACAACTCAAGTATCAGCTGTCAATAAGCTACCCGTGAAGATGAGTCTTCCAGTAATCAAGACAATTGTGTGTGTGTGTGTTTATGTGTGTGTGTGTGTGCGTGTGTGTTTTAGCTGTGTATAATAAGGCACTGTGTGTGTGTGTTACAGTTAATCTGTATAATCAGGCTATTTTCAGGTAATCTGTATTAAATCTCTGTTAGCAATAGACATATTACCTGAACATTTCAGGTAATATACATATTACCTGATTATACAGATTAACTGATAATTTTTAAAAAAATATATATATATATATATATATATATATATATATATATATATATATACATCAACTGCTCAAATTAGCGAAAGATTCGAATGTTATCAAGTTTTGTGGTAAGCTACGCACATTAAATCGATCAATAGAACATCAATATTGGTCATAGTAACCCGTCTAAGGTTAACATGGTAGTGTAACAAGGTAACTCGCGCTGTCTTATCCATGTCTTTAAGTCGACGAGTGATGCGCATACGCATAAACCATGTACTTAATAACACGCACGTACACACACTGAAGGACATCCTCTTAAGTCCAACTTTTAAAACGATCGTCCATAATAAGTATATATATATATATATATATATATATATATATATATATATATATATATATATATATATAATATATATATATATACTTATATAACATATATATATATATATATATATATATATATATATATATATATATATATATATATATATATATATCCATAGCTTTGTCTCCTCTGGACTAGGTATAGTGTAATTGTATTACAACATTACCATACAAAACTGCCTGTTGACACAAAGGTGATATATGTTGATTAATAACGTTACAAACAAGAGGTTAATCTTTGTTCATCCTTCATAGATATCGCTTCAAATATCAGACCATTGATCAGCAGACAGATAGTAAGTGATTATAAGTAAACAGTATTATTATGGTAAGCCGAAGTATACTTCGTATATATGTTTGTTAGTTTGTACTTGTATGTGAGTGAGTGAGTGAATGAATGAATGAATGAGTGAGTGAGTCAGTGAGTAAATGAGTGAGTGAGTGATGGTATATGTGGTAGTGATAATGATGATGATGGTGATGGTGGTTGAAGTGATGGCTATGGTTGTGGTGCTGGTGGTGGTGGTATTGGTGCTGGCTGGTGCTGGTACTGGTACTGATGATGCTGGCCAAACGCCATCAGTAACAGCGATTTGTGGGAGAAAACCCACCAACAGAATGCTGGAGATGAGATCAGAAGGAGACGATGGGGGTAGATTTGTCACACACTCCAGAAACCAGCATTAACTATCAGCAGGCCGGCATTGACATGGAGCCCACAAGGAAAGAGGAAAAGAGGACGCCCAAGAAATACGTGGAGAAGGGAGCCCAGGACAGAATACTTTGGTGGAAGACTGTTGTCAACGACCTATGTCCCAGGAGGGGCGAAGAGTGAAGACCAAGATCTATCATGATTGCTATATTTGGAGATCGTTTCTATAGCTCTCCCGTTCTAAAGCTATGAAGAAAATTGAAGAAGGATTTGAGTAGACGCGGAAGAACACTTCATCAGCAGCAAGATGTTAGACACAGAGCCTCAAGTCAGTTCTATACAAGATTGGACACTCGAGTGAAGAGACTAGACTTAAATTAATTATATTCAATAGCACACCTCCTTTGTTAAAAAGAACTAAAGGATTAAGTGTGTGACTTCCTATTGAAAATTGTGTATATAAACCTCGAGAAATATGGTAACATTAGACATTCTATGCAACCTGATGAAGACTTGAATAGGTCGAAACCGGTCGTTGCTATTGGGTTGAGTCGTGCTATATCGCTGCTATTAGTATTAATCTGAATTTATTCTGATTTATGCTTATATTATTCATATATTATTCATTCTGTGTACTAATATTTTACTTTTCCATTTTAGACTTAATCTTTCTTGGCACAAAGTCTGGTTTATATTTAGATTATTCTCTTCTGGATTATTTTAGAAATTAGGTTTTTCTTTCATTTTTTTCTTCAATTATAACGGTAATTAATTATACATGCAATTAAATATTAAAAACAAAACAGTTTGGAGTTATAATTGTTGTTTAAATGAAAGCATAACACCTGTGCCAGCGCCTTAAATAAAACACACATTGCCCGTACCTGGTTAATTTGTACTTTTCTTTCTTCAACAATATGACAAACTTTACCGGCAACATGTCCCCTTCTATTCTCTTTTATAAATTGCTACAGTGTCTTCATCATTTATCTTTGATGAAGATGCAACAATATGGCAAGGTGAGTAAAAGCCTTTACTATAAAATTAGGTCACCTAAATGACTTCATAAAACCGGCCAATTCGACTGAGAAAATCCGCTATAACGTGGATCAAATTAATAAAGCCTGGGTAAGTGGAATGACAAGGATGTTGATATACCACTATGAGTCGTCTCAGAAAATTGGGATAGGATAAGGATTTCTCTGATGAGGGAACTTCTCCGTTTAAAGTGGGAACAGGTGCCAATTTTTAGAGAAGAATTAAATGCTTGTCGTGATAAAAAAAAATTACATCCTGTTCCAGACACATTCTGGGGAACAGGAGTAGGCGGAAAGAAAGGTAGGAACAACTTTGGCATTTTATTAGACCACCTTCTTAAATACCATGTGCGAAATAGCCTATCTAAGGGCAAAGGTAAAGGTAAGACCGTGAAAAGAACAGAAGTGGCACCGGTGATGCTGAATAATAGGTTTTCGGTGTTGGATAGGATAGATCCATTCTCCGTCGGAGCGGAATGGATCTGGAAGCCGGCACCGGAATCTACGACCACTCGGGCCCTGGTTAGAGACAGAAAATCTCCCTGGAAGACCGATATAATTGAGAGCACTCCAGTTTGTTCAGATGATTTTCCGGAATTGCCTAAACCGCAGCGAGTGACAAGGTCAACCCGGAAGACTCTGAACCTTACGGAGATAAATTCTACCCCGACGTCGTTGAAGCGTGGACCACCTCCTCCGAGCTCCCCAACAGAGGATGAAGAAACATCCAGAACGGTAAGTCCGCACCACAAAAAGAAAATGGGACAGAACATCAAAGGGTGCCACCCGGCCATGATGCGAACCCACAAAACGGATAAAGCAACAAAAAAGAGTTGGACCTGGCCAAAGACCACCAAGGACACATTGATTATAGGAAAAGAGAATGTGTCCAGGATAACAGCTACGCCGCACCAGAATGTGCAGCTAGAAAGCTTCCCTGGTGCTGGATTTCAGCATTTTACCGATATGCTGAAGGATAAATCTTTTATTGTTGGAGGTAAGTGCCCTACAAATATTATTTTAGCACTGGGAATAAATGACCCGGCGTAGCTCGAATCCTCAAAAAACATAGATTCAAAATTTAAAAACCATGTTGACATGGATTAAAAATCGATATGATTCGAGTATTATTTTCCTTACAGATATAAATTATTCAAAATTACTACCGAAAGCGGAACAGACCAACATAGATTCAATCAATCGATCTATGGATCATTGCGAATGGGCTACGGTCATACCCAAGCTGGGTACTCAGAAATTCAAAATTGATTCCAATAGTGTAATAGGAATTCTATGCAGAGAAGACACGGCAAATTCAATGGTTCACCACTGGTTAGTATTTTAAATAAACTTAAATCTGCGGGCGCAATTTCTGAAAAACAATTTAATTTCCTTTCACCAAGACCTCGATATTTTTATATGGTCCCTAAAATTCACAAAGAGGACAGTTGTTGGACAATAACGTAAATGAAGGCCAATAGTGTCTGATTGTAATAGTGAATCAAAAATGTATCATCTTTAATAGATAGCCACTTAAAACGATTTGTTATGGATCACCCTTCTTATATAAAAAAACACATACGATTTTATAGAAAAAATAAAAGCATTGACTTTGCCTGATAATTGCTTGCTTATAACCTTAGATGTTGAAAGTGTGTATACTAATATAGATCACACCAAGGGGTTGCAAGCGGTAAGGGACGTAATGAGAAATTATCCCATATATGATGATCCAATCATAGAACTTTTACACTTATCATTGAAGAGTAATGACGTTTTGTTTAATGATGAATGGTTCATCCAAAAAGTAGGCACTTCTATGGGTAGGGATTGGGCACCACACTACGCCGATATTTACATGGCAAAATTTGAGAAAGAGGCATTACTTAAATGTCCATTAAAACCTAATACCTACTTTCGGTATTTGGAAGATATTTTCATAAAATGGCCACATGTGTTCTTTGAGTTTCTAAATATTTTTAATACACATGAACCACCCATTAAATTTAAATCTTCTATCTATATTGATTCGGTCAATTATTTAGATACCACTGTATTCAAAGACCCTAAAAACAATAATACCTTATTGACCAAGGTATTTTTTTAAACCAACCGATATTCATCAGATGTCGCACAAGCATTCTTTTCATCCCAAACATACCTTTAAAGGTTTATTAAAATAGCAAATTATACAATTTTTTAGAATATGTTCTAACGAAAAGGACTTTGATAAGGCATGGGATATTCTTTTTCAACCTTGTGTAAAAGAAATTACTCTAAAAGGTGGATGCGTGGTATTAAAGGCAAAACTGTTAGGGAATTGTAAATAAAACAATTACCGGTATTCCAACTACCAGCTGTTGGGGTTCAAAACCATGCAATATTATGAACTGCATGACTTGTCATCTAATAAGTGATTGCTCAAATATTACGAGCACTGTCACCCAAAAAACATTTGGAATAATGGGAGATATAGATTGCTCTTCTTCAAACGTTATTTATGCTTATCAATGCTACTTCTGTAATAAACAATATGTTGGCGAAACTAGTACATCTCTTCGCATAAGAGCTAATGGCCACCGATTTACAATTGAAAGAAAACATCGACTTTCTTCTTTATATACACATTTAAAAGTGCACGCAGATAACTCCTCTCTGCCTGATTACAACCGTCCATCTCTCGGTGATTATATTTTAATACCGATTGAACAAATACACAGCTCAGGTTCTGATTGGCAGGACCGAATTAATAGACTAAAACGAGAAACCTTTTGGATTGATACCCTGGGATCATTAGAACCAACAGGGTTAAATAAAAAAAAGTTCGGAAGATAAATTAGAATCGGTCGGAAAAAGTGATACTGTAACTCTATTAATGCCGTTTTCTAGAACAGGCAATATGGCTTCAAGGATAATAAATAAACATTTTAAGATACTTCAACCGAAGAGTTATTTAGAACACTATCAATATAGTATCATCACAGCTTACACTAAACATAAAAACCTCTCGGGTTATTTTGTGTCAAGTAAGTTGAAATAAATACCTTAAAATAAATAGAATGTCTCCTGAAGCTCTAGAAAAGTTAATCACAAACACAACTTCAGTAAAGCGTCAATCGCCCGAAACACAAAAATCTCAACCCACCGTTACTATGAGATATCTATATATCAATTGTCAAATGGGAAGCTACGACTAATTCATTTGAAGTACATTTAGGTTTATTTTCTTATTATGTTGGGCACTTTCACACCTGTACAAACATATTAATTATATTTAATTATTGTTGGGATGTTTTCTAAACACCGGGTTACGTAAGTTCACAAGTAGAACAAAGAGATTAAAATAGCACACCTCCTTTGTTAAAAAGAACTAAAGGATTAAGTGCGTGGCTTCCTATTGAAAATTGTGTATATAAACCTCGAGCAATATGGTATCGTTAGACATTCTATGCACACCACACACACACACACACACACATACAAACACGGTACCGATTGAACAAATACACAGCTCAGGTTCTGATTGGCAGGACCGAATTAATAGACTAAAACGAGAAATTTTTATAGTCCTGGAGTCGTTTGTTAAAGGCTGATGAGTAGACCAGACACATGCTTAGGTATACGCACACATCTATCAATATGTGGAGGTATGGAACATTTTATTTTTAGATTAATGTATGTATAGTTGTATTTGTATTTAGATTTATGGAGGTAGGTCTCGAAGGATGTTTAGATATGTTGATGTTCTGTGCCTGTTGCCTCTTTATATGTACCCTAAAACGCACATTGCCCGTGCCAGACATCTTATCTATTTCCATCCAGATTCCTTATTACAGCAATGTAAGAAAGTTATGTCGTTATTACAGCATGTTTGAGTCTATTAGCTCTGTTATATATAATGTAGAATCTATATTGTTGTCCTCTTATGTGGTCTGGCGAAACGACCTATTAATTCATACAATGCTTGGTGGATTTATACTCCTGGAGTCGTTTGTTACTCCGGCAGGCATCTCCATGGGTATTAAGCTGCGGACAGAGTTTTTTTTACCATATTATGAGTAATTAGATTATACTGATATAGGAAATTTGTTAAATGTATAGCTATTATAATTCCGACGTGTCATTCGCAGTATCGGAGATCTGCCTGAAATCCGCTGTTCTCGACCATGGGTCAAATAGATCAATTGGATAGGCGCTTTAATTTAGATCCCATCACACCTAACTGCTTATACTTATTAAGCGTGAATGAACGTTCCCTTAGTGATGAACGGAAACGTATGAGGGTTAGCTGTTAGGTTCGAGTAAATCATAGTATTTACTCAGGTTTGAGACGATATTTCGTTCTAGTCCAGTAATAATCCATTGTGCGGTATTGCTACTTTGTTTATATTTTAGTTAAATCGCTTCAGTGAGTCCATACTGAGTTAGTGTACATTCTCTTTGTTATGAACAAACTGTAATGTTTGTTAACACGCTGAGGCTATATATAGGGCTTGACTTTTCACTTAGGTTAGGGAATTAACAAAACCGAAAACCGAACTTAGGTTAGAGAAGAACTTCGACGCCAGACCAGTGGGACGTGTATTGATACATGGTTCATATAGGTAGGATTTATTCATTTATTCGAACTCAGAATAAAGCTGATGTCAGCATCTGAGGTGTCGAAATGCTTTATATGCAGGTTTCTTTTGGACTACAGAAAATTACTCTTGAATGTAAACTGTGGTGTCAAAATACTTTATGATATGTATGTAGCAAGTCACCATTGAACCACACGCACGTATTGTTTGCTGCGAGCTGTGGTATCAAATGGTATGTTTTTTTACGTGCTTCCATTTATTATCCGTAGCCTGCATGTAGCCGCTTTCCTGTGGGCGTGACATATTTGTCGCGTACGAAAAGCGAATTAGCTTGTTCCCAGAGGGTGATGAGTAGACCAGACACATGCTTAGATATACGCATACATTTATCAATATGTGGAGGTATGGAACATTTTATTTTTAGATTAATGTATGTATAGTTGTATTTGTATTTAGATTTATGGAGGTAGGTCTCGAAGGAATTTTAGATATGTTGATGCCTGTTGCCTCTTTATATGTTATTTAGCTTCAGTTGTTTATTGACATTAGATGATATATTTCGGTTTTTACCATCATCTTCGTTTTAATTTTGTTGTCAAATTTGCCATTTGGTGTATAAGGGACACTCCTCTCCCCTCTTTGTCATGATTTAGGTTGGTAAAAATACAATATTACTTGTTATGATCAGTTTTATCACCAAGCATCGTATAAAAAACAGCCTTCTTATCTAACGTACCTTTCTCGTCTATTTTTTTCTTTGATAAACCCGTAGACGTCACGTGTCTGGTATCTACGTCACTCCATTAACACATCAAATTTTTGTGTATCCGTGTCGAAAATTAATTTTCTCTCATGTGTTTTCCTTGCGCGATATCCGACGGCAACTTCATTTGTTAGAAGCTCAACGCATGATTTTAATTTGTAGTTAAATATTTATAGAAATAGACATATTTCAAACGGATAATAAATGGAAGCCGGTCGGTGTAAATAAAAACCAATCAATTAATGGACACCAACCGTTTAGTAACATGTTTTTAATTTTTTTATAATAACTAATCCATAAATTTACCATAAGAAAACAATTTTTTTAGATTATTTTCAATGCATTCATATCTAATCAGCTAGACTGACCATTATATATCTCAACCAAACAGACAGTAAATATAAATATCACGATATTATGGTAATATGAACATAACAATATGTGGGTATATAATAAATGAATAACACAGATTTATGAAGTCATTTTTTTTTTTAAAGGAATACATAACATGGTATACAGATCAGACACGAATAGTATTTGAGTTAATTTAGCATCAAGTTACTAGCATCAGGTAGGTAGAAACATGTTCCAAAATTCTGCTCTATTTATTGTCAGATTTCGTTATCTGAAAGCGCGTTCTATGAGATCCGCTCTGTAAATGAGTACAACACAAAGACATATAAGTTATGAGAAGAAAAAAACATCATGAATCTTAATATTTACATTACAAATTGCTATTTAACTGTTTAACCAAATGTTCGATTGATTATTTAATCGGCTGATTGATTACATCAATTGTTACCTCGATGTATTGTATTGTTCCATTTATCAACCCATGATGTTTAAAAGGACTGGTATCAATAACATAATCTATGTTAGTATCATCATTCATAGGATAATGTAACGATAGATATCTCTGATGCGCATCCCATTGACTGCCAGCACTTCCAATATGTGAATCTAATTCTGTGTCTGTCAGCCAAATCTTGTAAATTCTCACCTAAGAAAGATAAAAAATACTATAAACACATTTTACCAGTTTAAACTTATTAATAAATAATTAGATTTATAGCATTTTAAAGAATTATTTAAATACAATAGAACTTTGTAATTAATCCTAATTACTTTACCTCATCAATAACGCCGGTAAAGTAATGGTTGATGTTTCTTGCCAGGAATAAATCGACGGATTGAATTTCCTGCTGTATATTAAATATTAAATGTGAAAGTAAGGGAATATTCTAGTAAGAAATAAATGTTAAACGTGTCTCCACTGTTCAACTCTGGAGGATACTCAAAAAGTGTATAATCTAATTTGAGAATGTCTCTGTTGTTTTAAGGTTATTGGCTGAGTGACTATGTTTGGGGTCGGTGGTAGAGTCCATGTATAGATTTTTTAATGCTTTTTGTGGAATATATAATATGGTAACTTTGTTTAATGTAGTTTATAATGTTCGTTATTTAGATTTCTCTCTCTCTTTCTGTGTGTCTGTGTGTGTGTGTCTGTGTGTGTCTGTGTGTGTCTGTGTGTGTCAGTGTGTGTTTGTTTGTTGTTTGTGTGTGTGCTTACGTAGTCTAGGTTCATGATTTTATTGCTGTATGACTCTGCCCCAGACGAAGTTCCATTGATATATAAGCTCAAGGTATATGCTGTTTGTATATAGGAAATAAAGATGTGGGTTATTAATGACACAAAGTATAATGTAAATTTAGAAATTACGTGCTACATAACTCTATGTAAATAATTGTCACAAAACCTATTTTATAATGAGCTAAACGATAATGTTACTTACTTTCTGCCTCATACCTCATGAACAAATGATGCCACTGCCCCGATGTTAGAAGAGTGTTACCATATATTGTGTTATTACCCATAGTAGCAGCAAAGAAACCATCTTGTATAAACATACACAGTTCTTGCGTTAGCGTACATATAATTGGCTGGATACCCAATGGTACAGTTTCCTTCCAGAATACAAATACTTCAATGGTGAAGCTGCAAGAAAAATTGGATCTAAGTATAACTAGACAAGATATGAAGCTAATTCAATTACTTTGTTACTATGTTCTTATAATTAGAGCTTGCATCATGTGATGCACAAACAAACCATCAACTCTTGAGAACACAATATGGTAAATGCCGAGTAGTGTTTCAAGGAAATGTGAAGACAAGAACTTTAAACAACTTCTGATATAGATGCATGGACTACTAATCTTCATGCAAGAAGTACGTGCACAAGGGTCACACCTATGCGGCCACGAATAATTGAAACTAGACATGTGTATTTATATTAAAAGATCATATAAATTGTGATGATCCATGTCGTGAAAGTTTTATTTATTGTTTAGTAATTCTTGAAATTAGCAATTTCTTTTCCTAACAGCCTTTGTCAGGTTTGAAGAACTCAAGTGACACATTTCAGTATTCTGTAAAGTACAAAATTTAATGTTAATGTCCTGAAGACAATTAAGATCACACAAATTTTTAATAGTCATTGTGAAAAGAAATAAATGGAAAGGACAATTGAATTAAGTTTCGATGACCTTAATTTGGTTGCAGATCAACTGATGTGAATTATCTCTGATATTAACAATATTCCACCTTGATTTGATACTAAATAAACCGAGTGCGAGCAACTAACGAATCATCATAATACAACTCACATAATAGTTCACTTCAAAATGTTAATTATGTTCAGTTATAAAGTTCCAATTATTTGAGAATAAAATGATAGCAATTATATCAATACTCATATAAATTAATATCACAATCACGATCACAATATATATTACTACTAAATATAAATACTGAAAATTCCTCATAGTATATTTGTCCATGAAAGTCAGATTTGTTTGTGATGTAAAGGATCAGTTCAAATGGGGTATCACGAATAGAGATACAAGTTAGATACCAATCACACACCATTGTTGAAACCATGAGTCGTTATAAGACGACCCTATCATTGACTGGATCAATGGGAACATAAGTATATGGGGACTAATATAAAAAACAAAAATATGAAAAACACATACTGAGCAAATATATGTATACATATATATATATATATATATATATATATATTGTCAAGATTTTCGCCAGGACAGCTGACATTAAAGAAACCAAAGATATCTATGATAGTCTTCTGGTTCTTGGCAGGTAAAACCAAGATGGGGATCACAAAGACACAATTACAATAAGATATTTACGCTACACTAAGTGGGTTTGTGCTGCTATCAAGCGATATATCTAAAAGCTAAACTTGGAATATTTACATATCAGGGAACTATACAAGGGATTCCATGCAAACAAAGGGGGATATTGAAGAAGAAAATATCAGGAAGGTTGTATTGGTTGATGGCATGATTGTGATCAACATGCTCTACACGAAGCCACAAAATGTGGTGACGGTGAAACACAAGTGAAGTTTTAGCTGAGTATTTAGCCGAGATAACTCTGAACTACAGCCGATATTCATCCAAAATTATTATCATTTCAGGTTCTGGCAGAACTAGGAGCAATCTGGAAATATGCCTCTTTAATGACAGTAATGATAAGGAGTTGACACTTGGATGATTTGTCTTGACGTAGTTTCAGTAAGACTAAGCCCACCAGTCGCACAGCTAATAATAATAATAATAATAATAATTACACAACTTCTATTTCGCCAATATCCTCGAACACAATGGAGCTCAGTGGCGCACCTAGTTCAGGAGTTCGGCAAACTCATAGTCAAGGTACAATGCAAAGTCCATAAACATATTGATTAGATGGAAAGGAACAGCAACTGGACTTGGGTGCTAGAGAAAGCATGGAAAATAAATATGAAAGATCTCCAGAAGAAAGAGTTTCATAGGCAATGGTGCAGAGTTTGACAATGAAGCGTGATTGAACAAGAAGCCAGTGAAGAGATTTCAGAATTTGGACAGAATGGGAAAACCGAGGAGATCGTAAGACAACTCTAGCTAAGCGGTTCTGAACATGCTGAACACACTGAGGTTCTTCTTATTTTAAACGGATAGCGGATAACCAACTGTAACCTTCCACAAAGGAAGACATCTATAGTCATAGCATCGGATGATATACGTATCAACCCATTATATGATATCATAGGTAAATAAAAGGCTAGAACCTTAATAGGATTCTAGTGATGATGATGATGATGATTGATGTTTTACGACCACTTTTGTGCACGTGTTTGGCTTAATGAGCCAAACGACCTCCAAATGTAATGAAGCTAAGTAAAAAATGAAACAACTCTCAGATATTCCCACGCCGAGAATCGAACACCGGTGGTAGTAATCTGTGGTCTAACACGCTATCGCTACATCACGGAGGCACCCAACAGAATTCCAGTGATGACAATGCTATGAGGCTTGGACGAATAGGAGAGGGTACACGATTCAAACTTTTCATTGATGCAGATTACACAATTATTGAGAATCTATGGTTACTATCTGATGGCAGAGAAAAAAAATAGATGCACACAAGGCTGACGACATTTGTGCGTGTTGTTTCTTGCTGAAAGGGAATTCAGGTAAACAAAATATCCGAGAAATTATTTGGCATCTTTTCTGCAATTATATAGCTACAAATCGCGACTAAATTTGAAGCCATCAATAACAAGTCCTGAGGGTACAAGTTCTGGCTTCGGATCGATTCCAGAATTGATGCTACAAAGATAAGGATGATACTGATAATAATTCCCCCCCCCCCCCGAGGCAACATTGAAATATTGCGATGACTGTAGATTAGAGTTATCTTGACAAAATGCTTTTGTGTGTCTAATAACTGCCATTCACTAATCTCTGTATTTAGACTTCACAATGTGAAAATGAAAAAAGATCTGCATAAAATTAGGATTGTTACGTTCATGATGATTGAAACACGTGACAATACATTATATTCTTACATATGTTTGCTGACAGGTAGTGATGAACCTTAAGTGTTGGTCAGGGAAATAGTAAATTATGTTTGTTTCACAAGTCTATTGATCAGTTAATAAGACTAAGAATTATAAAAATATGACTGAAAATGGAAATAATTGTAGCCGCCTATTATGTTTGGATATTATGCAACAATATTCGTTATACTACAAAATATAAATAGAACTTTCGAAATCATTGATCCGCATGTCATAGAAGCCGAATTGTTGAGAAAAATGTTTACCAAAGACAAACTATTTTCAAAATCCACTATGGTCACCAAGGTAACTTTGAAAATGCAAACCTTGTTTCGTGAGGTCTGTATATTGTAAATTTTCAAAAATGTATCAATTTAACAATCACAAAACAAGTTCAATATCAGAAATTTGTTATATCTCCTTAGCCCAATATCAGTAATTAAACATTTCAAGTGTTTTAAGCAATAGCAGAATTTAATTTCATTGCCAGGTTCAGTGAAACCATATAGGAATGTGCCATCGGTATTTAGATAAAATTCGACGCAAAGTACTCAAGAATGACTCAACGATTTCCTATGACTACTAACTACAATGTATGATATGTTTTTCCTAGAAAGACCTTAATCACGCATTGACATAAAAAAATTATAATTTGACGACGTCATGTCTAATTGGATATGCAATAATGCGGATCAAAGCAGTTTTTGTATAGTTGATTTAAATCTGACTGGTCATTAAGATTGTTGTCTAATAAATATTCTTTTATATCAACAGATCTCTGTGTGTGTGTGTGGGGGGGGGGGGGTTGAATTGGTCGACAATAGACATGCTTTACTATTTAAGCCTCTGCAGCCCACTATGATGAAATAGAAATAGGATATATTCTAATAAAATAAGTTTTGTTCTTGTTCAATGAAGAAAACAAAACTTTATTATCACCGCAACAGACTAGTATTATGACCACCATTGGGTTTATTATGCTATGAAATTATAATTTAGGACATTATACACCTATCATCTACTCGAGCTTTTTATAGTCGAGCCTTTTTATGGTGAACAAATTGGCCAGTTAAATTATGTGATCATTACCATAATCTTCTATTTTTAGTCAAAATATATATATATATATATATATATATCGCTTCATGGTTCCAATAAGATAATTTCAAAGCAATTATGTTAAATAACAAGGATATTTTAGGATTATCTTTGATCATCAATAGAAAGCGTATTTAATATCTCCATAATCTTACCTTCCTTCCATTCCAAGTTCGATAATGTTGGTCATAGAAACACTTTGGCTCACCCCGTCAAAGAGCATTGCCATATTTTCCTTTTCAACACATCGCACAACAACATCTGACCAAACTGGTGCAGTCTGATTGAACACAAAGACACCAACTCGTCCACCAGTTATAGTTAGGTCATAGAGGTCGCCACTGTCAATTATGGGCGTTGCTCCTTGCGTTATCAATAATCTGTTTTAATGGAAAATTGTAAGAGTTCGTAAAATATTATACTCTGTAAAGCAGTCTATCATTTTGTAGTTCGAAGTAAACACTGTCAAATGTTACATAAACGATGATGGGTCACTATTTCAAAAAAAGCTCATCTTAACATAACGTTTCGAACCTTATCAAACCAAGACTAGGACGCCACTGAAGGAGCCACCTGTAGGCAGTTTTATGACGCCATCCTTTCAAAGCGGGATCATGCCATAATATATGTACTTCATTAACAGTATCAGCACTGTGCCACAGAGCATCAGCCATTGTACTACCTGGTCCAGTTACTGAATTAACTACCTAGAATTTAGAAAAATGACAATTTGATATAGACTGAAACAAAGTGGAGTTCAGAGACTGAAAAAAAAACCCAGATACAGCAAGGAAGACAGAATGCTAAACGGGGTAATATATACACACACTCAAAGAGATATATAGATATATAGATAGAGATAGAGATAGAGAGAGAGAGAGAGAGAGAGAGAGAGCGGGGAAGGGGAAAGAGAGAGATACAGATCCCGATGGCATATGGCATTTAATTGGCTTTCAGTCAGTATATATATATATATATATATATATATATATATATATATATATTACACTTAATTAAAATTAATTAAACTCTACATGTCTTTTACCTTTATTTCAACACCTTTGATACCTGTCCTATAAGACGTTCCTCCGTAGTTTTTGTTGTCATGTCGCCAAGTAACCAGATAGAATTTCTGATTATTCTGATATCCAAAGACAAGGCCAATATAATCATGTCCTTCATTCGTATTTACATAAAGAGTTCCAGTGTAATCAATAGCACCATATCTCTGGGTGCCTTTAAAAAGAAAACAAATTGAAATTATTAAAACATTATTTGTCTTAAAGGTTGTCTACCTTAATGCTAGCTAAAGCTCACCACACCGAACTGATATGTATATCCAAATTATTGGAAGGGGGATGATGGTGTAATAATATATATGAATAATATGTTTAATATTCGTCGGCATGATCATGTTAACTGCTTCCATATTCACGGCAATATTTTTTGCATTTAATTATTAACTAATCGGTTATTGATTCCACATATAAATATTACCACTCTCTACTGCTAGGAGGATCTCATTCACCGAACATCCCAGATAATGTTAGCAGCAATGCAAAACAAAGCCGACTGATGCACTTACTCACTTATTCGCTCATTGACCCATATATTCAATCACTTATTCATCCACCTGATCATTTATGATCAAATGGTAGCCACTTTAATGATAGGCAATCACCAGTCGTTATAATTAGGGCTGTGAGCCTCGTAAAGCGCATATAATGCTATAGCAAAATCTGACTATTTGCCAAGCCTAATGGGTTATTCGTACACACACAACCATAAGGAGTGTAATATAAGGATGACCATAAAATATAACCATTCTTAAAATCTCACAATTAGTTAAATAGGACTTATCAATTACCAAAATATTCAGAATATTCTGAAAGTTATAATAATTACGCAAATTAATATAAAAGTACTCAACAACCATTATGTCACTAAATATAGTGGGGAATATTATAACATCAGAGGATAAAGGGAAACGTACTACTGAATTAATATTGCTTCGAACGCATATAAGTTATAGCACAAATATATAATATATAGGTTAAACGATTTCTTTTATTTTCTCAGGAAACTGGATTATATTTGCAGATCCGGATAGCAAAAAAGTACAAATAGATGTAAGAGTGAACTAAGTAATTAAATAATTGATTTATTGATAAGAAATTGTCCTTAAATCTAAAAATAACCAAATTGATTAACTAATCTCAGTCGAATTGTGATGGTGCAGTTAGATAGAGGGCAGTGTTCATAACCAAAGGGTCGCTGGTTCGAGGCTCCGGAGCTAAAATGATGATTCACTCAGCTAGAAGTGAGAACCTGACTTGATGTCTGTTTGTCTGAATAATACTTTGCGCATATTGTGCCAGCATAAGTTGTATGCTCCCTCGGAACATCAAATCCCAACACAACATCCTGAAATGTTTTCAGTGACAAAAACAGCAGTATTGTTTTACCGTTGGTGTGCAAACTGTAGCACAGCTCAAACAGCTTCTTGGCAATTTATAAGCAGACTGTTAACGACTGGCATGGCTGAATATGTGCACCAAATTATATATCTTTATATATGCGCAAGTAACAAATACCACAATTAGTGACTGTGAAACATGTTTTCACGATGTTCATTAAACAAATCTCATAACCCTATAGCTCTTTGTTTTTGTAATTCCATAAATATTTCATCTGTATAATTCTTTAAGTGTATACATGTTATTTGTGTTCTAAATCCAAGCCTTCTTAATATTGATAACGGCATAAGCCCCCCCCCTCCCCTCGCCATACGTTCATCCTAATCCCGCCCAACTACCAGAGATATATTCAATATGAATCTTCTAAGCTGTAAAATATTCCACCAACTTACCAATGAGCAGTGAAGGCATCTCCGTATATTTTACTAGTTCAATTTGTCGGCCATCGTTTGCAACTTTCCATACTGGCTCAGTGACATTAAGGGATGGATTTAGACTTACAGTGATATATGATGTAAAGTTTGTTTGAGTAATACTCTTTATAAGAGGACAGTGATCTTTGCAGTTAATCAATCCGTCACCATCTGTATCTGTTCCACAAACATCGCCAACTTGATTACCTGTCCAAGAAAATATTATAATTAAAGAAATATAAATAAGACAGATAGCATAATTTTTGTCAAGAAAAATACTTTTCAGCAGATTTCTGAGGAAAATATCTCGAGAGGTTTGCAGAGAAATGCTCACACCTCGAGACATGTGTTGGAAATGTGAAGTGAATAGATGTATTAGATGAGAAGTCTTACCATCTGAATCGATTTGAGATGGATTATAAATATAAGGACAGTTATCAACATTGTTGGGAACACCATCTTCATCTATATCATCATCACATCCATCACCTGTTAAATACATTGTAAAATAAACCATATATTGTTTGCAGAAAATAAACATTGTAGTTAAGAACTTACAAATTGCCATAGTATGAATTTACTAATTGACTGCCAATTTATTTGTTTATTTGTGTGCAGATGCATGTATGATATGTGTGTGTGTGTGTGTGTGTATATCCATCGGTATATATATATATATATATATATATATATATATATTATGTGTGTGTGTGTGTGTTGTGTATGTGTGTGTGTGTGTTGTGTGTGTGTGTGTGTGTGTTTGTGTGTGTGTGTGTGTGTGTGTGTGTTTGTTTGCATGTATATATATATGTATGCATGACATATGACAGTTATTTTTGTATGTGTTGGTATTTGTATACATGTGTGCGTGTGTGTTATGTGTGTATGTTTATGTATTTGTGATGTGATAATAATGTTTCTTACCTATACCATCACCATCTACATCTGATTGATCTGGATTGATGACTATCTCACAATTATCATAGATATCTATGACACCGTCTCCATCTCTGTCAGACACAACGTGTACACGTTATTGAGATCTATTCCATATACAGACAGATATTTTACTTAAATTATACGACCTTGAGATACAACGAAATCCTATGTGACTTACCTGTCCTTATCAGATGCTCCGACTGGATCACAAGCATCGCCATAACCATTCTGATCCGTATCTAGCTGGTCAATATTAGGTTCAGTTTTGCAGTTGTCACAAACATCACCTATACCATCATTATCAGAATCCTCTTGTCCTGGATTTGAGATAAGTTGACAATTGTCGGATGTGTCCTGAATACCTGGGAAGGTGAGAAATATTTAGTTTTGGTACATATTATTATTATTATTATTATTATCAACATCGTCGTCGTCGTCATCATCATCATCATCATCATCATCATCATCATCATCATCATCATCATCATCATCATCATCATCATTTTCACTACCATCATAATTATCAATAACGTACTAAATTTGTTTTTGAGTATATACAACAATCGTACCAAAAATCGCTCTTAAGCTAATTTAATACGATGTTGTAACAATGTTATTCAATATTTAAAACTGTAAAAACATAATACTCACAAACAAATTCTTAACATTTGATACAAAATTTCACTGATAATTTTTACCTATTATCATAAAACGTCTATTAATATTCTTGTTGTAACTAATCATCTAACTAGTAATTGTAATCATGTAACTACCATCGTTATCATCATCATTGTCACATTTATCCCCATCTCCATCACCATCAGTATCTTTCTGATCTGGATTATAAACATTCGGACAGTTATCACACTCATCTCCAGCATCATCTCTGTCAAGGTCACTTTGACTGTAGTTTACCACGAACTGACAATTATCCTGAATAATAAGAATGTAGATAAACATAGTTATACTCCAGCCATTCGTAACATTACAAAAGACCAACACACAACTGCCAATTATGTTATCAAAGATCTATTATGATATGATATGTCATATTTATTTCAAGTAAAAAATATCATGTGCTTATCTTAATCTACCTTATCATCCGGTACCACATCATTATCATCATCATTATCACAGACATCTCCAATCCTATCAGAATCAGTATCTTCCTGACTACTGTTGGGAACATCTAGACAGTTATCCTGCAGGAAACAATTGTACTTAGTGTAAACAGGTAAGGAAGTTATTGACTAGCATATATTATGATATAATGAGAACATATACAAAAGATGTTATTGTTACCTGAGGTAACAAATATATACGATAAGATAAATGACAAGGAATAAGAGGAGATTGTTTATGATATTGTTCATGATGTAGCAAGGTAACCTTGTCTCATCAACGAGTCTATCTACCTGAGGAGTGATTCTAGTAAATAAAAGTGGACAGAGGAAATCTGTTTGAGAGAAAATAATTACTAATAATGTAAACATTGTAAATAATTAATCAGTATATAAACAAAATAATCAGTGAGCCAATTCAAGACCTATAATGAAAGATCCAAAGAAATCATTTATAGTGGAATGTGTTAAAAATGCCACTTTTTGGAACAGAGAAAGAAATACACAGACCCAGACAAATTGGTCTATTTTCTCAAATTTCAAATGAGCGATGAATGACATACACAAAAACTGTCAACACAATCCTTACCCTACATGCACAACTACTAGTCAGAATTATTTCAGTATTTACTCACTTGAAAACAATTATGTTCAGAACATAATAGGTTGTAATCCGGATACCCATCCAAATCTCTATCCTCTCCACAGAATTCACCATTCCCAGCATAACCGTTGAAACACTGAAAATAATTAACATAACAATTAGCATACCATCCAGAATTAATTAGTGAAATACATTTAGGTTTGTTTGAATATATATATATCTTCTTTGCCACACCGTCATTTTAACAACAGCTCCAAACTATCCTGATTGGCCAGCAGTCGGATGACAAACAGCCAATTAAATTAACGCATGCGTTAGTGAACATAAACAAGGTTCCAAGTTGGCCCCCAGGCGACATACAGGATGACAAACGTGGGCATTAGACGGAAATCAGAGGTCAATTTACGGGGTGAGAGGTGGTCCAGTTATAGAAGAAAAATATAATTTAAAGCATAGCAATAATTTAATATTGAAAAGTGGTTCATTTACAGAGGTTGTCAAGTTACAGAGGCGGTTAGAGTTGGGGGGGGGGGTTTAACTATATTCGAATTATCTTATTTATTATATAGATCTTACCTGGCTATAGTCACGCCATACATTATGCATTTTGTTATTATATATATATTCAAACAATTCCATTGATATAGCTGTGCATGTGCATTCGTGGCAAATGTATTACTTGCTCCTTTGCTCTATGGTGAATTTTGATCTCAGAAATGTTAAAACAAATTAACATTTTACAATGGCATCAAAGTCTGTTGTATATTTCCATTTCAAGAGCATATACAAAAATGGGTTTTCCGGTTTTCACAAAGCAACATGCAAACATTGTAGCATGTTTGTATCGGTATTATACATGTTAACTGAGTAAATATTTATGAAGCATCACATTTATATTTGTGTTATATACATTGTAATCATGATAAACCTGATGTGTGCGCGCGCGCGCGCGTGTGTGTATTAGCTGTATATAATAAGGCACAAGTATAGAGATATGTGTAAATATCTCACTAGTCCCTAAGCCGCCAAGCAAAAAAAAAATAGTCACGGTTACTATGAGAATGTTCATGTGAATTGCCTAAGTAACCCTACTTATAGCTATTTTTCAATTGTTGTAACTTTCCTCAAAGCAATACTAAATACACTATAAACCCCAGTCTTTAAGGGTCAGTTTGTAAAAGGCGTCATAAAGCGACTACTATTAAAACTGATAGCTTAATTGCTATTAAAAGGCTGAAATATGTGTTGTTAAGCAGAATGAAATAGCGTCATAGCTCCGGTACTGTTAAAACTATATGTTAACATTTTCAAACCAAAGTTAATGTACTAATTGGAAATAACTGGACCTGGGAAAGCTAAATATATTCCCAGATACCAATGAGGCGAATTTTATATACAACTAAACTTGTTATATAAACCACACTAATCACGCGAGTTGTGCCTAAAGCCACCGCTCGAGATACGATGCAGCGTTTCTATTCCTGAGTCAGGAGTACTTATAATGTACAGCATACTGTGCCTGCTACAGTCATTTAAATATATATTGGATAACCAGGCCAGACACCTAAACGGCGTCCCTTCAAAGACACAAATAATGCACGGAATGTACATCTCTAGATTAAATTTTCTTAGAATGCGCGGATCCGGAAACATACAGTCTCCGCGCACAGAAAGAAAAGCTTGTAAGCTGCCGTATAATATGCCTTGTGATATTTGCTGGAGGCTAACATACCATATAAACATATAAATTCAACAAATACTATGTATGCTGAAAAATGGATATTTAATTCAGCATTAAGTACTAAGTAGAAGTGACTTTAATGGATATCTCTAACTGACACTGGCATTCTTATACATTTGCTGGTTTGTTTGCATTACTTACTTCACACCCGAACAGACCAGGCCCAATATACGTACAAGAAGCATTAATGCTGCAGTTATGTTTACCGGTGATGCAGAAATTATCGCTGTAACAACCATAAAATGCATCACCAAGGAAACCAGTCTTACAAGAACCGCACCTGTAACTTCCCTGTAAGTAAAAACATTGTTTTATCTAATTACAAATAAAACATCATCAATTGTATTACATATAATATATATATATATATATATATATATATATATATATATATATAATATACGTACTAATAAAAAAGAAGAAGAAATGAAAACGAAATATTTTCCCCTGTCGTTGCCGTACTCTACACAATTATTAATGTTATATGTTAAAATGAAACTTACAATAGTATTATAACAATCCGAATTAATATCACACGAGCCGTGGTTCAAATCGCACTCATTCACATCATCGCACATCTGGTTTTCTATTGTAACATCTGTCTCACCGCAGATTCCATAAACACGAACGTCTATATCTACAGATCTAGCATCCTTAAATGTGCCCTTATAACCAGGAGGACAGGCAGTACATTGATAACCTGGCTCTGTGTTGATACAGGTTGTCCAATTCCAACAAGGATTATACAGTGAGCACTAAAAGTGGACGGGATTAATGAAAACACAATCATATATGTCAATGTTCATGGTTCACAAATAGCTTAAGTATCCACCCAATTCACCCATTAAATATTCCTTAATCAAAATATCGATTATGAACAAATCAAATAGTGGTCACCACCTCATCAATGTCGGCGCACGTTACACCATCGCCAACATAACCGGATGGACAACTTCCACAACCAAATGATATACCATCGGGTTTGATGTTATAACACGAGGCACCTTTGAAGCATGGGAAAGGATTTTGCAGACATCGGCAGTCCGTGCCCGAACAAGCCTGACACATCTCCCCACTGCCATCCGACCAAGTAGTCCTCGGACAGTGGCTACAACGATCTTTCATCTTAGAACTAATGAATCCAGGTTGGCAAGTCAAGCATAGTTCGGCTCCCGATGAATTTTGATAAGTGCCCGGACTACAGAGAGCGCAGAATTCTGTCCATAAGCAAAAATAATTGGTTAGTATAACAATGTAAATCCTGATATTTTTTCATTTCGTCTGGATCAACACTTGCCATAACATGAGTGCACCTACATATATTATCATCATTATTTAGAAACGCAACAAAACTAAATAAAAATCCCAATCGATAACTAATAAATAAAAAGAACCTATTTAATGGAAAATAAACTATGGAACGGATTGATTTTATAACTGACGTTTGTAGCCATCAGAGTACGTTCCTGGTGTACAAAGATAGCGTACACCTCCTCTGCACGCGTATCCAGGCTCACACTGTGTACAAGTTTCTGGACAGTAACTAGCGTTACATTGTGCATATTGATGGATGGGACACGGAAATGCTCGTCCTTCATGGCACAACTGTCAAAACAAGGTATAGACAAATATTAAGAGGACATTCCTTAACCAATTCGTTACTGATCATAAATTTACATTCAGTCGAAGAAAACTAAAACTTTGTGTTCTTCGTAGAAGTATAAAAATATTTCACAAATGTTCAATTGGTGCGAGAAAGGTTTGTAAATAAACTAAGACATTTGTAATCACCCATCCTGATGGACAAGGCGAGCATTGTGTTTGAGCACCAAACGAATGTTCAGTCGTTGACTTAGAACATGTTTCAGTATCGAATTGTGATTCACACCGTCCACAACTATACTTTTGTCCATTACCGGGACAGTAATGTCCCGGATCACAACGCTGGCATGATGTATCGTCTGAAATAGTAACATATGTATTAAAATATCAAAAGAAATTGTATAACTGTTGTCTAAACTCTAATTCTGGCTATATATCTCTTGTATTCTAGGCCACCGGCCATAAGCTTCTTGTGCGTCTGTGAATATGTAAAAATAATTTCATTCACAGAAATCATTTTGAAGGCGGTTAAACAGTAGTATGTAGCTCACAGTATTTCTGTTCCGCTTGTGTACATCCAACGAAGTCCATTCTCAGAGAAATGCCACCAACCCAGCTTTGTGGATTAATGCGCAAATATCTGGCCAGAATGACAGGATGCAGGGTTAAGTCAATGACATCATTTTGGGATGATGTCCCATTAAATATCTGGAAAAAAGTTTCGATATATTTGTAATAAAAACATATTCCTAAAATGGTTACAATTGTTAATTTTATAATAAATTTAAACAATAAATATTATATATATATATATATATATATATATATATATATATATATATAAGACTTATGTTGTTCCATTTATGTCATAATATATAATAAAGGTAGCACCATTATTGCTGTAGAAGATCTGATATGTTGTTACCCACATCTCTTGATCTTGACGTCCCTGAAGAATGACTTCATGAAATTTATAGGGCTCTAACATATCGACCTGTAGCCATTGATTCGTATCGAAGATCTCAGCAACCCATCCCCCAGTTAGCCAACTAACACTATCTGTACAACAGTAATAATATTAATCTTCATTGGATTATTCAGCAATGACTTTTATTATCTTAAATCTATATGCGGTATTTGGGATGACATTTTCTAGCAAAGGTAAATGTTCCTGTAAATTACAGTAACAAACTTATAGAAGTGACATACAATTTTAATTAAACACTTGATGTTTAATGTGTATTTGTGTGTATGTGTGTCTGTATTTGTATTTGTGTATGTACACGTAGGTAGGGGAATGTATGTTTTACCAGACATTGAAATGCGATTTATTTAGAGGATCATAAATTATGAAAACATTAGAAATGCCAATTCTTATGTCATTTTCGTATACAAATATTTTATCCGTAAGTTTTTGTTCATTTTTACTAGTATTCTTCATTTATTTAACTAACCATATGTTTCATTGACTCTTCCACGCCCTGGGTAACTGTAATATTCATAAGAGGATGCTGACATCTGATAATCTAATACAAATCCTGTTGACAGCCCTGTCTGTCGCTGACAGTCTGTAAAAAGATTATCACTAGTTACCTTTGTAAAAGGCTGTGTGTGTGTGTATGTTTTATATATATATATATATATATATATATATATATATATATATATAATGCATGTTTATATAGTGCAAGAACCAGGTAGCCCTGGTCTGGGGGCTACAGTATTATTATCTCTGATCCAGACCTGATTCACCCAGCACACATCTCAACTGCCAAGCGAGCATACAATGCATGCTGCCATTAAAGGCGCATAGCCATCAGTTCTTGTCAGGTTTTAATTTTTATGGAAGAGTAAGCCAGTCGCCAACATAATAGCATTGTAATTCCAGGAGGCTCCAAGCCACGACTCTTTGGCTATGAGTCCTACACTCTAACTAATTGCGCCATCACAGCTCAACAACAGTACACTTTCCTCATCTTAGAATCAAATAATACAATCTAAGCTCCTACTATCTCCATATTGTGTTCTGTATGTGTACATACCAAAGGCATACACCCAGTATTTTGGTATTCTGAACCACACATATCCCGTAGCGCTATCTATATCCAGTCGTGTCTCTATGCCTTCATAAAGTGCATCCAGAAGGCAGGTGTTACTAAGGGTAAGTCGTACCGTGGCTACAATTCCCCGTCTTGGCATACCATTATCCATGGCTACGACGTTGAAGGTTATCTCGCTAGTCTCATTGTACACGATATAGTATAGATCAAAGGAACTATTATACCGTGAGAGTGGAGGACTGAAAATAAACACAATTAGACTGGTTGTTCATCACCTTGATCGGTTCAAGTCGGAATAAAGGAGCCGATTAGAAAATTAATTAAGCGTAATGATTGCTCAACCGTGGATGATTTACAGTGATTCCTGACGCTTACCTAATTACAGGATACGATACGAGATAGGTAACATCGCTGTTGGACCCGGAGTCCAAATCCTGGGTAGATATTATCATAACAGGTCCAGTATTTACAGCGGGAGTTGGCTCAAAAGAAAACGATGTCTCGTTCATTGTTGGACAGTTGTCATTAACATCTTGAACGAAGATCTGGAATCATTCATCATATCCCATTCCCGAAGATTATACGCTATTTCTATGTTTGGCATCAATTAGAGTTATGTCATTGTTCTGTTTGATAAGCATATTTATTACCTTAACAACGATTCTCCCAGTAACTTCAGGTATTGCACCTAAATCAACTAGTTCCATAATAATTACATAGGTCTGGACTACCTCGTAATCCAGAGATTTATTTAATATCAGAAGAGCCGTATCATTGGGTAGAATAAATGTCTCGTTCCTTTGATTAGAGTCTTCGTCGTGTAAAATAATCAGATTTTTGCATTCTGAAGAATTGAATAAACCGTTATTCATTAATAAAATACTAATAATGTATTAAGATGTATGTATCCAGATGATGGACACACACACACACACACACACACACACACACACACACACACACACACACACACACACATATATACACACACACACACACACACACATATATCCATCTGCCATACCTTCCTTCCAAATACTCTTTCATGCAAACAAATAACGTGATCCACGAATAGAGAAACATGCACCTACCCACAAAAGGAATATATATTCCAGGTATAGTAGTATAGTTATATATTATATCGGGTGGGCCATTAGCCTCAAGTCTATTAGCTGATGTATCTGGTTTTAGTGTGAAATGACTAGCCTCGTTGCCTGCAGATGGAAAAACAAAGCACACAGAATTACAATTGATTCGGGGTTGACTTTGCTTAAAGACTGAATACATACATTTAAAATTTAATTTCCAAGACAAAGATTCGTATGTAGTTAAATGACATTGGTGGATAAATGCATTTCAAAGGACAACTAAACCTTTAGTGATAGAAACTAGGAGATCTGGTCCCTTTGAATATTCATCGGTTAGGTTCAACTCCGCTAATATGCCGTCAACATGAAAATCTTCGGGAATGGAGATCAAATAATCAACCGGTGGCTCGTCAAGGCTGCTATTCTGTACGAAGTCGATGTATTTCGTCTCTAGATAAAGGTTAGAGCTGCATCCTTTACGCTCCGTGTGAAATAACTCAAAATGATACGTTGTTCCAACCTGGCAATGAGGATAAAAAGAGTAAAGGAATACTTAAGATTATGGGATTCTGTATTATCTGAGTTTTTTTAATGCTTTGCATTTATAATTATTTGTTCACGTATGTACAATGTTAATTTCTGCATTTACCAATAGTACTTACAAAAAGAACCAACACCAATAACGGAAAGTCAATTGTCTGAACGCTTGGTGCTTTATATGATTGGCGGAGTTTACCTTCAATTGTAGAAAAACTAGTTCGCCATTAATTGCTGTCATATTGTCACATCTTCCTCCTTTGATAAATCCTTCATACTGATTGAGAAAACCGCCTGCTGTAAAATAAAAAAAATTAAAATGTATTCCTCATCCTGAGCCTGAACATTATCAAAATGTATACAGCGCTAAACAAATACAGGTAAATGCGTAGGTGTTCCATTTAGCCTTTGTAGTACACCATCTAGGAGACATAGTCGAGAAAACATTCATAATGGAAATAAAGAGATGAGTCCAAAAAAACTTTGTTTTTGTGGAATAAACATCATGTAGGCAAAGAAAACACATTCTGGAGTGCCACAGGAATGATATATGGATATTCTTATCATTTCAGAGAGCGTTGTCCGAATGATGACATTGTTTGTACAGATACGCCAATATCCACTTACCTGGATTAGAAGCAGGAGCAATGTCCACCATTCTGCACGGCAAGTCCTCATCGTCAGGATTAGTAATCAGTTGAATTACCAATATTTTATTTATATACAACCACAGCTCGTCTCCACCACCAACACTGATAGTTCCATTTCCGTTAAACATTATTCCAGCTTGTATGACAGTCGTAAATCTGAAATATATTCCTATTACTATATGCAATGTGACATTCTTCTTGTGCTTGTTAAAAATATGACAAAAATAAGAAAATGGGCGAAAATCAGTTTATACCCAAAGTTATGATAAACTGCCTGACAGTCTCTCTGAGTCTCAACTCCGTATCCTGGACTGTCAATTGGGAAGAAAGCTGAATCGGCAAACCTGATGGAGTAGAGAAATATGTATTGATAGGTTCTTATGTTAATACATGAATAACATTGATAACAAAATAAGTGCTTATTTAACAGATTTGTTTGAAAGTGTCTATCTATCTATCTATCTATCTATTTATCTATCTATCTATCTATCCAACTATAAATATATCTATCTATATGAAATACCCACATCCCACATCTTTTGTAACTTTTGCCCATTCTATATTATATTAACTGACATGTTTTCTGTCATTTTGGAGATTAGTAGAATTTGGTGTTGGTTTCTATTTCATTCGGTAGAGGTCGCGAGACGTCATTGGTGTAAAAAGATCAAATACATTTCAATAAACAATCTGGTCAGACTCTGAACAGGAAACATATAATTTGTAAACATGTCATATCTGTTTACTTTCGCAGGATAAGCTCCAGATTGTTTAGCTTTTCTTTTACAGATCCATTTCCCCTTTTAGGCAACCTTTAATTATAAGTCATATGTTCTTCCAAAAGTTGACAACATTTAGTCAAGTTTATCAAATTGAGATGAGCATTTCTTGAAAACCGACTCGTTCACCAATAACGATATCAGCCAATCCACAATGCAATAGAAATTCGCTTGTTATATTTTTGTTTTAATTTCAAATTTCTTTAATCAATATACCCCAGTTATGTACTGAAGCCGAAGTAATCTTTAGACAATAACACAGTACTAATATTTACCTTGATGTATGCCATCAAAGGGATATGGATTATATAACCGTAAAGTCTCTACACCTGGTCAACTACTAGTCTTTTATTAATGTCACAAAACGTATATCGTCTAATTAATTATAGTTACATCTTATTTACACTATCAGATAATCTCACAATCTGAGACAAGTGACTTTGTTTATAAAATAATAGCAGGTCACATGACAGGCAGCTGAGATCATTTATATTCCAAATATGTTTATTCCCATCTTTTGTTTACATCCAGTCTGATCCTTAGATAAAGTTCGTGTTTTGTCATGCAAATGTCACCCATTGTACTATATTTGTAAATTTGTCACCGCAGCAAAAAAAGTTTACATTTCTAAATAATAAATGCACAGACGACAGCTTTATGTTTAAGATAAAGATTGGAAATTGTCAGGGTGAGTGTGATGCACTTAGTTTGCTCAACAACCACACCCGAAATATATCCACTAACAATATTTCTAGTTTATGCTTATTATTATTCTCGCTTATTATTATTAGCAGTTTTTCACTGAAACTTTTCTTACACTTTATGTAGTTAGTATAATAATTTGAATATAAAAGGGTAAACGCAAACTGATTTACCTGTGAGTGTTATTATCGCTGTCGTAAGACAATACCAGGGCATTATCAATAGCAATATTAGTGCCTTCCTGGTAACGAAACCAATCGGAGAATGAACCTGGTAGAAGATTGTTGGATATAACCAACCAGGCGCCATAAGGACTGGGAACGTAGAGAGGGTTGCTGAAATAATCTTGAACAGCGTAAGTAAAATGATCGTGGCTGGTGTTAAAATCATATTGAACCATCTTCAGCAAAATGCCATTATCTCCTGCTGTCCAGTTACCATCTGAAAACAGATCATTTCATTAATGTTAATGTTTTAAATGGACTAGCACTTAAATCAAGCAAATTACTATGTCTGTCTTGATGCAAATTCACTCTCAGATCCAGTATTTTCATAATATAACTAGCCTGCTATTTTTCTTTTAATTCTATTTTGTTTTCAGGACGAGTACAGTAAGAATATTTACACATTATTACATTTCTCTCACTATCGCTATCTCTTTGTCATATATATATATATATATATATATATATATATATATATATATATATATATATATATATATATATATATATATATATTTCAAATCGCAAACATACATGTTTATTTCATTTTTCAGGACAAATAAAAACTCTAATCAATCAATTATGGTAATAAGTGTAAGATGCGATGTGTAAGCATAAATCATTTTGATAAAGGCTGGACAATTAAGTAGTGGGTCCTCTAGTTGCTCCATAAGACGCCTCGTCATTGGCCAAAATATGTAAACATATCGCGGATCAGGCAATCATAACACTTTATAAACGTGGTCGCGGTAAAATTAGTTAATGGTACCAGCTTCTTGTTTCCATAACGAAACTTCTTCAGTTAATCGCGATATTCTCCAAAGATGGGGTACGGAAATACTGGCACTGGAAAAAATGGCACTGGAAAAAATGGCACTGCAAATTTGGGAAAAAATGGCACCTGAAACAAATGTTATTCTTTTTTTACATTTATTTATTGATAGTAGGTGAAGTCGATACTAAACAGATAACTAAGTCTCGTAACATAAGGTGGTCATGTATGTGTACAACGAACTAATGATTGCAAGGTAACCCTAACCACAAACTTGGTTAACTATACAGAAAAATAAATACGGTGACATATTTTCCCAGTGCCATTATTTTCACCACCCCGAAGATACCCCCCAATTATGTTTATTAACCTTGCGGGCTAATAACACATATTCTACTAGCCCACAAGTATTTATATTAGTCCGGGGCTAACGGGCTATCGCTATTTCGAATATATATATATATATATATATATATATATATATATATATATATATATATATAGAGAGAGAGAGAGAGAGAGAGAGTTTATATAACATACACTCATTTCATACACTCATATAGACTTCTGTTTATTTCTCGTTTAGAACATACCAGTATAAACTTGGGTTGTGACGACCACAAACGGACTTTTTCCACTGATAAAGCCATCTTTCTCCATTACCAAGCTACACTCATAATTTGTACCAGATTTGACGCCGTCTGTTTTAGTAAATATATGTGTGTTCTGTCTACCTTCTATATAGTGTACAGTTGCGTACAATTCTGGAGCCATGTCACTGAGACACTCAACTTGAAAAATCCTGCGTGAATTAAATACATTCTTATTTGATCAGATTTGAATACAATTCATATTAATCGATATTAATATTCTTTTAATCCAGTTTTCCGAGGTACTGCAAATTTATCATGATGCAATGATGATGATGATGATGATGATGATGATGATAATAATAATAATAATAATAATAATAATAATAATAGACTTTTATTTAATATTATTATTTTTTCAATTTATTTGTAATATGAAATATTGAAACTAAACTCTGCTGTTTCTTTCACTTACCAAACGAAATAGAGAAAGTGTCAATACAGATTTAAATCGTGTTTACCACAGTACGATAATTGTTGAGATTAACACCTGTAAATATTCCCTAGCTTACATATTCGTCATCTGACTGGAATATCCTGGATACCAAACGTCCGGAGCTGACCAAGTCACATTGATCTGGTAAACTATCTCAGCAGATACCGTCACATTTTGTCCAGCTGAAAATATGTCAGATTCACGATATCATTCTGCTTGTTGGTATGAAACTCCAAACAAAATCTTTGAATATGGGCTAAGGTTTCTTTTTCAAATAAGATATTTCAGTATAATTCAAGTAGACCATCGTGATGAGCTCCCTGATACTATAAATAACTTGATTATCCTGATTATAATAATTTGATCGTAGGATCTCACTAGGAAACAGTTCCAACTGATATCGACACCGAAGTTAATAATTATATTCGCGTATCAAATTATAAACGACATCATACTGCAATTTTGAGTGCAGATTTTCTGTTTCAAATATAATGTTTTCACCATCGAGAGTCCTACTTCTGATGCCATTACCTTTACTTTGTCGAGTCCAAAAGCTAGACTGTGATGTTCCTTATTAAAAACAAAGCGAAAGTAATACTCACAACACAGGTATAGAGAACGGTCTGTGTTGAGGAAGTAATTGCTCTCTCCACTTTCAGAAGTAACAAAGGTAACACTAGTCATGCTACTTGGAGAGAAACATTCCCCACCTGTTATTGTTGATCTGATCAAATACAGGCTGTAGTACAGCTCGCATTCACAGGTCAATGAATTAGCAGCTAGATTCCTATAGAGAAGATGACAAAACCGTAACTATTATATTAATTTAAGAGTATTTATTCTCCTTTGTAAAATTACTTGCATGAAAATTCTTGCATGTCTACTAAACGCTATTTGGATTATAGCTAAATTAGCTACTACTATATACTACTATCATATGAAACATAACAGAAAAGCCATAACTAGCGATCACTTATTACAAACTTATGATTAGAACGAAAATATCTAACAGCAAGAACAAAAAGATCGATGTTCAATGATTAAACAAATAATTATGTTCAAATAAGAAATCGTACTATTTGTATATGATATGATCTAAAACAAACAATAAACACATAAACACGAGACAACGATTTATACGCACACGGTGGTTAAAGTATCCAGTGATAATCCATTAAATGTACCAGGACCCATTGTCTCGATGTCGTTAAAAGACAAATCCAATTTATTCAGTCGATTAAGTGGTGTTAACGTTGGGAAGTGTTTCAGTTCATTCCTTTGCAGTTGAATTTCTTCAATGCTGTTCATCTGACTAGTAAATGCTCCGTATTCTATCATTTTGATGTTGTTCATTCGTAAAACTCTAAAAGAAAAAGTGGAACTAGGTGTGTAAATATGCATCATCAAGCTTGTTTGGATGGTTCATCTATCTGTCTATTCATCTAACTCTTTGTTAATCATCTTTCTCTTTATCACTCACTCACTCACTCACTCACTCACTCACTCACTCACTCACTCACTCACTCACTCACTCACTCACTCACTCACTCACTCAATCAATCAATCAATCAATCAATCAATCACTCATTCACTTATGAACTGATTGACTGACAAACTGACAGACTCATTCAATAACTAGTTGGCTAAGTGACTGATTAAACGCTTACAGTTTCTTTAGATTAATCAACGGTTTAAATAGTTCTGCTGGTATAATCTCAAGTTCATTTTCGCTAAGAAGAAGTGTTTCTAAATTCTCATAACCTTCAAATGATCTGGGTGGAATCTCTCGGATATCATTAAACATAATTTGCCTAGAATGATAATATAAAATATGTCATTGCAATAACAACAATAAATGATCAAATATGTAATTTTATCTCTGATTTCCTATTTTCTTCATAAGCTTAAAGTGACACTTGTAATCTTTGTTGGAAAAAGAAATCAGACTAATGTACTCTGTAGTTAATCATTAAATGCAATTAGCTACGATTGTATTTGTTAAATAACAGCAATATAATTTGTATACATACAAAGTTCGTAATTCTAATGACTGTAGGGCAATTGCCGGGAACACTGTCAGCCGATTGTTATCGAGCTTAATGAATTGTATCGTGGTTCCATAGAAGGCGTCAACGGGGATCTTTGTCAGATTGTTGTTTTGTAAATACAACCATCTACCTATAAATGATCCTTGGCCAAACATCTTTCCATCGATAGTTTTTAAATAACAATCAGATAACCAACTGAAATAGATTGTATGTCAATGATGCACAGATATGCAGATAAACAGACAGACACACACACACACACACACACACACACACACACACACACACACACACACACACACACACACACACACACACACACACACACACACACACACACACTAGAGAGAGAGAGAGAGAGAGAGAGAGAGAGAGACACACACACACACCGAGAGAGAGAGAGAGCGAGAGAGAGAGAGCAACCGTGTCCACGTAACTGCATAGGCTTGGTTACATGTACACATATAAAGAAACTATATTATGATGCAAAACATGTACTTACAGTGTATTAGACACTGAAACATTAGAAAAGGCTTCCTCTCTTATAGATGTGATGTTGTTATTATTGATATATAGATGTCTAGTAACGACGACATCCTTGAAAGCCTGATGAGGAATCTCACTGATGAACATGTTGTTTAAATGAATGTTACTGGAATGGACATCGGCAATATTATCATTTACAATAGTATAAATTGATTGTTTTTAAATGATAAGTTTAGAAGAAAAAAAATTCTTTCAAATTCTCGCTGAAGATAAACTTTCAGAAAAAAAACGGACTGACAAATTAACATAACTTACTTAGCTTTTGTTGCATAGAATGACCATTTGTTCAATGTGTCAAGTGGATTGTTTCTGAGGTCCATAGTCCACGAAACTTCGACTTGTTCAAAGGCCAGATATTCAATATACCTGATTTTATTATTATAAAGATACCTGACGTGGAAATAAATATAATTAGCATTAGGCGTAGACGTCCTTATGCATGTTTGAGTGTATCCAAGTGAGTATATTACTGATTAGCATGCGCTTTTTCTACGACAGAATATATTTGTTGCTACGTATATCAGTTCATTTATAGAAATATTTATCACTAATTCCAAAACGAAATTCCTGATTGGATCCTTATAAGTTTGACATCACTTGATATAATTAGTGACCTATGTAGATTGAAGCAGCTCTTTTGTTCAACATTTTGTGATAATCAGAAAGAAAGAAGTAGAGTTAAATAAAAGAAATAGATGAGAAATTCACACGCAAAGAAACCAATCCAGAGAAAGAATTCCTATTTAGTTGCTCAGTCAAAAGCAAAATAATAAACTGACTTCGTCAAAAAAGTCATCTGGTGTCGGTTTCTTTTGGTTGTCTCTTAATCTATGTAGCAAGAAACACAAGAACCGCACATCAACAAAATGTCGCAAAACGCGTAGTATTAGAAACATATATGTGCGCGTTTAGGTAAGTGTGGATCGATCATACACGATATACCAAACGTTAAGTGCTTGGAAATGAAATTACGAATTCGATATGTACGGAAATAAACTTTGGTTGGAAATACCGATTAAAGCTAAAAGTCGACTTTTATCCAATCTAATTATAAGTTCAAATGGAGTTAAGTCTAAGCAACAGATGATCCATTATACGTAAATCTGAAGATGTGACAATATTAACCATATTCATAAATGTAAAATTAGTATTTATAGTTCCATCAGAAGAATACATATAAAAACATCTTACTAAATGATGGTGAGGAAAATGAATACATATCCCTTGGCATCTTATGCATTCAACGAAGTAATATTTTTACTTACATATTTTTGCAGGAGACATTTTTGAAAGATCCAGTCTTTATTGATGTCAGGTAGTTATCGGAAAGATCTAGAAGCGAAACAATGGTAAGATCCTGAAAGTCTCCACCATTCGGTATCTGAGTGAGCCTGTTGGAGTTCAGTGTGCTGGAAGTTTACAAATCTCAAAGATCATTTCCATTCAGATTCATCGATTATTTCTATTCAGAAGCATTATTTTGGCTAATCGCAACCATTGTTGTACACACGCACACGCACACACACGCACACACAGACACACACACACACACACACACACACACACACCCCACACACACAAATACACAAATACACACACACAAATACACAAATACACACAGACAAATACACACACACATACACACACACACACACACATATATATATATATATATATATATATATATATATATATATAACACGCCAAGACTAAGTTTAAAGCGATGAGTAATTTAATATAAGACATTCGTACATACAATGCTTTAGCATTGTTGACATGGCTGAACGTTCCACTGTCTATGTGAGCTATTTCGTTGTTATGGAAGTATAGCCAACCAGTGAATGGACAAGACTTGAAGTGGTATTTCATCAATCGCTTTATCTGATTGTTACTGAAATCGCTGAAATGTTGAAATGAGATGAATCAACCAAGGGGTTATAATGGAATGTCACGGGACATATCTTAGTTGTATAAGAGGTAATAACATACATGTTCTCTAACGAAGTGCAGTTAAGGAAGGCATTGTCTGGTATAATGGTTATCGCATTATTCCCAAGAAAGAGTGTAGTCAGTTGGGATAATCCTGTAAATGGATGCTCCTGTATGAACCGTATGTCGTTATTACTGAGGTCACTGCAATGGAAATATTATTTATCTATTAGACTCAAAAGACGACAGTACTTATTGGAATTCAGATTTTGATTTTCTTCTCTTGCATATAATAAGCGTACATACAAATTGATATGAAATCATGTGTTTATATTATAAGGCATTTCTTTCTGTTGTGGAATGTTGACTTATGTATAACACTCACATAGTCCTTATCTTCGTTGGTAGCGCCTCATCTTCTATGGTTAGGATGCTATTTTCCTGTAAATATCTGGCACATCAATTAGTTCTTTATTAAATTATTGTCAGAAAGTAGAAAATACAAACAGGTTTTAATGCTACCTTTTTCCTAATTGGGAACAGACAGAATGTTTACTTACAGTATCCGTAGTGTAGTAAGCTGTCTGAAGGTACCAGTTTCGACGAATGTCAACATGTTATTTGACAAATCTAACATCTTCATCGCAGGTAATCTTGCTGCAGACGTCAAAGCCACAGGAATGTACTCAAGATAGTTAAGATCCAGTGTACTAGATAGAAACGTTAAAGAAACAAAGATAATGACAACCAAATAGTTCAATTGGCCCAAGATAGAAAAACAGAAAGGAGGAGAATGGCACTTTGATACATTTGTGTTAACGTAATATTGTAGAAATGTGTAAGACATAGCGAACATAGTAACATTGGCATACTGACAGTTCGTTGAGATTTGTCACACATCTGAATGTTTCTGGATGGATAGCAGCATCAGTGATATCATTATCAGTAAGCTGTAATGTTGTCAATCCTGACATACCACAGAGATCTAACTCTCCTAATCCAATGATCCGGTTAGATCGTAAATATCTGAGATTAAGGAATTATATATTATGGAGAAAAACAAACCCGACTAACAGCTACAACTATAACAATGGTAACAACAACAACAACAACAACAATATCAGTACTACTACTAGTAGTAATAGTAGTAGTAGTTGTTGTTGTCGTTGTTGTAGTAATTGCTGTTGTTCAGGTTGTGGCAGTAGTCAAGATATGTATACATATACTCTTTTGACCAACATTGTCAAAGGGACAAACATCAAAATCCTTTATATATTTACAACCATAGGCAATTTAAAAATAAAAACAAACAAAACACGTCTGACATGAATCTAGGAATTACAGTTTGGGATAGCATTATCTAAACAGCACAAGGAATAAATTTACATCCAGTGTTTCCAAGTCATGACAATACAACTTGTTAGCGAAGAAGAAACGTATAGGTGCTAAAATGGTATTGACGTACAACTCTATGACGTTAGGAAGGGTTAGGAATGGCTGAAAGTCATTCTTCTTCGCTTTGTAATAAGGCATCATGTTCATTTGGTAGGCTTCTTGTCCTAATTCCGTTATATTTGATATATAATTGTATTCGGCATAGCTGAGTAGGAAATGGGTTACCATAAACATCACATCGCATAGAATGTACAGATTTGAATGGAAACAAGAATAATTTAGTAGATTATAAAGTAATAATATATGTTACTTACATTCTTTCTAAACTGCCATATATCTGTTCTGATAGAACTTGATGTGGGAAAGTGATTAACGAATTATCACTGATCCACCTGAAATGTCATTACCGATAATATTCTTATCATTACAAACATCACTATCACGATAATTAGCAGATCTTAACTAAAAGTTTATGACACGAAAATAGCAAATCTTCGCAGATTAGATTTTGTTGAAGAAATAAATACAGCCTTAATGTTTACAAATTTGTCAGGTTGTGGTTAATATTCTTAAACGCATCATGTCTTATTAGCTTGAGTCCGCCATCTTTCTGAGAATGCAACCTTAGCGTTATTAACTCTGGTAAGTTGCTCAAAGCCCCACCGTTCAGCTTCGTTAAGTGATTATTGTTCAGATCTCTGGAAAATTAAAAATGAAACACAAATTATTAAAATTCTGTAACAAATCACGACGGACAAATAGCAAGGAAACATATATTCTGCTGATGAGATTTATGACCAATATAGAATGATCAATTTATTATCTAAATACTTACAGATGCATAAGTTTCACGATGTTGTGTAAGGAATACGCTGGAATAGTAGACAACCTATTCTGATGAAGTTCTCTGGATAAAAAATGACGAAATAAATTTCGATTTCAACTACCATTTTGTTCAATGTCTATCGTAACTGGCAGGATTTATCAAAAGAATGTTTCAAAACACATTTTGAAAGAACCTTTTTTTTGAAATGTGGCATCTTCTTTTTTTTTAAAGATAAGGTAGCCCGTCATTGTTTTAATGATTAGTCAAAATGAATGTGCCTTTTGGCCTGAGGATAAAAATGAGTGAACGTTTATGACGTTTTTCCTTTTTAACATTGTATCAGCAAAGGTTTTATGTGACAACACAATAAAGGAATCTTGTCAGCTTGCGATACTTCTCTGATGTATTTTTTGTGGCATTTCTAAAGTGATGTGGAAATTAATAAACGGAAAGAGATATCGTATTAAATCCTTTTAGAATGACTCAGTATCAAGTCACTGATACGCTTCAATCAATAGATAATGACCAATCATTAATAACTGATCACAAAATAGTAATAATTAGAGATCCAAAGATTGAGCCTTGAATGATAACAAATCAAGGTTAATAAACAATAATGTCAGTACAGTTAGCAATGTAATAGTTAGCATTTTTGGGCTGGCTACAGTTACGACAAAGAAAACGGTGTAATTGAACATTATATAATATGTAAACATTATAACACTATCATATAGTACTTGTCACCAGAAAAAGTGCCATATATCTGTTAAATGTATTAAATTATAAAGTTCCGTGTACAATATCAGAGGGATTATAGACCATCTGATGGAACTGATATAATTATGTTACACGTCGTTTGGAGGGAATTAGTCCTTAACTTACAAAATCTAGTTAATATTTGA
>JAODUP010000192.1:77500-122500 GCA_025642065.1 Paralvinella palmiformis | reverse complement strand
TATATAAAATATCACAATTGATATTTACATATAATCATTTGAAAAGACGTATTTCCAATGAGGTGGAAACATGTTAGTCATACCGCAAATAAATATCTAACTTTATTATCTGTCCAAAACGATTTAGCGTTTATCACAATAAGTGTATTCCATAGCCAAAAATGTATTTTGTTTACAGCTTACCTGAAGTGTAGTCTACGAAATTCAATATTCCGCTATATCTGCTGTTCCAGTACGTATCGGCCGTCCATTGACCAGAAACGACATCAACCAGCAAAGTCAAAATCAGCTTAACCACAACACTTTCCATTATCATCCAAATATCACAATATATCCTTATTTTATAGACGAATAAAGTATTTTAATTTACGTATTCGCAAATTAAAGGAACATATGCGTCTTCTCTTATTTCTGAGTAACTAACTACATGTAAAGCATATACTTGTGTACTAAATGACTCGAGATACAACAGACAAGAGATATCAAATTGGTTAAGGTACGGTCGAATTTACTTCGGCTAAATATGTATATATTGATTACAACCATGTCGACGTGATTTAATATCAATATATCCATTGTTTACATTATATAACATTGATTAGCTAAATGTGAGACATACGAAGCCTTTAAGATATCCGACATATCTAAACTTGTTTGATTGTTATGATTAATTTCATTTCTAGATTATATTTACTCGTCGAAATAAATCTATTTATTATATTACCCTCCAACATTTACGTGTGCTAGCTAATCGACTTATTAAATAATTTAATTCAGAGTATGCGAAATTTGTCGACCAAAATATGATGATGTCCTACATACATTTATACCAGTTTGTCCGATAAAGTTGGTTCACCATTTATTTAAATGTATTACTATTTGTATTTCAATGATAATTAGCATGTTTCTTTGGGTATTCAGCGTTTTATCGGTTTGAAATGAAAAGTTAAATAACTGACCATAAAAATCAACATGTCCGACAAACATTTTTCCTGGTATAAGAACTGGTGGCTGACACAGAATGTGTGGGGCCGACAAAAGAATATTGTTGTAGGATGTAGGATCTGTTGTCCGACAAATTAAGCTGAGATTGTGTATACTCAGATATTATATAGAGCTTCCTTGGTAAATTAAATATTTATAGAATCGATCAGAAAATCTAATAACAACAAAACAAAATCGATGACGTTTTATGTCAAATTCAGTTTGATTATAAAATATCACTAATGAATATTTTATTGCATTAAATCAAACAACCTTGTCATCTCTAAATATAAAATACAGTCAATATGACCTGTCAATTGCTGAATCGGATCTCTAATAGGAGTAATTTGCCGAATAAAATATTGATTTCCTCTAATCAATAAATAAATCCGTGTAGCTATTATTGATATGGTGCCTTTGTTATATAATGGATGTAAGCCTATATCTATACGTATAGACATATGCGTGATTAAGCCGGATCTACGACGTTTTGGCCAAGTTTCATTTTCGGCCAAAACTTCCTACCTTGACACCCGGGGTTATGCTGACGACGTTGCATTAGTTTCTTAGGGGAAGAGCACAGCGCACAAACTCCAGAAAGCCCTAAATGCAGTAGACAAGGTTAAGACCATGACCAACAGAAATAGACACGATCGGCAAAAATGTAAATTCGGCCCACAATATCTGGAAATAGTCCACAATTATAAATATCTCGGGATCACTTGACAACCGACTCACATTCAACTGCCAAGGAACAGAAAATAAACGCAAGGAAGAATTCAGATTCAACACGATCAAAGCCATCGTAAATCTGAAGATCGGAGTCGACGCGAAGATGCTCTTGATTCTATTCAAGTCCTTGATACAGTTAAAGACTTGACCTATAAATTTGCGACTCAGCCGTACATTCCTTAGAAAGAACACAATTAATCCCACTACGCTACATCTTGGGTCTTCCCAGTGAAACAAGCTACATCCGGTACACAGATAAAAAAAGGGATAGTCTTTTAATTTAAAAACAAACGGTTAGATTTCTGCTGAGATCAGCTTCCAAACCAACACCGACTACAAGAAGATATTCTAAAGATCCCAGTATCTATACCGACGCCTCATGGTCAATCAAGACCAATCACACTTCCAAGATCCAATGAATCTGTTCCATGGCTAGAATCACTCATTCAAGTAATTATGCAAAATCCAATCGAGAAGTTTATTCAGAAGGAGCAGCTATAGTAGCCAAAACCAGAATTGCTAACTTCAATTAAAGCAGCACACCAATTGCCAATATCTACACAGAGGCCAACTCCCAACCAGTATTTATTATTTAAAAAAAACCAGGTGTGGTCATTTGATCTTTAATATAAGAATACTAGTTTATGACAGTAGATAGAACACCGTATTGTTGGCAGTGAGTGAATGAGTGACTGGCATTGAATTTTGTTTGTTTATAATTTTAATATAAATTTAATAATGATATAGTTACAAGTAATTTCAGATACGAAATGTCTCTATTCGGGATGTTTCACATAAAAGGACAGAAGATAGTGTTAGGCTGTCTGGCAGGTAAAGTTAATGCATATTTCAACCACGATTCACTTATTATCGCCCAGTTTAGTTTTGTATGGTTACTGCTATCTGAGTATCTGCTCTATCTTCCTAAATATTAAAATAGTTTCCCACACATGGACTTTTCACCTGGATGGATGTTACACTCCAGGCCATTACATTAACCTTTTTGGCACTTGACGGATACTGAATCACCAGTGACAGATGTCTTCAAGTTCAAGGATACTGATTCACCTATGGCTATGCCTATGGAGGGGTGATTCAATTCTAAAGGATGCCTCCAAGGAAACTGTTGTGCACATGTCACCACTAAAACAAGGCAGATTTCCAGGTTTCATATGTGCAAAATTCTCCGAATAACTAATCAGGATCTGCGCAAGAAACTTTTGCAGGTGTGGCATGATAAAATGGATATTGTAAAAGCATACTATTCCAAGAAAAAGCTGAATATTTCTATCAAAAGGATGAATCAGAAGATTAAGAGGAAGGATGATCAAATAAAAAAGGCCCAGCAAAATTTTGACATGTCAACTCTTCCTATGGACCTTTCAGAAACAAAAAAAGCAAGTATCATCCCTTGAGAGGAAGAACAAGCACAAAAAACATTATTACAGGAATAAATCACAGAAAGTACTCTTTCCTTTAGAAGCTCCTGGCCAAATTGAAACCCTATATGGCAATGGGTTGAGAGTTAGGTGTAATAGTCGAATTACAGGTGGCAGAAACCTTCATAGGGAATAAACATTCTATTTCTACATTGGGCTTCGATGCCACTACCCAAGAAGGTCAGCATGTAAATTCAATACATTTTACCACTCAAGAACAGTGTCTTGCTGCAGCTGTAGATGAATTACCTGGTGGCACAGCTGCAGATTATCATCATCATATCACAGATACTGTGGACAATCTTGCATCCGTTTATTCCTATTTCAATGACAAAGAGTTCCAGGAATCAAGAATCAATATTATTTCCAACATATCAAATACCCTAACTCATAGATGTGCTGCTAACCATGCTGCAATTGAATTGTTAAATGAAACATTGGATAAACATTTAAATGAACTTTATTGTCATCTACACACCTCAGATATGATAGCAACTAGCACAAGATCAGCTATGAAAGAATATGAAAAAACTGAAAAACATGTGATAGGATCTGACTGCCTTGCTGGAGACATAGTTCAGGTCAGCAAATTACGGCATAAAGATGGGAAAGGTGACCCCAGGGGCTTCTGAGTATTTTTAGATAGGGAAAAACTTCCACAATGAATCATTCCTAGATACAGAGGTATGTGTATTATATATTTCACTGTATCATAATTCATATGTATATAGAATTTTTTATTTTGAAATAAATTAATTGAATTGAATATACAGTATCATGACTAGAGTCTATATCTACCTCACCTCAAGTTATCACACAATTAATAAGTGACTTAGCCAATCCATAAGGTTGGATGGATATCTATTATATGGTTCTGATATTAGCCCCACTATTCTATTTCTAGTAATATTTAATTCGGGTTGTCACCTGGATATTATTTTGGAATCAGTACTCAATGAACTACAACAATTATTTGAACAGGTAAGACCTGTCAGGTTATTTAAAGTGATACTATTTATAATTATATAGTAACTCTCTTGGCGATGCCAATGGACTTTGAAGTGAAATATCATTTTTGTACATGAAGAACATACCTCACAGAGCCCCAAAGTAGCTAGATTCATGTATCTGAGCAGTTACTAAGTGGGCTGTAAATGTAATTAAATAAAATTACTTTCTCTTTAGTTATATCAGTAACCAATTATACTGAGTTATCTTCAAGATCTTTTATTGTTTATACTCAATTATAATAACTACTTGTTGTAATGATTAGGAAAATAATAATGTGTAAGTTTATATTACATTTATATTTATTTCAATGATGCATCTGTAACCATGCATGCAATCGCAACATAAATCATCTAATTTATTGCATTTATTTGGGTTTATCAACATACAACAAAACCTGTGAAGTATATAATTATATAAATATTTTAAAATTGGGAAACATAATTTATACATGACTTGCACATACGATTTACATACAAATGCTTACATACTAGAAATAAATATATTAATACAATAGTAATATCACTTATTCGGTAAACAATTCTATGAGTAATATAACGATCAGTGACATGGCATTTATACCAGCAGAACTGGACTATGTACAAATAAGTAGTAACAACTTACCCATGTAACACAGCCACTCTGCACAAACCTTCCACTATCTCTCCCCCATTTCGTCTTGCCTGGAGATACAAGACGCCATTACGCTACATCTTGTAGACCAGAGTTTATGAATTTTCATGTGTAAGATTTGCCACTAATTTAGTGCTTGTTTATCATGATCATAAACATACAGATTTGATGAAGTTGATAAAGTTAATTTATTTCGATTACTATGTTTAAATATAAAGTTTACATGTTATATGAAGTTAGGTTTATTGCTATAATATAATATAGTTTAGCTCTATTAGTATTAATGTATATAGTTATGAATAGTTAAACTTTCCAATATATATTTAATTTTCCATTTATGATTGTGCTCCTTGCTCAGAATACAAAGATCTTATGCCAGTCTTATGACTTTACGGAAGTTGAAATTGGCACCACTCTTTGAATTAGTTAATTACATGATTTTATTGGCAGGAATATGCTACATATCTTGAGATGGATGGAATATTATTGATTTATTATATTGTTTATTTACATGAGATTATACATGTGCATAATAAAATCCCAATAAATAACTGCTGAATATGTCATCTGTCAAGACACAAAAATCTCTGATAAATTTGATTAAGGGTTTTTCTTAATCTTAAATAATTGGTGATTTGTTTGTGGAACTGAAATTATGGAAATGTGATATCTTTTATTGGGGTTGTAAGTTATGAAATAATGATTACTTAAATGGCTTCAAACAAAACAATCCCAAAGGTACTGTTTTCTCACAAGAACGGTTTTGTCTTTGTAGGTTCTTTCGTTGCCGGTGGCTATCTGATGTTTCGTCTGTGGTGGAATATTTATCGTAGCTCAAAGTTTAAAATAATTCCAACTGTGATTCATGTGATACGTAACTCTGCTCAATGGAATGCTGTTTACCCGACCATCAGGAATGAACTCGGAGTTTGTAAGGTAGATAGATGTATGGCTTCTGTGATGGCATTTTAGTATCGATTGATAATACGCAACTATTAGATTACAAATAATTGTAATGTGATTCAGATGAAAATATATTACCAACCTTTTAATTTAACCAAGTACCGGTACAGTTATAATTTTTGAGTATTATTATACAATTCCGAAATAATTTAGAGAAGTTGCACATCCTTTGAGATCTAATATGGGTCAAAGTTTTGAGTTGTAGCCCGAGTGACATTGACAGCTGATATTGTCATAATAAATTACGTTTCTGTAATCTCTCTCTTATCCTTTTCCCCCTTCATTCACTCACTGCCTCACTCTCTCTCCCCTTTCTCTCTCTCTCTCTCTATATATATATATATATATATATATATATAATTTTGGTCATGGCGTATTATAATTAAATTTTTAGTTATTAGGTTTTGACTGTGAGTGGGTGTCTGGATCCAGTCAGAAGCGGCCTGTAGCATTGTTACAGCTAGCTACACCATACGGTACTTGTGTCCTGATACAGATGTTACAGATGGACACAATCCCAGCCACACTGAGTGAGTTATTGGCTGAGAAGCTGTAAGTAATATCAGTTTAATACATGTAGTACTGGGTTATTAGCAAAGCTTTTTTCCGCTTAACTTACCTGTTTGGGGAGATGATATATATATATATATATATATATATATATATATATATATATTAAATTAATTTCTGAATTCACTCGCAACTTTATGTTTCTTGACTCACCTGATGGGTGGCTGACCATGTTAAATAATAATAATGCTATTTATATAGTGCCTTATTCGAGTTTAATTTCTCTAAGGCGCTTTACATTTAAAACATAAGCTCATTTAGCACAAATACATTTTATACATAATAAACTGGTTTATATATTATAAATAGGCTAATTTAAATAAGTGGGTTTTAAGAACCTTACAAAATATCTCTTTACTTGGTGCAAGTTTGATATGGTGTGGTAACTTATTCCACAGTCTGGGAGCTGATGATTGGAAGGATTTCTCTCCATATATATATTGCTGTGTGGCTTTTTAGTACCCTCAAATGTGAATAGGACTCCGATACCAGCAATTTAACTGGTATATTATTTTGGATTAGATCACTTAGAAAGAGTGGTGCTGTTCCACTCAGTACTTTGAATGTATGAAACAGGATCTTGTACAATGATCTGAAATGTACAGGAAGCCAGTGCAGCTGGAACAAAACTGAGATATATGTTCCCCGCCACTAGCACGTGTCACCAGATGTGCACTGGATATCATGTAACAGTGCATTGCCATAGTCCAGTTGAGAAGTAATAAGGGCTTAGACTAAAGTCTTGCATGTCTCATCGTATATGTACTTATGAATAAGTCCTATATCTCTTATTTGATAATAACAGGACTTAAATTCACCTACTTCTCCATTCCTAGAGTATTAGGCAATACAAAAAAGTCAAGTCAAATATATTTTATTATACTGACAAGTGCATACAGAGATCATCATTGTAACAAAACAAGTAATAACATACACCCAGCCTTACTACAGGTTTATTGGTCAGTTATATATATCTGAGCTTGAGAACAAGTGCTACATATATTTCATTTATATAAAAGAGAGCTTCTCTTGTTCCATATAACATTTATACAATTGACAAAATGATGATTGGCATTCTTCATAATATACATAAATTTACCAAATGTGTTTAAAAGTTTGAAATTTAGATATTTATTTGAAATTTTCAGGTAGAAGTTTTTTCTTTCTGTTAGATATTTTGAGCATGCACACACAAAATTAATTTCATCCTCAACAAAACCTTTCTCACAAATTTTGCGTAATCTATCTTCTAATCTGTTTTGGTTAAAGCGGCCAAGTTCTACATTCAGTTGGAGTATACCACATCTCAATTTGTAAATTAGGGATCATTCAAATTTGTTACTTACTAGATTTACATATTGTCTCAGTTTAGATATATGTATTAAATAATTTTTCCAATTTTCTTCATTCTGGAGCTTTAATTTTACTTTACATATTTCCAAATCACATATCTTTTGATGTTGATAAACATCACGAAGATCAATTTTGTAAATAATATTTTTTATTTCATTTGTCCAATTTGTTCTATGTGTATCCGAGTTAAACTCGTTCAACAACATATCCTTGGTCAAACGTTCTGGATTCATCTTAATTAATCAGTTCCAGAATCTTCTATATTTACAGTTTAACAATCCCATCTCTCCATTATGTATCCCTAAATAGTATATAATGGCTTTATTCTGTATTGTTTCTGAATGGTTATTTCCACTATATCCCCATATTCCACTACCATAGTCCAATATCGGAATAACTCCTGTTTTGTATACATTTATTTACTTACAAATAAGTCCTATATTTCTTATTTGATAATAACAGGACTTACATATAGAATTCACCTGCTTCTCCATTCCTAGAGTATTATCTAATATAAACCCTAGATTTCTTACAGACCTGGAAGAATTTATAAAACTGGATCTACCTTAATGCCAAGATTCTCAGTTTTTTTCACTTGTTGCTTGGATGAGAAAATAATTAATTTGGTCTTATCCTTATTCAATTTCAGGATGTTGCTGTTCATCCAATTAATAATGTCTGCAGTACAAGCTTCAATTGAAGATGAAATAACATCCCATTTATCACACGGCTCAAAGTCATGTACACTTGTGTATCATCGGCATAACAATGCTATTTAATATTATGCTATTTATTAATTTCACCAACTGGTTTGGTATACGTGCAGTAATTATTTGGTCCTAAAACAAATCCCTGTGGTACATCAAAATGAAGACTTACATTTTTTGATATTTTATCCACCACTGAAACACACTGAGTTCTGTCATTGAGGTACAATTTTACCCAAGTTAAAGATTTTTCCTTGATTTCAAAGGAAATTTTAATAGCTTCAGTAGTATCAAATGATCAGTTACATCAAAAGCTGCAGATAAATCAGACATAATTAATACAGTCATGGATCCTTCATCAAGAGACTCCGCAAATGCACTGTGCACTTTCAAGAGAACAATTTCTGAATGATCTCTACGATAAGCAAACTGATAATTGTCATTGAGATCATTCTGCTCTAAGTGATCTTTTATACGTCTTGCTACTAACATTTCAATAAGTTTAGAGATGAAAGGAAGGTTGGAAATAGGATGATAATTCTACATATCTTCTTTATCCAACCCAAGTGTCTTAATCAGCGATGTTACGGTGGCTCGTTTCAAACAAAATGACATCACTGACTCATCCATTGACCTATTGACAATGGCTGTTATCAATGGCAGAAGTTGATCCACACATTTCTTCAAAAGTTAAGTGGGCAGTGAATTCAAGTCGCATGACTTGTTTGAAGACTTGATCTCCTTGACCTCAACCTCAGAAGTTGGTCGAAACATTTAGAGCATATTTCCATTAAACATAATATCTGCATCCATGGAAATATTACAGGTATTATTTGGGGAATCAGAAATGATCTTATCCCTGATGATTGTTGTTTTTCAAATTACTGGACTTCTCATCAAGTTCTTAATTAATTTCCAGGGTTTGTGTAGATTCTTTTCCACATTCCTCTATCTTTGTGGAATAGATACACTTCTTGAATATTAGTGTATTCATGATCTTGTCATGTCACTGAATTAAAATAAGGAGGATAGTGGAAATTGTTATAGTCTGTTTCAATGTTAGTAGCATGGGTAATTTTGGCAATTTAGTTTTTGCACATGTGCATACACACACACACTCATATATATATATATCCCCATGCACACACACACATACACACACACCTGCATACATAGACATCAACACCTGGGATTGAATCCTGTCCAGGCTATGTCTGAAGGGTGTTTCATCTTTAGCTTTGTCTCATTATGGTCCTTTTAGTTGCTATAAAGTAGCCATATTTACATTTTTACACTCTGTGTCCGAGGATGTTGATGATGGGACTCAGTTATATAGGTCAAAGATATACGAGGAGACAATAACCAAAGAGAAAGTCATCAGCCACAATTAAATATTGGAAATTCTTATTGCGGTAGGATGGTAAATGTGGATAAAGTAATCATTTAGTCAAATAACAGATTTAAAGTTGTGCAGTTTATATTCTGACCTCTATATTAGGTATCTATATTTTAGTGTTAGTTTTCTATTGGGGATGTTTCATCTATTAATTTTAGTAAGTTGGCCCATAATGTATCAGCCGTATGTCTCTTGTGACCTGCTCCAAGGTTAAACAAAAACAAATAATCAGTCATTGATCACCGATAGGCCACATATTAAAGTGTCAAATCCTCAAAATAGTGCTCCCTCTACATTCTGTTATCAGTGAGATTGAGATTCATTCAGCAATAATGATAATTATAATAACAATACATATGACATGAATCTACATAAAAACAGTTCAGTGAAAATAAACTATTCCTAATTACATGATTTGTTACATTTAGTTACGGTGTTTTGGTGTTTCAGTTTATTTTCAACAGGAAAATTATGGTTTTGTTTTTTCAGTATAATCAAGGCCGGCGTTGGCTGTTTGGGTGATGCGCAGAAGCTGCTCAAAGATCATTCTCTACACGTACAAGGATGTGTCGACTTGAGACATTTGGCAGTGCGTGCACGTCTCAATCCAAAGTAAGCCAACCCCACCTCACAGATATGAACCGTTTTGTAGCCAGCGTTGTTGTTTGTTACAATTTATCTTTTTAAAATAGATTCTGTATCTGTGTCATCATGGCACACAGTCATTATTTCTTCTCTGATGTTACCCGATGACCTAATTTTCTGTCCTTTTTTCAGTGGTCTCGGACTGCAGGCTTTAACAAAAGACATTCTGGATGCAGACTTGAACAAGGATATCTCTCTTAGGGCAGGAAACTGGGAACGGGAAGCCCTTACCAAGGACCAGGTACTAAGGATGATCTTTGTGTATGAAAATTTGTATTAAAATATTTTTGGAAACTTTGTATTACCCTGATTATTGTGGTTGATGATATCTCTATAATATAAGTTTCTTTCTTAGCATTTTGTTATTAGTGTATTCAAGCTGTGTGGTTACATTTTGTTAACTATGCTTGACTATCTTTTGGAGATATCTGGAATTCAATTTTTGGTCACAGATCATATCTTCTGAATGATTGATGATAAAGATAAGTGACTGGGCACTGATATATAAAATTTCTCAGTCATTGTCTAGTTGAAACCAAAGTGGATTTAAGACCAGTATTTGTCTTTTAGCATATGTACTCACATTATTCTGACAGAACATCAGTCACCATGATACAACACTACTGCTTCAATCTTAACCTAAACCAAGAATGTATCCATTTTGGTACTATTATCAAGACCTCATAAGGACAATAAAATATGATTTTGTCTTCGGGCTAGTGATGAGTAGTCTAAGACACTAGCCCGACCGGGTTACTGCTACTTTGAGGCAAGATACACTGTAGTCTCAAGTTCGTTTTCCATAGAATGATTTTCCGCTGTTTTGGAGCTCTTCACAGTGGAAGAGTATCATAGTTTAAAATACCCACGTTGATACCTCACCAACAGTCACTAAAAAGCACTGTTCCCAATTGTAGGCTGGATTTTGGACTGATTTTCAGCAGAAAATGGGTCATGATATATATGTAATCCGAAGGACGGAAGAGATTTTGGTGACCTGGTGACCTTGGCTCCATTTGCATTATGATGGTCACGAGACTCAAATACTCTCTCCTGACTGGCTAGTTATCTTTGTTTATATTAAATAAAAGCACATGGTGTTGTTTATATGGTGGATTTTTGTCCCTTTCCTGTTTATTTGTTTGATCACTGTTTTTTTCTCCATTTTATGTTAATTTTATTATATAAATATGGATTCCATATTAACTGTTTTCACACTTTGATGAGGGAATTATATGCAGTTTTTGATAACTTAATTGCTTCCTTTATCCTCTGTGTATGAATTATTACTGTCTTTGTTTGCTATTTTGTGCTTTATTTTATATCTAAACAACAATGGGCTTCCCTTATCACATCAACAGCCACAAGAAAATTCCTGGCCAGATTATGAATATGATCAATAATTTATTACTGGATGAACTATGAACTGTTGATTATTATATACTTGTATTATGTTAGAGTGTGGATAAATAAAACCACAAACACATAATTATAGTCTTTATTGCCTCTGTGGTCTGATTGGTAGGGCATTGGACCACAGATCACTACCACCTGATTCCAACTCTCGGAATGGGCATATCTGAAGGGTGTTTCATCTTTGACTCCACTTCATTACCCATTTAGCCTACCATGTGCACAAAAGTGGCCATAAAACATCGATCACACACAAATTTGTGAGCTAGTGTTCTCAGTCAATTCCAGTACAGTTTTGTTCTGACTAGTAAAAATGTGCTTTTAATAGCTAGTTCCTTTTAGAGTTGGGTCCCTGTGAGATTCCTGTGATAGGAGCCAAAATAAGAATCTTTTGCAGGTAATGAGGCATAAACATGACTCCAATCCCACAGTTCTTTGAATGTGTTGTATGTATAAATGTTCCCTTATCTTGAGGTGCCTTGTTCATCTTGATTTAGTGTTTGTAATTAGACAAATACTAACAAATCTGTGGTTTTAAATAATTTTGTCAATGAAAGAAAACCAGATTTGGAGGTGGCTAGTAGATGAGCTGTGTCATGGTTAAGGACACTATGTTGGTTAAGACAGTGACCTTGTACACCATTGTCTGTGGTATAATATGTTGATACCACAGTAACAATTGGGATGAATTGTGATTTCTTTGGTGATAACAGTATTTATTATTGATTGACACCAACTGGACGTCACCAAAGCCTATATGGCATGGTTATTGAAATGCTTCCAATATTGGTAATAATGTACTATACAACATAGATACTATATTTTACAGTATATATTATTAATAATACTATATTACAGTGAACTGTCAGTAAAATATAACATTATAATATACAAGTTGTGGTAAGCATTTAATCTAGTTTTATTCAAAATTAAAGTTTGTTTACAATTCAATGTAAACATGCTAGAGACCTTTATATATGACTTTTAACTAACATTAATTAATCTATTTAATAAAATGTGTATAAAGGGTGTGTTAACTCTGGTGTGAATTGGATTAATTTCTATTGTTATAGTAGACAATTTCAACGATGACTGCGCCATCTAGCGAACATCCATTTGTGTTTCATTGGGCACGCTGAACGATATGTTCTTTTCCCAACCATGAGATCATGGAGATCACAATATATTTCATATATTGATACAGTTCCCAACTTGATGATTTATTTTCAATAACATGTAATTTTTAAGGCAAAAATAAACTGTCAACTTTCCCCCTACAAATATTGAAATAATCTTATCTATTAGTAAAAATAATTCTACGTTATATTTAATAAAAATGAAACTGCTACAAGAACTTGCTACAAAACGTAAATTTACAAACAAATAGTGAATTACACTTCAGTAAATTGTCTACTGGCCATATTAGTCTTTCTCTATTGTTAACTCGGAAGCATTGTGGAAAGTTGGAGTCAAATTGACTCCCAGGATGTTTGGTTTCATCAGAACCTTCAGGAGTTCACTTTAATATTTAGCTGAAAACACTGCAGCACAGTTTTACAAGCTGAAACATCCATAAGGAAGAACATTGTTCTTAGTGCAACAAAGTTGGTTCATCTAATGCGTGTCTTAGAGAAATACAAATGAATTAATTAGACAGACACGACATGAGCATTTTGAGTGAGTGTGTTATTTGTATCTGTTAATTATACCATAAGGTTACGTAGTCATATATGTGGCTGTTTAGTTTGTAATAATTTTTATTTTTAGATTACTTACGCTGCTCTTGATGCCTTAGTTGGTGCTAAAGTGTTTCTTGTCCTCGTCAGTAAGAAATTAGGTCATTCAGTCTACAGTCAGGATCAGCCTATCACAGATGAGAAAAATTGGGTTAAAGTTCAGTCCATGTGTCAAGGCATAATTGATGTTCCTTTCAGTCAGAATTCTTCTCATGAAGTAAGCACATTGTGTTTTGGATGATTAATATTTCCGTAAATGAGTTGCCCATATTAACAATAATGATTAGAGATCAGATTAGAGATCTGCATACAAAACAATTACACCTCAATACTCATTAACTCATGCAAATGAGTTATCAAGTGTACATTTACATGCACCAACACACAGACACATATACAACACACATGCACACACAATTAGTTTCTGTATAAATTGGCTGTTTAAAAAAATTAAGACTAATGATCTGTGTTTATATTTGTAATGAATATCACTTATCAGCATGTAATACACAAGATTAGCATTTTTAGAGTAACACATATACACTTCCTACACAGATTCATTCTAGACCCAGGGTATCATCAAAAGCTAATCCAAAGACAGCGAGTCAAGCAACACGTGCATACAAGATGCGCGAGAGACCGCTGTATCATAACTGCCAACTTTGGGCGCCAGATGGACAAATGCTGTGTACTTGTGACATACAAAAAGCTCAGTGGTATCTAGACAAGGGACTTGGTGGTAAGAGATGTCTTTTTTAATAAAGATAATTAAATATAGTGTTAGAGATAGTTTGATTTTTGAAGCACAATTTATTTTATTTTCATTTACAGTAGTAATTGTTATTTGTTTGCTTTCCTCAAATTGAGTTTTAGTGATCAGTTATAAATGTAACTGTTATTACTGTTAATTCTAACTAATTTGAATAAAGTACAAAAAGGGTGTTTTATATATATATATATATATATATATATATATGTATGTGTGTGTGTGTATATATGTGTGTTGCCTAACAAAACAACAACAATAATAATAATATAATTATAATACCTTCTCACAAATATACGATAACACAAATGATCTCAAAGTGTTCTCTTGTAATTGTTACACTGTAATTATACACAAGAATATAGCTGAAAACATACCAGTTAGATAACAGTATAATATTTAGTTTTTGACATTACACAAACATTCAAAACGTGAAAGTCTCCATAGTAAATATTTTAGCTTTTAGTTATTCTCTGTGCTGAGCTTTGAAATTCTTCATTCTAGAAAAGGTCGGGGATGATCCACTCACTGTACAGTTGACCTTTGAACCCTCTGGACGTCCAATGAACGAGATGAACTACTATCTGCAGGTCAAGGACAACCAGTGTGTGGTTTGTGGTAAGAGGGACTCCTATATACGCAAGAATGTGGTACCACGTGAATATAGAAAGTAGGTTTTTAAATTAAATTAAACAAATAATCCATTGTATTTTGATGGTTTAGGTATTGTTGTTAATTGTATGTAACACTATATTTGTAATAAATTGCACTTTTTTTGCTGTGAAATGGTTGAAGTGTACTGTATATGTCCCTATAGAAGCACACACACCCTTTTTTGAGCTCAAACATGTATGTATATATTTGTGCTAATTATGTGAAACGGTTTCTGGTAAATGTTATGTATAAGAAGGCCCTTTCATGTTATTTTCCTGGCTGATATAAATATTCCTTGATTCACTAATTTCTGATGGTTATGTGCAGCCTGTGACTACTTGTTTTTTGGAGTAGTGTATTTACAGTTGAGTAGATTATGGTATTTAGACTTTCACTAAACATCCGATGACAACAATAGGACACTTGTACCATGCTGTGGTTAATGTAGTATACTGCATAAGACTCCATATTAGGATTCAAATAAAGTTATCTAATTGTAGGATAGATGTCTTCTTCATCCCTCAGTCATATGTCCCAGGTATAGCAAGTATCTAGCCCAGGGCCGTAAAAATCACTAGCTCGGTCACGCAGCACTGTGTTGTTTGTCAGAATAACATAGGTGATGATGTTCAAAAATATGTATCAAGCATTAGTATGAAATATTTACAGATTGACATTAAAGGGACAGTTCACTCTCAGAAAATATTTAAAAAATATGTAATACTTAGAACAGTAACCAAACATTCCACAATAATAATCAAGAAATATACCTGGAGGGCTGCCATTACGGTTGTAATGGAAGTCAGATTCGAAGGTGGGAAGGAGAAAACTGAAATTCTCTGATGTCACATTAGTGCTCTCTAGACTGATGCAAATTATAGTTGCTCTTGAACATTAATATCTGAGCCATTGTTTACATGCTTTTGTATGGGCTCTAGAGACTTCAGGTCAACCTGATACACTGAAGTGATGTCAGCATTCAGGAGTTTCCGGTCTCTGTCTAGCTTCAAAATGGCGGCGCCCTTTGGCCATTAAAAGTCAATTAATCATCACTTTGAACTGGATTTATTTAATATGTGGATGATTATTTACACATTTTGACATTATTTATGATATTTGTGAGTATAGCTGTACTAGTGTTGAAAATTTGGAATGAAGGTGGACTATCCCTTTAACTCTAGATACACCCAATTTGAGATTCTGACATTTTCCATTGACTGCAGCGCATTTTTGCTTGGACTAGTAATTTTTTGGGGTCGTGGATTTAAATTTCAATTGCCCAGGGGCTAGTGAGATGTAGAAATATTTGTATGGCTTTGATCAATCCTAAACACAGAACTCATGGAATTTGAAGTTAAGAACAGATCATGAACTAAATATCTGGTTTTGAGGCTATGGAGTGAACTAGTACACCAGTTATAGAAATAAACATTCATTAGTATTTAAATGTGGTTTTTTTAAGGATATTTTTTACTTTCCACTCTACCCCTTACCTGTGACAGAATTAAGTAATAAGAAATGCACGATTAGAATTTCTTCCATTGCAGATATTTTCCCACTTTGCTAAAGGAGCACAGATCTCATGATGTGGTGTTGATGTGTTCTAGTTGTCATCGTGTGAGTGGCCTTCATGATGTTGGGTTGAAGCAGCATCTGACTGTAAAATGTAATGCTGGTAGAGATACAGTCAAGTTTAAAGCAGAGTCAGGACTACAGAAAGTGAAATCGGCAGCAAAGTAAGAATGAAAAGCCATCATTTGATGTTGATGGTGATTAGATAAAGTTGTGAAAGCTAGAAATTCCTTATTACTTTTTAATTGAACAGATTCATATCCTAAAATAAGATTTATATATGAAGAGTCTGTTTGATTTATAGTTTAGCAATTTTGCAGAAAGCCAAAATAAATGTGGAATACTGTTTTTTGTGAATTCCGTATTCTGTGATATTTTTAGAGTATGTAATCTGGTTAATCAAAATTAGGTTTCAGGAAAAACATTTCGATAATTCAGGTAGATTGTTTGATTAAATTTATGACAGGTTATAAAGCAGTTAGTGTCATTATTAAAGCATGACATCTATTTATAGGTTTGCTAATACAATTTTTATTTCAGTTCCAATATTGCTAAAGTGATGATGCCAGATATAACATAATATTTAATACTTTGTTTAGAAATCTATACAATCTACTATCACTATCACCTGGCCAGTGTGTGTACTCTTCCTAGATGCCAGTACTCTAATCTTGTTGTGATCATATAATTGAGCAGTTAATAGGTGAAGCTTTGTGTCATGTTAAAACTCACACAGGATCTTACAATACAAAGCAAATAAGTTCAAAAATAGTTCTTGAGATGGTGAAAGCAAATCAACATTTTGTTCCATTCTTCAGCTAAAAGAAGAACAATTTTACTGATTTTTCTATGCCACAACTAGAGAATTAAGTGTATTATTCTGTGTTGTTTCTCTGGTTGGAGTTTAGTGCATGCAATTGTTTAAAAGACATGATATTTGACTATGTGAGGTTGTTTATATGCAGTCTTGAACATGAACACAAATTCCACCCAGATGCTATTATTAACATTTAAGTATAATTTGAATTTGAGAATTTTCAGATTAAGTACTTATTGATAACCGTTGGCATATTTTACCATCGTGTCTTTTGCTGGTTTCCCAATGATCAAGATGACACACTGACTATACAACAAACAAGATACTGTTAGCAATGGAGAGGCAATATGTTAATTTATGTTAATTCTCAGGCACACAGTTTAAACATAAAAATCAAGATTAATTTTTAATTCTGTCAGGAAAACAATCAGTACTGTTTTATTTTGCCAAATATGGATTGTGCACTTATCAGAATTTTTGTTTTGTTTCACTCAGATTTGTTTAGTAATGTCTAACAAATTCACTAAATGTTATCACTCTCTAGAGGAACTGTTTAGTAGAATCATTAAGGTTGTCAAAAGTATAAATAGAATGCACATAAATTTGGATGATGACCTATATTGTACAATTCAAAATATTTTTGGAACCTCCTTTTAAAACGTTGTATCACATAGTATGTCAAAACTTTAATTATAAAACAAATTAGCTTAACTAGATATAGTTCATCGGGGGGGGATACCATTGTTCAGGTGCAATGCAGTAAAGCACATAATACAAAAGTGCTAGTTTTGTGTAATAATGGTTTCTATTCCTGTCTGAATTCTTTTATCACCATGATGTGTATCCTTGTAGGGCTAGCCATTTGATACATTATAACAAGAATTGTAAATTAACTGTGATGTAAGACATGCTTCATGGCAACTTCAAATTACCACTGTGTCTCATCTAGTCTTGATTTACTGATGGATAGATGGTGCTATGAGTTGAGCTGTGATAGTGCAGTTAGTTAGAGCATAGGACTCGTAGCCGAACGGTCATGGGTTCCAGGCTCCGTCAGCTGTAATGCTGTCATGTGGCGACTGGTTCACTCATCCATAAAAAAATGAGTACCTGACAGGACGCGATGGCTATGTGTGTGAGTAACGCTTTGTGCCTATAATGGCAGCATGCGTTGTATGCTTCCTTGGGAGTTGAGATATGTCCTGGGTAGAAACAGGTCTGAGTCAGGGATAATAATATTGTAAAGCACCTTAGAGCAGCTTCTAGCTGAATAGAGCACTATAAAAATATCACATATTATTTATTTTATTATTAACTTGAACAGTGGCAGTAGGCAGCACCTGAGATCTTAGCAAAGTTATAAAGAATCCTTGATGCAACTCTGAAAACAAGATGATTGGAAGTTAATTCTTGCTTTAATAAGAGTGCCAGACCATATTTTAGAGCACTTCTTGTATACCTACATCTAGAAAAGACCTTCTGTGTATTCAGAGTTAGGAATTGGCCCACTTTGTCATCCAGTATGTTGTACTGAATGACGTTTTTTTTTGTGCTTGGTCATAGAGTCTTACTCACTCACATTCATTTGGAAAATATTAACTTTTCAGACTATCTTGGCACAGGAGTACTGTGCACCAAACCTTCTGGTGAGGGTTCAAATCTGATATATATATTTTATTGTGTGATATTTTCATAGGCAATTCCCTCTCAGCCATGTATTCCAAGTGTTATCAGTATCCACACCAAAAAATGCTCACTCACTCACTCACTCACTCACTCACTCACTCACTCACTCACTCACTCACTCACTCACTCACTCACTCACTCACTCACTCACTCACTCACTCACTCACTCACTCACTCACTCAGTAATAAAACCAGTGATTCTTTTTTTCTGAAACACTCTAATGACCTATTTTATTACAGAGCACTTCTAAACACATCGGCCAAGATCCCAGCTAATAGAATAGAAGAACTGAGGAATATTATAAAACTTTATTATGGTGTCAGTAATATCACGGAGGAGTTGCTTGGTGAAGCTGTTAACATCGACATCAGGTAATATAAATTGATGATGGTGATGATGATGATGATGATGATGACTGGACAGATAGACAGACAGAGACATGAACAGAAAGACTGACAACAAGAGAGATGGACAAGTAGACAGGCACATACAGAAGACGGACAAACTAACTGGCTCGCTGAATGTATAATCATTCTGACGAAGTCCAATAAAGGTTTCGTTATAAGGATTTTTCTGTCCTATAATCCAATGTTAATAAACACTTGGTGTCTGTTTCTGTTCAGTAATTCCTCAATACATTGCTTTAAGGCAATCAGTAGATGAATACCATTTCCCATGAGTTATTGAGATGCTTCAGTAGCACAGTGATAAAGTTCTATGCTGCAAGCATTTAGGTCAGGGTTCAAATAATGGTGTTACCCATAATTATGGGATGTTCGTCGGATGTTGCCTTTCAGCTCTACGTCCGAGAAGTGACCAGGGCTGCCGATAAACAAATCACCTACACACACACACACACACACACACACACACACACACACACACACACACACACCTATATATTATTGCTGTTCTTAAATATAACACAACAAATGATTATTTTATTCCCTATCAGATGCACTACAAAACAATTCTAACCACCAGCTATCATATTTTCATTAAAATGTTCCTTAAATCCTTAATTTCCTAAATTTCAAAAGCCATTACTAGTGTGTACTACACTCACTAGGGGTTATTGTGTGACATCATCTTTGCCAAACATCACATAGTTCCATAGCTTTGTTTACAAGCGTTCTGACCAGTTGACAGACAAAATATCAGATTCTGATGAAAGTTTTGACAACAGATATCAAGCCCTACAACTTTGAACCACTCATGAAAAAAGTCAGAGGCAGTATTAATTATAAGAAATTAGCTGCAGCAAGTGCAGACTTGCATCCAGATTATATATAAATTATATATTTTTGTCTGAAATTGATTTTAATAATTAACACTGACCTATTTACTTATTTGGGAACTTTTTCCTGTGAACATCAAGTTCAAGAATCAGGTATATTTATAAAACTAGAATAATGTTTACTGACTAATAATAAGAAAATGAACCTTTCTACTTCTGTAAAAATGTTGATATTTTGTCAGTAGTCGCAGTAAGGAAATGATTGTCTCGAGAAATAGTCAGTTTGAGCCAATCCATTGTTTTATAACATGTCTTTTTTCATAGCATATCTTATTAATGTGGGTTTTCATCCTTATTAAAGACAGATATTTCTCATTTTACAAACATGCTTCTGTCATTTTGGAACATTTTGGCTTTTAGAAGAAAAGTATCGCTGTCCTTTTATTTCACTCCAGACCAGAGTTGGGGTGATTAGAGGATCAAGGTAATCGATTACGATTACTTGAGAATACTATGATTACGATTACATTCATTCTGTATGTAATCTATTATGACTACATTGTAAAATAAGTCATACAATGTATATCACACAAACATGAATGTGATTCTTCATCAACGTTCACTCAGTTACATATACAATACCGCTAATTAAACCACCAAATGTCTACTTACATATGAACCAGTTGTGGTTGGTTGCCTTGACAACAAGATCACAGCTGGACTGATTTAACTTTTTAAGATGTTGGTACACATCCAATTTTTACAAGGACGTTCCATTTAATAATATTCCATTTATATGCATTATCGTACATGTAAACAGAATTGGAATTATTTGAATATTTATATATTTATTAAAGAAATGCATCATGTGGCGTGACTATAGCCAGATAAGGTCTATATAATATATAAGATAATTAGAAAATAGTCACCCCCAACTTTGACCCCTGATCTCTGTCTAATGCCCATGTTTATCATTCTGAATGTTGACCTGGTGCCAAGATCTAGCCTTGTTGATGTTCACTAGTACATGTGTTAATTTAATTGGCTGTTTGTCATCCGACTGTTGGCCATTCACGGTCATTTGGAGCTGTAGTTAAAATGATGATGTCACAAAGAAGACATGCACAATTGCTGGTTGTGTGACCAACTTGGTCTTAACCATGTGAAAACAACACAAGTTAATCTGAAATGCCATTATATGACTTATAGTAGCAGCAACATCTAAAACAGTGTTTCAACACATTTTCCTTTCATGTTCATAGAACAAATAAACTGACAAATCATCATCTGTATAAATATGACAGCAGTCTGTCATTGGGTAAATCAGTTCTATTGTTATCTTTTGCCTTACATATCAAACCATATATCTCTGGCATGATATAACATGGTAAATAATCAAACACCTTGTGTAATCGTGAAAGTAATCACTGGTTATGATTACATTTTACAAAGTAATTGATTATGATTACATTTCACCTGGAAATGGCGATTACGATTACTTGAGATCATGTTATTGATTACAATTACTGATTACACCATGCCTGCTCCGGACACCATGGTCTTCTTCCATGTAAATTGTTACATGATGTCTTAATCTGTGATTAAATATTTGAACACGTCTTGTTACATAATTTTAGTATTGTAATGTATTTATATGATGACTTTTGTGTATATTAAATTTTTTTAAATTATTTTATACACCGAATTCGTTAAATATTGCCTAGACTGTAACAAATATTGCCTCATCTACACAGGTTGCCTAATGATGCTTATGAACCACATGGCCACCTTGTGGTAAAGTATTATATAGAACATGAAGGACTCATGGCTTTGGAGAAACTGTGGCGACAACATTTCATAGACACCATGAAGCCGGAGTATTTACCTGAGCTGTGGTCAGTGGACCACAGTCACGATGAACTTAAAGATATGAATAGAATCCTTCGTGATGCCATTCGGGTGTGAATGAGAATGTCCTGTCTTCCATTGTTCCAGTGTGAAATATCAGAAAACTTTACCTGTAGATAATTATTGTCATGCTCTCATCCATAAAACTTTATGTTAAGAGTATTTAGAATTTAGACATTCCTTCTGTTATTGTTTCTCTTATTAATATTATCATTATTGTATTAATATAATCAAGCTATTTGATCCTAAATACAACAATTTCTCTCAAGAGATTATTTTATGTGTGTATTTTTGTGGTATAATGTAGACAAAAAAAGTATTTTTTCTAGACTAGATTAAATTCTGTGTCATATTTGGGTAGTGTTTAGGTTTATTAGCTCATCATCCGGCAAAATATTAAATGTGAATAAATAATTTGCATGAACAAAACATATAAAGGATTTGTTTATAAAATGTTGTGTTACATTTGTTGCTTGCCAATCCTTTTAGTAGTTCAGTATTATTGTCTTAATTATTGATCTAATCCATTCACTCGTACAATCTACATCTGCATTTTCCTCGACTCGGAGGTTTTGTATAAAAAAAAAACATAACAATTTAATGGACTCATATCAGGATGTTGATTAGAAATGTAAAATGTTGGTTAAATCTGAAGTCTCGTCAAAGCAATTATCTAGATTTGTGTTCCATCGTATTGAAAGTTAATAACTGGTAGATCAAATTAGTTAAATAGAAAGATCTAGTTCTCCTCGATGATTTGAAGTATTACTTTTATCCATGTAATTGTACCATTACCTAAATGATTTCTAGAGACAGCAGTAACAAAACGTTGTCTGATTTCATGTTAGATAACCAAGTATTATTATAACAAAATATTGTAAAGAATTTTACAACATAAGTAGATACTCTTAGTCCAAGGTGTTTTATTTGTTTGCTACAATTTTTTGTCTATTTTATATCCAGAAGAGAGCAAATACAAAGTAAGAATTTGTTTTCAGCTTTATGAGCCGTTCTTGCTTATAGAATATCTACTGAATATTAATAAAAGTTCTTCTTACGACATAGTACGCGCCGCCTACTAACAGATGCCCCTCACACGCATGCGTACACGCATAGAAGGAAATGTAAATATTGTGATTCTACGGCCACTTTAATACACACAGTATGCTATATGGTCTAAATGTGATGAGTTGAAGAGAACAATAAAATTACTGAGGTATATTTAATCTTCCACTTTGTCTGGATGGTTATAGACTAATAATATCAAACAGCTTGGAAAAGTTCACTGGTGGTACAATATCCATCAAGGTATTCCTATAATAAAGGTGTTTGATATGGAACATGAGAACATCTATGAAACATCTTAGAATTTAATTATCAGTTTGGGCACTAAAACTCCAGTTTGGTGATAATCTTGTAGGTTCCAGACCTACTTTTCCTACTTTCTTTGTAGGAACCTCCTACTTTTGGGTTAGATTTCCTGCTTTTTACCATCTTTTAATTGTCGATCCATTATAAAATTTCGATCCATCTAATCCACATATGTCAATCTAATTAAATACAATAATAACAATGGCCGAAATGGCAGTTATTTTACGTGGCATATAGCTACCTCAAAAGAGGAAAACGCATAGCGTCTGTAATTTACAACTTCACCAAGGGAACTAATTCTAATTAAATTTAGAATTTACAATAGATTCGGCGGAGAAAACGGTGAAAAACTCCACCATTACCATGAATAATATTCTATGCTTTTACCCACTAGGTCCTACAGGCGGTATATGGGTGGGAAACTTTAATATATTTGTGTGTGTACGAATATGTGTAATCTACCATGTTGCTTCGAAGTCGATATATATTCCGAAGCGACATGTTCGTGAAAGCAGATAATGTAGCTCTACACAAGAAAACATGTAATATCTTATTAAAATTAGGTAAGGTTTTGTTCACATTGTGGTCCGACTTTTGAGGTTAGAAACACCTACTTTTTGTATGACCATTTAGGGTCGAACCTATGTAACCTACATTAAGACATAAATAGACAGTTTCCTATCTACAAGTTCTTTTAGCAGTTTAATTTTTATTAAATATAACAGAGAAATGTTTTACCAATAGATGAGACTATTTATATATGGAAGTTGGCAGTTTATTTCTGCCTGAAAAATTACATGTCATTGAAAATAAATCTTCAAGTTGGGAATTGTAATAGACATGTTATCAATATATGAAACATAGTGTGATCTCCGTAATTTCATGATTGGCAAAAGAATGTTTTTTATCATATGGTTCAGCGTTCCCGGTGAAACGCGACACGCAAACGGACGTTCGCTAGATGGCGCAGTCGTCGCGGAAATGGTCTATTGTCGTCCAAATTCTCGAGTGTATGTATATAAGCCAGATATGTTGACACGTCTTAATGCTGAAGCCATCGACCTTTGTTTATACCATCATTATTATAGGAGAAAGGGAGCCGTCTTGTATTAGTTAAGCGATATCGTGGATATGTTGACGAAGTGGTAGGCTTTGGGGGAGGGGGGGGGGGAAGAAATATCAATTTAGACATTCTGACTGTCATATAGATGGTGTGTCATTCTTATTACCGACTAATGAAGATGTAGTGCATTAAGGTATTTGTATACCTGTTACACTGGTTATTAAAAGGATAAACCTAGAAAACAATTCCACAAACGACCAGAACAATCATGAATTATCATAACATAATATAGATTACGTCCAATAAAAACTTAATGTATTGAAAGTTTAATATGCGATGATGATGCTTAATAAATAGTTGTATTCTCATTGTGCCTGGAAATGTAGCTTGAGCTAATCAATTAATTGATATGTTGACAACATCTGACAACAGTCTACAATGTCTGATAAAAATCGATATGACGCAATATAAACTGTTGCAAATCAATTTTGATTGATTGATGGGCGAGAGAAAGCGCATACTGAGGGATGGCTTAGTTCTGCTTAAGATCAATGACGATTATCTGTTATAGAAAGCGTACTTTAAATGCCAAATCGGCAATTGGTTTTAAATGATAAAAATGCACGAGAAAGTTATTACAGAATTACGAATTAATGTTATCAGTTATCTTCTGAGTGAAAACATCTACATCATATTGAATTGATTGTAGCAAATAGTTTCAGTATTTTCGCCATACCTGCTCCTGATCACAATTTATTTTGATTTATTCTTATTTTCTTGTTCAAAGAAATTACTCACACATAATGTTAATAGAAAGCTGTGACGTGTGTAAGTTATCTACACTTCAACGAAAAGAATAATTTTAAAGGTATCTCTCATGTACCATATTTTAAATCTCAGAGATGGTCGACTCGGTTGATAAATCATTAATACTGTTTTTGTTCTGAAAGGTTGTTATGGATAGTCTTATTAAGAATTGAACTACAACACAAACAATTATCGTATATTAAATGTAATCCCTGTAAGGTAATTGATGTTAATTCTGTCAATAATAACAAAGCTTTGACGAGACAGAATAATGTAGGCCTATTATACAAGAGAAAGAATGAACAAAACGACAAAAAATTAGCCATTTCGACGAAGAATTAAATCCTGCAAATAATTAAATTTCAGATTATAACAAGACTTATGGTGGTTAAACGAGAATCTCAGTTTTCAGCAGTCCATAAATGTTTTGTTTTAAAAGAAATAAAATTCCGAAGTTTAGTTTTGTCCATATAGTTGATCTAATGGGAAAGTTCAAGTGTATTAGGACGATTAAAATATGAAGAGTTTAATCGCATTATTCTACATGTTTAGAATTCCTATGGTATTATAATAATTTAAACTAATTTTACACATTGTACGAGTTACAACTTAATGGAAATGGGTTTAAAAAGAGTTTTGGTTGAGTGAATGTACATTGAACTGTCAATGTACAAGACATGTAGCCGAAGGGCAACCCTATAAGGTAACATCCCACCATGTTAAGTAGCCCAATGTTATTTGGAAATTATTATTATCAGATGAATTTAATGTTATAGCCTGTGTCCTTTAAATAAATAATTAAGAAGTTGAGTAAAATATAAAATTTTAAATATATTGAAAGCAGTAAAATCCACTCTAATGATAAAAACACACTCTGTTTGAAAAGGAAATTAACGGCCTTTTAAATTTTATCAAATAACCTCTTGTTGTGTCTGATTGTACTTCAATACCTTTATATTTTAGTGAAACACACAACTAGGAACATAGGTTAGAACGTGGGACTTTCTTACTCATGGTCATGCTGTTTGGGAGGTTGGAGGTTCGAATCCCAGTCGTGGCACTAAAGTAGGAGTTTTTCATCCAACCAGGCAACTGACAAGGTTTTCTCCACCGAATATGTCATCTATTGTAAATTCTAAATTTATTTAGAATTTTTTTCCCGTGGTGAAGCTGTAAGTTACAGACCATATGCTTCTCCATCATTTGAGATAGCCAAAATAACTGTTAAAATATCTGTCATTTCGGCCATTGTTATTATTGAGTAAATGGTTTTGAATTTGGGTCAAAATTAAGTAACATATTATTATAAACAATAGTGTTTTAAGTAAAAAGAAACGCATAAAGTTAGCTTGTTAGAGTTCATCTTACTGGACACCGAACTGAAACTTTTACTAACAATATAGACACATAAGAAGTTTTACATAATATGTGCTACAGTCATCGGTAGTCATTGTTGTATTGTTGTATTGTTTTGAAAACGATTAGAAATTGATTGGACTATAACAATAAATTTTTATTTGATGGAAATAAGAAAGCAATTGAAATAAAAATACAATACCTGTATATTATTTCGATATAGATACTGAAATCAATGCTGTTATTAAATTGTATGCTTTAAATATTTGTTATGTATTAATTAGTTCGAACGCTGAAAGACGTTTGATGTTTTACGGCCGCCTTTCTACACCTTGTATCCTACAGACACGCTCAAGCCGAGGTTCGCAATCAGATGGATGAGATATGTGGCCAAACGCGTTAGCAGTTACATAACGGAGACGTCCAAGAGAACTAGGTAGAAAGTTGACTGTTTATACGCCTTTGTCACACATGCTAGATTGTGACATAAACATCCGTTTGAAATAAATTTAGGCTATTTTCTTCTTTTATCAATATTTTCCATGCATTTCAGCATTACTGCAACGTGGCTAACTTTAAAGCCTCTAATACACGATTATGGGTATTTTCAAACTCGAATCTACTTCATACTTATTTCTGAAAATCATTTATGTGATGTTAATAAAATTGCCAAATAAATTCCGTATGTACATTTCATAGTATGGGAGTATGTATGCAATAATCGAGCTAATTAGAATAGTCCAGCCATACACATGTCGAATTGTATATGGAAATTTGTATCTTGAAATGGTGCAAACTTCTGGAATACAACATGGGATCGTGTACGATGTTAGGATATTATTAAAATGTTAAAGCTAGATGTCAAGCTTAAAATAACTGTCATTTATATTGTGATAGTTATAATCGAATTTAGATACAGATGTCTGTTATAAAAATGCACGCGTGCACTGAAGTCAGACCGGGTGAAAATGAAGACAGTGGAGCTGCAGATAGCTGCTGACAGAAACAACATGAAGGGCTTCTATAATGGACTGAAGGAAGTGTGGGGACTCAAAATGAAGGGACCTGTTCACCTGAAATCAATAGATGGAATGTAGACCTTCTCTGACAGTATGAGAGTTGTGGCAAGATGGAGTGAACACTTCCAGAAGCTAATCAACGTCCCTTGGCGACATAGACCATGAAACTCTGGACAACACCCAGCAGCACTTTACCAAGACAAGCCTCGATTAGATTCCAACCATGGATGAGATGGCTAAAGCAATCGCCGGCCTGAAAGATGGCAAAACACCTGGAGAAGTATGGAAGCACGGAGGAGACAATCTTTTCAGCAGACTGCACCAACTAATCACCAATGCCTGGGAGGTGGGTTCTGTACCACAAGCATGGAAGGATGCCAGCATTGTAACTATCTACAAGAAAGATGACCGAACAGACTGTGGGAACTATAGAGGAATTTATCTTCTTTCCATAATAGACAAGATCTTCGCAAGGATCTTCCTCAACAGACTATCTACCCACATAACACCAGAGGTAGTTCCGGAGACACAATGTGGCTTCAGAGGTAACTGGAATACCGTGGATATGATATTAAAATTATTTTTGTTTCCGACAGCTACAAGAAAAATGCATTGAGCAGGACCGCCCACTGTACATGGTATTTGTCGACTTCAGTAAGGCGTTCGATACAATTGGGAAGACCGGGCTATGGCAGTTACTGAGGAAGTATGGCTGCCCAGAGAAGTTCACAACAATGATCGATGCACTACATACCGGAATGATGGCGAATGTTAGTGTTGGAGGGGAAGTCTCGGAATCGTCCAGTGTCACATATAGAGTCAAGCAAGATTGCTTACTGGCTCCCACACTTTTCTCCATCTTCCTACCAGCAATGCTCGATGAGGCTTTCCGAGACATGGGGGATGGCGTCTACATACAGTCCAGACAGAGCGCTGACCTATTCCACGTCGCACACTTCAGAACTAAGGCCAAAACTACTCGGATACTGATGAGAGAGCTGCTATTCGCAGATAACAGTGCACTCGTTGCACACTCTGGTGAAGAGATGCAGAAAATAGGGGATGTTTTCTCCTATGCATCAAAGAGGTTCGGCCTGAAGATTAACTAGGTGCTGTACAGCCCAACTCTACAAGAACCAGAGAGGAGGATATCATTGTTGATGGAAACAAGCTGAACTCTGTTCTGGAATTTATCTACATCAGAAACACTATATCAAGTAATGGGTGCATTGACGATGAAATACAGAGGAGGATGGCTAAGGCTAGTGCATCTTTTGGCCGACTACGTCAGAGACTCTGGTACAACCACTATGTGTCCATGCTGGATAAAGGCAAGACATGCCATGCGTGCTCTCCACCCTCCTATATGGAGCAGAGGCCTGGACAGTGTACAGACGACACGTGAAAAAGCTGCTTTCGATAATAAGGATAACCTGGATGGGCAAAGTGATAAACAAGGAAATACTCGAATTGACAGGGTTGCCATCTATGGAAGATCTTATGATCAGAAATAATCTACGATGAACTGGACACGTCATGGGGATGTCTCTAGACAGGCTACCAAAGCAGGTTCTCTACTCTGAACTGTCTTCTGGTCACAGAAAGAGGGGTCTTCGGTTCAAGGATGCCATCAAGAGAAATCTGAAGCTGAGAGACATAAAGATCGACCTATGGACATCAATCTCACAGCATAGAGATAAATGGAGAGTAATAGTCAAGTGATGGAAGAAGTCTTTATCGCATCGCCACCGACAGCATGATGATGATGATGATGATGATGATGACAGTCTTATATTGTGAAAGTTATAATCGAATTTAGATACGAATTACTTAAATATGATATCTTTATATGTTCTCATGCTTTTAAAGATATATCCTTCTGATACGTTATTCTCCCCTAACTTAAATGTAGTTAATATATATAATGTCGGCTGATACCACGGTTCTTCTAATATTTGATATAAATTATAATTTTAAGAGTATGCTTACTAGTGGCATGACAATACGGTACGCATATAATAGATCTGGAACATTTGCGTTTAAGGTTAAAGTTGGCGGGATTATCACGGTATTATCGCTCAGCGGACCCCCCTATAAATCCCACAATGCAAAGCGCGCCTGGTTTGTTTTGACGTCATCATGCAATGGGTCTATTGCAAATCATAATACAAAGACAGACCAAACAACGTCTTTGATTGGTGCTTATATAACCTAGTGTAAATGATATAACCTAGTGTAAATAAACAACACAATACATCAGTAATAGTCCATCTGTCACAATACCTGCAGCATATTCCCGCCAATTTAATCACGTGATTCGGGGAGTGGCGCCGATTTTGACTTCCGTTGGATCATAAGACCTTTGACAATCATAACGGAACATTTAATATATATTGGTAACTACATATATTAAGAGAGCTAAAGTATAATATATTACAGCAATAAACCTAACTTTATATTTAAACATAGCATCATATCAAATCTCTACGTTTATGATCGTGATAGACCAGCACAGCGGCAAATCTTGCACATAAATATTCCTAAACACTGGTCTACAAGATGTAGCGTAATGGCGTCTTGTATCTCCAGGTAGTACGAAATGGTGATAATGGAAGTTTTGTGCAGAGCGGCTGTGTTACAGGGGTAAGTTGCTACGTATTTGTACAGAGTCCGGTTCTGCCGGCATAAATACCATGTCACTGATCGTTATATTACTCGTAGAATTGTTTACCGAATAAATCATATTACCATTGCTGCTATGATTGCCTATGCTAGACATCCATAAACATTATGTTTCCCGATTTTAATATATTAGTATAATTGTATATTTCCCAGGTTTTGTTTTGTATGTTGGTGAACCAAATAAACACGAACAAATAGATTTATGTTGTGATTGTATATGTGGTCAAACCAAAGACTATTTCTAACAAGACGTGTTACTTCGCGTTTTAACATGGGACGCCATTTTGAATTCATGGAGCGCCAGGGCCCTAGCGACTGGAGGTAGATTGTCACGAACAGCTCCCTTCGTTAACATGGCGCCTAATGGCACTGGTTCCTTCTGCGCCGCTTTCGGCTGCAGTAACAGAAAAGGTATGCACAAATAAAGACACCCCCGAAAGGAAATGAAAGCTAGTGTAAAAAATTTGATATGATCTGGCTTTTTAAAAATAAAAGGATATTTAAAAAATAAGCATAACAATTTGAATTAGACCCCCCCCCCTACTTGACATGACCCAAGCAGTAAGCCCAAGCAGGATCTATCTAGATCTATATTTGTTTCAGACAAAATATGATTAAATTTTATTGAACATTATCAACCTATTAATCACAAAATGGGTATGTAAGATATACATAAGCTTACAGTTACATGTACTGGAGCCACTGGAGATGTTATGGGTATATTTTACTTGTTATTGTTAATAATATAATTGGACTTCTAAAATTACATTACTATGATCAGAAGTTTTTTTCCCTAATTATAATAATTATAAGTAGCTGAGTATTTACACGATCACCTGCATCCATATTTATTTTTAAACGTAAGCAATTGGTACTTATTGATATATATGGACTTCTAATTATAATTTAAATGTCATGAAATTAATTATTAAATACCTCAACTAGTGGTAGAAACATTCATTTTGTTATTTTTTCTATTGACAGAAGTAAAATATGGGTTATTAATTGTTGTCGTTCAGATATATGACGAGGAAAGATTTAAATTACTTGAATACTAATTGTAGAATGTATGATATGCATTTCACTGAAACATAATTCATGAACGAGACAACTTATCTAGAATGCTATTCCAACTATTTTTGATGTACCAAATCCACCGCATGCATCCACTGAAATCAAAGAGGAAGGTATTAACAGATAGGAAACCTATACAGGAGACAGAGCCAGCTGTGATGGTAATTAATATTTATAAATATTAATGGTGAAAATTGGTATTATAAAATTAATTAAATAAGAAACAAGGCATCAAACCCATGACATTTTGTCAGCTCATTTCATATCTTAATAGAAAAAAAGGATTACCAGTACCTGAATTAGTACCTGAATGTTCAGCTCATGTGCTTTAATTGGTAGACTTCTCTTCATAACTTAAATGCATATCAAATCAAATTCTTTAACCAACTTGAAAAAAGGAAAACATGTTTTTACACATTGTGTATGTACTTGGTTCAAGTCATTATTTTACAAGGTATTGTTATGTTTTAGTCCTTAAAGTTCTATGATGAGATACCATGTAAACAGGCCAATATCTTGGTTACATATTTACTGGTGTTATCTGTTACAGTAATCAATGCATGTGTCTATTACATTTCTGGGTATATTCTGTCTAACTTTAAATAGTTCACTGATCTGGATTAATGTTATATTTTTGTAGGAGTGGTTGTTTAAAGTTGGAAACAATTTGGGTTATTCTGTCCATTTGATAACAATTAAATGACTGATTGTAACTGTAGATGAACACGTGGCACAAGAGATTTGATGCCGCTTATTGTATAAAAGTACTAATTTCTCTATCTCTAACATGTTAACGCAAACATAAACATTGTTAATATTCCATGTATATTCTTTGTTCTCAGCTGGGCAGGTCTATATTGCATGGTCTATATTATTGAGGTGCAGACTTTAAATGAACTTCTAATGTTTTTAGTTAATATATGATAAACAGACAAGATGAAGATATGGTGAATTGTGTTATGGTTGCGTTATAATAGCTATGTATATAATTATATGTATATATCCAAATAAATAAAAAATTCTGGACTATGATAAACTGACAATGACATGATGAAAGTATGTTTGTATGCATTTACCTCATATACCTAATTGTTTTCATTAAAAAAAATTACGCCTTCCACACACAAAGCTTTGAAATAACCTAAGCTACGTTCAATTATTTTATGATCAGTTGTTAAGTGATCGCAAATTGTAAGCTATGAATTAATTAAACTTGTGACTGGACTGTGAAATCACTTAATTATTTATTTACAGTTTCAGAGCTTCGTTTCCTTCAATATCACGTGTGCACAATTAAAGTGTTAATTAATAAAAGAGTATGTGATCATGTAACATATAGTACTAGTATTGGCAATTCATTTCAACCATGCGCACATTATGTACACGATCACATGTGGACAACCAGAGAGATTTTGTTTATCTGAGAAATACCTCCGGTCGCTGGAGGCGCCACTGGTTCAAAATTCAACATGGCGCGGCAAGAGTAACGTCTCACTATATTTAAGCTCTCTGGTCAAACTTATGAATTATTTCGTGCTGAACTAACATTGTGACCCAGTTTGTCCGAATCAACCAATGACGAGCAAGAACCATAAATAGTAACCTTGACCTTTATTATCAAGTTCGTGTCAGTTCCGTGCTGACGACAAAAACAACGAGTTACACCAAAACGCCGTAACACGAGTCCTCGTCATAACATGGTGGCACTGGTAATGTGTCTGGTATAATGTTTGTTTGTGTGGTGAAGAACATCCTGTTACCTGACGAACTTCTGAATATTGTCTGAAATAATCGTGATGATGATAATAAGTAGTTGATAGTGAATTAGGATAGATTTAGTCTATTACTGGCTGCGCGAATGAGTCAGTGTAGGGTTGTAAATAGTAAAAACGCGGTCATTTGTGGCCGCACATTTAAATAGTAAATATATAACCATTTATAAGAATACGTTAAAATAGTAAACATATAGTCAAGTACAGGAAAAATTTTTAATAGCAAATATGCAGTAATTTGGGAGACACATTTAAATAGTAAAGATTAAGCCATTTATGGGAACACCTTTAAATACCTAGTAAACATAAAACTATTTATGGGAACACCTTTAAATAGTAAATCTACAGCTATTTATAGGAACGCATTTAAATAGTAAATCTACAGCTATTTATAGGAACGCATTTAAATAGTAAATCTACAGCTATTTATAGGAACGCATTTAAGTATTAAATATACGGCTATTTATGGGAACATTTTTAAATAGTAAATATACAGGAATATCTTTCTGATTATAGAATTTTACTTTCTGTTCTTACTCTGATGTGGAAAGCCACCCATTCATCTTCTACTCTCTCTACGGTTGCTCTCCAATGGTTTGGACCCTAAGAAAATAGTGTTATAAATGTAAACGTTATATACATCATAAATGCTGTGTTCTATGTAGTTTGTGGATGTTTGTTCAATGATCAATTACCAGCTTTGTTGTCTGTTTTTTTATATATATATATATATATATATATATATATATATATATATGAAGAGAGAGAGAAGAGAGAGAGAGAGAGGTAGATAGATAGATATAGCACATGTTTGTTGGGTTTTTAATTTGGTGTTAATGGTTACGACAAAAGGAAACTCCCCCCATAAAACTAGAAATAAATTATAAATTTATTCAATATGATTAATAAATTTGAATGCACCTCCTTCGATTTCAAAATATAGAACTGGCTCACTGTGTCTTTTGTGAATGTCATAAGCAGCAACACTAATTTACCCTTTTTGGTCTATTTGGCGTTAAGTCTGATCCACTTAATCACTCACTTGTATGAAGATTGGACTATATACCGCAAAGTTAACGTGCTAGAATGAAATCGTATGACTAATGTAGATTTATAAACAACTAAGCCTCCATTGGGCTACATCTGTTTCCTGTGTTACATACGTACTAATTCAACTAAAGTGTAATTCCTTTCGTGCCAGAAGACTGGATGTAACTTGGCGTCATCTTTTGAGGTACCTTCCGCCAGACGGAAATCTCGACTACAAAACGTATAAGGTTAATGTGTGACTACGATGGGATTACTATAACATGATCAAGGAACAATTACGTACAAATTTAATGGCATATCTATGGGATGACTCTGGTGAAACTCAAAACAATCCTAACCACCTGTTATTATATTTCCATTAAAATGTTCCCAAAATCCTTAATTTCTGAACTTTCACGAGCCATTACTAGTGTGTATCACACTCGCTAGGGATTAGCGTGTGACGTCATACTTGACAAACATCACGTAGTGCCACAGCTTTACTTACAAACGTCCTGAGTAGGTGACAAATACAATGTCAGATTCCGACGATACTTTGAACCATTCGCAAAAATGGTCACAGACAGTATTAATCGTGAGGAATTAGCTGCAGTAAGTGCAGACACGGATCTAGAGCAGCCACCTGTGCCACCGACATCCGGCCCCGCTCTACAATAAGATTGGAATTGGCGTGTATTTGTTTGTCTTGGTATAAGTCAACACATTGGGCCTGAATGCGAATATTTCCCTCTTCCTATCACATAATGTCATTTAAGATATAGTGATATTTATAGGTATACGGGAGCCCGGTAGATGCATATGATATGTGATCTATACAGGAATTTTCCGCCCTTGGTGGAACATCTACTATTTTAACAGTTTAGTAGTGTCTACAATACACTGCCACGAGAAGCTTTGAGTAGAATTAAGTAAATTAAAATTTTGCGAGTAAATGAAATTTTCTTTATTCACGAATGCGCCAACTGGTGAAAGTCCAATAGTTTGCTCCAAATATTACCCTATTATCATAAACGTTTTCTATTCAGTTTCTCAATCAAACTGCTGATTCGTTTGGGCTTAGTATCACTTAGTTTGTCGAATATGGTTGGAATTGCATCTTCTGAGAGCCTGATGCTCTTCATATCATATACAACTGATTGTGCCAAAGACGGCGAAATAACGAACATCAGATCCCCAAAGTGTCTCCCGCGGAGCTTACTGTGGGAAGTTGGCTTCTATTGCAGTTTGTTCATGTTTTGCAGCCAATTGCGCAAACGAGTCTTGTTTTGGGGGAATGAATGCGTACTCCTTCCATTGGCAGACCCATTTGCACACTTATATGAGGCAAAATATACGATTTTATACGTTTAACAAAGACAATATAGAACACGTAACACAGGTTAAGCAAGGTCACGACAAGTGTTTGGCGTCTGTGTTTGTCAAACATGACGTCAAATTACGAAGTTTTCTGAAGATTCTAGAATAAAGCTGTGGGATGTGAGCTGCTAGCAAAATAAGTTTTAAAACTACTGCAACTTTATTTCCAGGAAATAAATAAAATATACCTCTGATTGAAATTGATTTGAATAAATAACAGTAACATTCTAACTAATTTGGGAAACCTTTCCTGTGATCTTTAAGTGTCAATGTAATATTTGTTTCATTTTTTTTCAGATTTTCTTGATCAGTAAATAATAATCTTTACCAGATTGGTGTTATTAACATTTCCTACACTTCCATCACAATCAGAATATATATATATATATATATATATATATATATATATATATATTTCTACCCAGCAATACGTCATTAATTGCTTCCAAATGTCGTGACGTAAACCGGAAGTAAAGCCTTCCGATGTAAATATTATATGTATGTACATTTATTTTAATGTTTTAATGTGTTTTAATATATTTTGAATTTTTAGCTTCTTTTATCTTTTTTTTGTTCATATATTTATTTCACGTCCTTTTATTATGACGTAGGTGTCGTAGCTTAGTGATGCAACGTCGGACGTAATGACGTTCGCTGATCTGATGAAGATTGATGTTTTACGGCCACTTTTTTCCACACGGTAGGATAAATAGGCTGAGCGACCCCAAAGGTAATGAAGCGAAGTCAAAGATGAAACAACTTTCATATATACCCACGCCGAGAATCGAACACAGTGGTAGTGATCTGTGGTCCAACACGCTACTCTAGAAAACTGGGGTAAAGGCTAATTTTATATAGGCTCAAATTATGTAAAGCAAAGATATATATATATATATATATATATATATATATATACATATATATATATATATATACTAAATGATTTAATTACTTTCTCCTTGTATACAAACAAAAAATAATAAAACAGGATTAACATTCTCATGATTAAACATATATTATCTGCCCACTTTGATTATGTAAACAATGGGTCACTCGCAGAGAAACCAAAAGTCGAGGAATCTCTTTTTTGCAAATACAGTTTAAAGTATAGTGCTAGAAACGTTAAAAATAAGTAGACATCTTAAGTTTTGTTCCAACACAACATATCCCTAAACACTAACTATACGGTACTGATATAAAATGTTTCCATACTGATAATATGTCCCTGATGTGTTTAATAATCAATTACTTAAATGTTTCGTTCTGTGTGAACATTATCTACATACCGTGTGTCATTTGCTAATGTTTGTGCTCGAAATACGGTTATCTCCTCTGGAGTAGCATCGGTTGTCAGGTCAATATAACCTCCTTCATCCGTCTGGTATATATATATATATATATATATATATATATATATATATATATAGAGATATATGAGAGAGAGAGAGAGAGAGATAGATAGATAGAGATAATTCTTTTTTGTAAACCATGCTTTATATTGATATATATATATATTTGATTAGAAATGATATAATAGCATCAACTGCAGCTATTGTTTACCAAATTGTATACAACACAATAAAAGTTTTAAAAAAACAGTACAAAAGTATTACACGACGGAATAATTACGTATAAACATATATTTTCAAAGTTGTAAAGAAATATGAATTTCTTACTATTTGATGTTAGTAGATTATATGAGATAGTCTTACCTCACCATAATACCAGGATAGTCTCGGTATAAATTCTTCCTGGAGAAAGGTGTCAAAATAAGTTAGCTATCAGAAATTCTATGCATAAGATAAAGTAAAAGCTGTCTGGAGAATCTTTTAATTTAAAACAATAAATATCTTAAAAGTCCTCTAATATTTGACCTTACAAACTAACTGGTGAAAGATGAGTTTACTTTGTACGTTCGAGATAATATTATATATTTAGTTATCATACCGCTAATATAGAGCTGTACCATCCGACAGCCGTGTCATACATCTTTAGATAATGTGGAAACATCGTATGTTCTGTGTTCTCCATCATGCTGGTAAATAGAATAGATTAAAACAAACAAACAAACACGAACAGGCTGATTATTGATTGTTCATCACGCGCGCGCACACATACGCATGTACGCACACTCACACATAAATATGTGTATTCTAACACATACACAGACGGGCGCACATACACAAACACACAGAGGGGAAAAAGAAGGAGAGATTTAGAGACAGAGAGAGGGGAGATTTGCTACATGAGAAATTCTCTCATTTCTGACTATTACGACAAATATTTGTACTCTGTATTGTGCAAGACGACGTTAAATGTACGAAATTATTAACAAACTTAAGTGATGATGTTATTGTTCGCTTCGTATTCACTAATACTCGTTAAACGTGTCATAATTTCCATGATCAACAAAATCACTTGATAGTATCCCTCGAGCTTTATTATTACTGAATAGCTATTCCCATATAGTTCAATTTTTACACCCATTTAATTTTGGTACTTTGCCGTTGATCAGGAATTAAAATACTGCTGCAACTCTATAATGGAATAAAGAGGTACTGAGTCTGGGAAAAGGCTCTGATTTCTAAGACGATTGTAGAATGGTAATCGATTTTCTCTCTGCACTCTGGACAAAGTCGTCCTGATCTGGGACACAGTTTACCAGAGAATTGGTTAATATTTTATTAGCTTCAACACCGGCTAAGGATATGAGATTATCAGATGAAACATCCGACGGACACAGGTTCCACCGGTGTTCTAACCAACAGCCGGAAATCCAAATGACTGCTCCCAATGAATGCTCATCGGTGACTGCCCCCTCCCCCCTCACCCGACTACACAATTATATTACACTCTCTTCTGAAATTGGATTTATTTTTATAATTCACAAGCCTCAAATACCAGAAACATTAAACATCGTATTTTCTCTTGTGTACAGTTTATTCTAATTAATCAAAATTATCAACAGTAATTGTAACATTGACTACTTTATGTTTGATCATAATGTAACCTTTCTCATAATTGATATTGTTCTGTTTATAAAAGATACTAACACGATCAATAGTTTACAAATTTGAAAACTTTGTTATAAAGTTATACCAGCCCTACGTCATTAATTAGCTCCAAAAACCATCCGGTTGTTGAAGTAAACCGGATGCAATGTCTTAAAATGCCATAAACATGCCTTTCGTTGTAAATATTTTAATGTATATACATTTAAATTATTTTTTAATTATGTTTTTATTTTTACCTTATTTTGTATATCATTGTTAATTTATTTATTTTACGCCCTTTTATCATGACGTAGGTGACGTAGCTGATTGAAGTAACGTCGGACGTAATGACGTTCGCTGAATTGAAATTTACTCACATAGGACGAAATGACGTACCGGAGGGGGGGTGGTGGTTATTGCACTCTCTCTCCCTCATCCTCACACACGCGGAAATGTATGTGTGAGTGTGCATGTATCTGTAAACATACTATATCCATTTTGGATCCGGAATTCCGTTCCACCAGTAGTTGGAATCCTGACAAAGAAAGAACTCGTCTCCTGCGGCAACAACTTCTATGATTGGTAACGTCAGACGCTCCTTATACGCTACAAGAGACGATAATATTGTCCTGATGATTGATGGCGATGTTTATTCACAGTGTGCTATAATCGCATTTAACGCAGTTGATTAAGCAGTAATTATTAAGTTTAAGATTGGATTAATGGGATCATGAAGCGAAATGAAAGATGAAACATCCTTCTGATAGAGGCCCTTTCTAAACCTCTGTGTGACTAGTTGGAATGGTATTTTGGCCTCCAAGAGATTCCATTGGGAATTATATCCGGTTAGGCCTATGTTCTGTATTATAACTTTATTTGAAATGTATAGCATGTGTTTTATATTAGATTACGACACACTCCAAGTACCATTTAATATATGGAAGTCCTCATTACATTGTGTTACAGTAATTAGATATATGCTCTATACATATTTGGCTAATTATTGCTTTAATGTGAGCATCTCAAGTTACAAGTTTACTGTTTTGGTAGAAAGTCAAGATTTGTAACGAAAGATATAGAAAACATCTGATAGATTTGTTTGTATGTGTGCCACGATGTTGTCATCGCAGCGAAAAATTGTGGCCAGGTAACCATAAATGTCCTTATGGTCTGCATCACTTAATGGCATCCATCATGTGTGGTACGTGTGATTTAGCAATTACAATGGTACTGTGGGAAATATTAAAGCAGAATGTGGAACGAGAAGATAATTTGCTCATTCTCAGCCAGCCTTTATATTACATATACACGAACAGGACAATTTAATGATGGCTGAAAATCCATGGGTTATTTCTTAGACAAATTGGTTACTTCTTCGAATAAATAAATGCTTATTACTATTCTGGCCTTTGGCTATCCCCTATTTGAATAACTATTTCTTTCCTATTTGACGACATCATTTTGACTAAAACATGGACGTGGGATAATTTTAGAAACACTATCAACATAATTGCGCAGAAACAACTAAAACTGGTCATCAACAACTCCAGATTGTGCATAAAACATTACTAGACGGCGAACAAAACTAAAATGGTGTCGTCTTTGTGATACTCACTGTACATGTCTTCAATATCGAACACTTCGTGAGTTTTGGGATTGAACAATTCTTTGGTTAGATTTTCTCGATAATAAGGATCAAAGGCGAATGACCAAGCTCCTTCCATCGACTGATAATGGGCCATGAGAGTCTGTAATGAGGTATTATTATTATTATTACTGTGTTATATAATGATAATACAGGAAATAAACGTTTCGAACTTGGATGCTTCATACACATATGGCGGTTGAGCAAGTGATTAAATGTAATGTATTTTCGACATATTTAGATCATCTTCCGTTGATTGTAGACGGAACCACAACATCTCGATTAATCAGAACTTTGTATTATTCGTTAGCATATTAGCAACTGAAGTGCCGATCAACTATACCTACGACTTATATAACGAGCCTTTTATCTCAACCGACCTTGACTTAATAGGTTTTGTACGAAAAGAAATTTGCAAAATTCTACGTCTTCTCGCATTAACTTCCCTAGCAAACCCTCGGAATACATGTCTCCTTATCTATGGATCAATGGCATTATTTTAAAAATGAATCTCAACAAATACGGATAACTTTGTTGATTATACGGAGTCAACCATTTCGTCTCCTAAATAGTTAGTCATTTCCTCTTACAATAGTTCATTGAAGAGCTTGTCATCATCTGAATTATGTTAATATACGTAAAGAGGAAATTAACAACATATCTTAAACGAGTTATTGCTTACCTGATCGAAGTTCAAAAGACTGAAAACCATCGGAGCTGCTGCTATCACTCTTCTATCTGTAGCTGACAGACTCCAGGTTGTCCATCCTCTCTGAAGAAGGTAGTCACAGCTGGATTAGTCAATGGAACCACTCCATGTGGTCATTATACGTAGGTGTTCTATTTAAGTAGTTGATCGTGGAGACACAATTGACTGTATGTGGTACAATTGAAAGAGCAGATAAAAGCACCGAGCCACTTACCTTTGACGCTCCGGTAACCATAAATCGACTGACATTTGTAAAAGGAGCCTTTTCTTGTGCCACTGCTGTTACGGTGTCAAGGCCTCGTTTGGCAGCCTGCGAATAGGATTGGTGTTAGTAATTAAATAATTGTGTCAAGTAAACGCATGACAGTGAATTTTATAATATAACCATCGTGTTACTCTATCGACTAGGAAGATGATGTATTCAACAGTTGAGGTTATTAATTGTATAAAAAATGTTTTTGTAATGAGCGAGCTTTGATATGATAAATTGGATATGAATTTCAATTATGCTGTTAACCTGTGTACTCATATTCAAGCTAAAATTACGGACATCAACTACTAATTGAGAATTCAGAAATAAAAATCAAACAAATATTGATAATCTTTGATAAATCCACCTGAGGATATCTCTGCGTATGATTTCATGTTGAGGAGAAGTAACAATTAATGGGTTATTATTTTTATCAAATATAATAATTTCTATTTAAATGGTACACCGAACAATAGCGTATACGATAGTGTTTTATTTGTATTTTCCTATGCTTTTTAACTAAAATGAAAATCCAGTATTTCGCCAGATATAGCGTTGCCAAAGACAGTATGTTTGAATATTTGCACCTTCTATAGATTGCTATATATAAATTACTGTCTGGGATGGCCAAAACAAATTGTTAACCAGATTCGGAAGCAGCTTGACTCAAAACAGACGCGCGCACGCACACACACACACACTTGCGCGCACATACGCACGGAGTACGTGACCAACCTTTGTCATTGGCATTCTAAGTATGACTGTCGGATCTGGTGTTGGGTCATCAATATACGTCCTCCAAGTCCATGCGATTATGCTGTCCTCTTTGCGACTCATCTGCTGTGGATCATTCTGGATCCGGAAATCAAAATAGGAAAGGTATTTTGAGCTATACATTACTCATGGTAATTTATGTGTTCCAGTGAAAAAAATATGAGTGATGTGAAACCCAAATAAGTTTATTATTCCTCAATAAACTGTCCGAATTCAAATACAAGTCTACTTTACTTTATTCCCACAGTTAACCAGTAATTGATCTTTCATGAAATGTTCGCGCGTAAAACCGATGAAATTGATTATTTTAAAACATTATGGGTGTACACCGTCATGGGTGCCTTAATTAGAATTAGAGCTGTTTATTTCGGACGAGAGGATGCTTACGTACAAGAAAAATGAGAGGCTGGTTAGGAACGGCTTTGATATAGGCGCCTACCACGCCAAGGTCAACGGCTGCAATGCATACTGCAATGTTTTCATCTTCGTTTTCCTCGGGTGGCCTAAGACGAAATAGAAGGTAGGAGTTTATAATATAAAGATAACCAAAGCTCTAAAATAATACGAAAGGTGATTAAATTGACACAAAGAAGGTACACCGGTTTTGTTTGATCATGATGACACCAGGCGGCTGTCGTAGCCAGATAACTGAACAGCCCTTTCCACCTGTAAACATCACCAGAATTACTTCCTGATACAAAGAAAAGAATATAAGCTTCTTTGTGTAATAGTTCTTTCGCTATAATTATGGAATTGTATAGTTATTCTTTTCCAGTTATCAATAGTTCAGTGTTTCTATTTCGATTATATTCTGATGATATTCCCGATCATGATATGATGTCTGTCTTACTCATCGTATGGATCGTTGCTTCCTCCGTCAATAAATAGGAATCCTGCGTCTGGATAAGTTATGTTATCCTCATCTGGCACAGCTACCCCCATAAAATGCCACCAGATAGGATGATCCACGTAACTCTCTGGAAAGATGATATATATATATTATATCAGTTTCTAGTTTTTATAGACTTTCAAGCGCATTTTCCCTGATTCTGTAATATTTACAGTTCAATAAATCTACCTCAGTCAAGAAATCTGTAATATTAAATAAAGTTGTTTGTTATGTCATATCGAGGACTGACAATGAATTGCTCAATATCGACAACGTATTCGAAGCCCCTTTCATGTTGATACACGGAGATACCTAACTGGTAGAGTTAGACGAGTTTAAATTACACAATCAGACAATAAAGAGTATTATTTCATAAACTATTCTGAACAGATAATTTAATAATGTCTCATGATAAATTGAATACCACTTCTATTCCTTTATGTTCTCTCAATCGCCAATCTTAGGGAATCATCTCAGAATTACAGGTATGGGTGGGATTTGAACCCACTACCTGGCGTCACTCTCTCTCTCTCTCTCTCTCTCTCTCTCTGTATATCTTTTTATCTGTCTTTCTCACCCCCTCTCTGTGTGTGTATGTGTATGTGCGTGTGAGAGTGCAGCGATGCTCTATACTTGAGCACATACGGATTCACAAGAGTGTGTCAAGGTGATGAATTCTTACCATCTTGCCATTTTTGGGAAGTCATATTTACTATATACATAGTACAGGCGTTATATCTGTACTCGGTCAGTATCTCCCAACTGTAGTAGCCGTCGTCACTGTGTACATAAACATCAAGGTCTGTCTGTACATCCTAAAATTATACCAAGAATTAAGTCATAAACAAAGGAACTGTATGCACCAAGATGATGATGATGATGATTGATGTTCTACGGCCACGCTTGTGCACATGGTAGGCTAAATGGGCCAATTGACTTCCAACCTTCAGATATGCCCACGCCGAGATTCGAACACGGGTGGTGGTGATCTGTGGTCCAGCACGCTACCGCTAGACCACGGAGGCGCCGTATGCATGTCTTAATATTCGGGTATAGTTTCTGGTATTTGAAATAATTTGAGCCAATTGTTCTGAATACAAAGATTTTCTTAAACGTATCTATTGCTGTGATAGAGAACACAAACAGAAATGATACTGCAATGATACAATGATGAAATTAATGTAATCTACATATTTTGAACTGAAACATAGACTACCAAGTTTATCCTGACGTGGGTGATGATCGTTGTTAATGAAACAAACAAACAAACAAACAAACAAACAAACAAACAAACAAACAAACAAACAAACAAACAAACAAACAAACAAACAAACAAACAAACAAACAAACAAACAAACAAACAAACAAACAAACAAACAAACAAACAAACAAACAAACAAACAAACAAACAAACAAACAAACAAACAAACAAACAAACAAACAAACACACAAACATTGTGTTAGATTATTAGCTTGTAGATGAACTAAAGTCTCATTTCACAGAATGACAAGATTTAACAAATCCATTTCAATTAGCCACTCTCTTACTATTTAGCCACCCTCTCACTATTTAGCCTCTCTCTCACTATTTAGCTACTTTCTCATTATTTAGCCACTCTCTCACTATTTAGCTACTCTCTCATTATTTAGCCACTCTCTCATTATTTAGCCACTCTCTCACTATTTAGCCACTATTTAGCAATTTGTTTATTCGTAATTTGTTTATTATTATATAATTATGTCTTTGTGGTTGAAGAACAAACAATAAAGATAACAGAGATAAGGAAGACAACATTAAACTAATTATAATAACCGTTAATTAAGTGTTAATGATATTATAACAAATAATAAAGATAATATTACAAACGTCAGTCATAATAAGAACATATGTAAATAATAGAGATATATATTAAACACGAAGCTAACTGATACATTTCTACTTGACCTGATCAATATATAAACATTTTATT
>JAODUP010000192.1:70000-72500 GCA_025642065.1 Paralvinella palmiformis | reverse complement strand
ACATGTATATATCATATCATAGCTGAGGCACGGTAGACATGTAATCATGATACGCATATATATGACGTCATACTGGTGTTCCAGGCCAAGAGACAACTATCAGTGATACGAAGCCTTTAGTATTTTTAAGAAAAGTTACGGCTTGTGTATGTGGAACATCTTCCAGGTTTTGTCCATTAACGGATAGTAACATATCACCACTCCTAGGATGAAGAAGAAAAAAAATATATAGGTAAGTTTGTCACATTACTGTCATTATCTGATTTATAATAACAATACAGTCAACTTCTAAGATGATTGGTGATTTCTTGCAACCCTTGATAACTTAAACATTCAATAAAGAGTAAGTAATTGGCTTAGACGTGGCATTAGTCACACCTAAGACATAGCCGAGAGGCGACCATTAGGAAAACATACGACAAGCCCAGTGGTGATATGGATTCGAACCCACAACCCTAAAAGCCTTTAAAGTATAGTAAAGGTGAGCTACCCTGTTTTAATTGGTATAATTATCGTATTAGAATGATATATTAATCTTGAATTCTTCTTCACCATGAAGTAGGCTGCCGTTCTTTTAGAATGATGACATTTTCAATTGCTTTCAGTTTGTACTAATTGTAATAAATCCAAACCTAATTAGATATACATGTGTTATGCTAATCTGAGTAGTCTTTTAAATAACAGGCATAAGTCTGATATAAATACAGCTACAACTACTCTATCTGGTAACATTTTGTGAAAGGCGATTAATATGTTAAACATTCTAAACATCAAAGAAATTAGTTTTTTATATTAACACATGTCCACGACCTGTCATTGCCAACATAAACAACGTCTTCATCGACACGATAATAATGAGCTTAGTTTGCTGTCAATTTACTTGAAAAAAAACCCCAGAGAATTTATTTTTAAAATGTAAAAAAAATGCACCATGTTTATTAATATGTTGTATACTGCATATACTAATACAACAACTATTACAACAACCATAATAATTATTATAAAAAAACAATAACGACTAGTACTGCTATTTCTACAGCTACCATTCCTATTTCTACTACTATTATTACTACTACTAGTAGTTGTTCTAATACTACTCTTATTACTACTACCACTACTATTATAGTCTAACACGACTGCTGAAGTGCTGATACAGCAAACTATTCATATTTTTCTTTTACTATTACTACTGTTACTACTACTACTACTATTACTACTATTACTACTACTACTCTTACGAATTATAATACATGTAATAATAATAATAATAGGCATATGTATAAATGATATTTAAAGAACCTTTAGATGGAAGGGTGCATATGTAACAAACTATGTAAATAAAAATATACTGGCTACCTGTATGTAGACAAAAATCTGAATACCGACATAACAAAAGGAATATACAAAATAATATAGATACCAGTAACCTGTAGACAGAGCACATTACTAAACATTTCGATAAATAATTAATATACAGAGGGCATCCTACCTAAGTCTACCGTCTCTCCCAGCGGGAGTATTGGGTACAATGGACTTGATGTATATTGGAACTGGACCCTGTCCGCTGTCGTTTCCACCAACGATAGAAAATCCTAACGTTCCCGATGGGGCTCTCTCTAACACCACAGTCCTCGTATAGTAACATTCTCTGGAGCGAAGATTATATAGGTATGTAATGTTAATACGCCCGTAGCAATGGAAGCCATAGATAGCGTCTCGGTCGACGTATTAAAGATGTCGACATTAATGGAAAGGGGGCATAAATTAAAGGATGTAGATCTTTTAAAAGTAAATAAATAAAGGCAGATAGAAAGGGAGAAAACATTAAGTATACAAGCGTTATGTATAAGTTCGGAAATATCGGTTAAAATATTCGCAATGGAAGCTCTTTACGAACGACACCATATCAAAGGAAAAAATACACCTACGGGCATGCTTTATGATCTGTAACCGTAACCATTTTGATAACTAATATATGAAACATTCGCAGATTTGGTTAACCAAATTGCTAAATTAAATCATATTTTACTCAGATAATTGCCCTGCAAAGGTGCAAAACACCCAGAAGAATTCCTTTTTTTAAATATACATTATTTCTATTATATAATTATGCAGTGGTATTCCTTACGTGGGCAAAGATAGCCAGAATTTCCAGGACGGCATAAAATTTCCCATTCCGGTGCTGGTCTCGGTGCCTTCCAGTAGTTTAACTGTAACATTCTTCGCTTCGACGGCTGATTTTAGCACCTTTACAGCTTCTGGATGTGTGAGATCTAGCAACGACTGACCGTTTATCACTAAGAGGATGTCACCCTTCTGTAACGGAGGATAACAGTAAGTGTGCCATAGTATTAATAAGGTCACAGCACCTAGTGCTCTTTTAGTATAATGGAGCTTGTAATGAGTTATGAATATGCTAATTAACCGTTGCTAGCTATATTGCTATTATTTCACAACTGATCTATGAAAGATATGTTCAATTTGTGCCTAGATATTGCAA
>JAODUP010000192.1:52500-67500 GCA_025642065.1 Paralvinella palmiformis | reverse complement strand
TAATAATAATAATAATAATAATAATATGACGGTGATTATTATTATTATTATTATTATTATTATTATCATCATCATCATGATAAAAATGAGATAGAATTATTATTTGTTTGATTTGAAATTAAACTATCCAAAGGTTTCCAAACGAGAAAGAGAACGTGATGATTGATGTTTTACGGCCACATTTTTGTACATGGTAGGCTGAATGGGCCGAGCGACCTCCAAAGGCAATGAAGCGAAGTCAAAGATGAAACAGCCATCAGAGATGCCCACGCCGAGATTCGAACTCAGGTGGTAGTGATCTGTGGTCCAACGCGCTATCAATTAGACCACGGGGCGCACCGAGAAAGAGGACGTAAAAGTAATACCAGTAGGAAATGCTGACTGTGGAATTGAATTCGTGCCACACATATAACGCCAAAATAAAGTGCTTATGAAAAAATAATATGTTGGAAACACACAAGCAAACAAACATGTCTTACACGAAGGAAATAAATAAACTTACAAACAATACATTTTAAATGTTAATTGATAAGATTCATTACCAAATACCAAGAATCATTATAATTGAAATATTTCAATCGTGGTCAAAGCGTAATAATAATAATAATAACATTATTATTATTTATAATAACGTACATTTTGCAATTCATAGCAATGTGCGCACACAATTAAACATTTATACAATCATAATCTAACATGTATTATAATTTAGAAAAAAATGGGTCTATAAAATGGGATAAATAGGTTATGAAAAAGTCTTGTACACAGATAGAGTGTGCATTATATAAATACTCTCTGGTGATGAGGCTCACCAGAATATGAAAAGAAGCAACAACTTAATTTACTTATTATCCAAGACTTTGTTAGCCAGTTGGTGATTTATGATTGACGTTCCTCACATAATGTGATTATAATAAGGTTTTTAGTTTTTGTTTCCTTACCATATCTAAAATATAAAGTCCTGGTCCATTCCTGGAAGAAAACGAAATATTCATGAATAAAATACAATGCAAGATATAAGATGTCTTCAGCATTCCAAGAAACAGAAGGGAATTATCGCATAGATTTGTTTTCATATTTATTACGCAAATGAAAGCTTGAATTAATTATCAAAGTAAAATGAGTTCTCAGACTTGCACATAAATTCTCATAAATATTAACTGAACTCACTTTTTGCTTACAAGTTTTATACCAAGTTGCTTGCCTTTTAGCTTCGGCAAAGAAACCTTGTGTACTTCTGGTTGTTGTAATATAGGAATGGTAGTTGGGAAGCAAGATGAGCAAAAATCAATTAGCTGCTAATTATCTGTGTGCGTGTGCGTGTGTGTGCGCGCGTGTGTGTATGCGCGCGAGTGCGAGTCAACCATTACGTCTGTCTGCCCATCTTTTTGTCCATCCAAAAATTCCTCTCAACAGTCTGTGTGTCAGTCTGTCAGTCTGCTGTTAAATGTGCGCACAATATTAATATACTGATGACAAGCAAAATGTTCACAAGTTATGATAAAGCATGACAAAAGCTCAAAGTAAACTAAAATCAAGAAAATACAGCATGTTGATTCGACACAATAAACTCATTTTAAGTAAGTCATATTTCATATTGTGAATTTTATACAGTGCATTTAATTACAATTTACTAAATCTATATAATAATAATAATAATAATAATAATAATAATTAATAATAATAATAAATTTTATTTTTATTATAATTATTATAAATATTATTATTTATATTAATTACAATGATTGATTACCATGACTAAGGTGATGACTTCTAGATCATCTAGATACATCAAGAACGATTTACCTTCTTTTTCAGCAGGTTGATGTTCGTCAGCCTTCTCACGATAGACAGTTAATCTACATATAGGATATACCTGGCTAAAGGCTGCCTTAGCTTCAGCGTGTGTTGACGTTGACAGATCTACGCCATTTACCTGACATGGGAAAAGGTAAGGCTTCGTGTCATAGACTTGTAGTGCTACATAATATCTCTATATACAGAAATATGTTGGCGTTTAAAAATATGGGATTAGGTCTTGATGTCTTGGAGGTTTGTTGTTTGTTTGTAAGGATCTTTTTAGGATCCGATATATGGCTTAAGTGAGTCTCGGTATTACACTTCACTTCGTTGAGTGTCAATTACATTTCTATAAGATAGATAGGTATATGAGATTTGGACACATACACACGCACACGCACACACACACACACACTTAAGAAACGGATTGTCTGGACCACGTAGGCTGATGAGTAGCCCAGACTTATGATTATATATATATATATATATATATATATATATATATAGTTGTGGAGGTGTAGTGTTACAATGTTCATGTTCGTGTGTGTTTAAATTTATGTATGTTTAAGGTTTTTATTCATGTTTAAATATATAAGCACAGATTAGTGGAGTTGTAGGTTTAATGTCGGCGGTTGGCTGTTGATGCTCTGAGCCAGTGCAATTATATATATATATATATATATATATATATATATATATATATAATAAATGAGGACTTTAATATAGATGTTTAATAGTAGTTAGTGTGATATAAATAAGACAGTTATAAACATTTATCAAACAAACAGAAAGTATCGAGTATATGACGGTAGTATTTTGAATATTTAATATTTCTGCGTGTATACAATTCTGTTTAAATGTAATCACAATAATATTTACCTAAGAATCTGTACACATTATCCATTTGTAATCTTTGAGTTGGCAACGTTTAGGATTGATGTTGAAGTATCCTCTTTCCGTTTGATGAATTTCTTTTAATATGGCAGCTGATTTTGGTAAAGATTTTTGTCGTCTTTTGAAACTTGATACCAAAGTAAAGTTGATCACTTTGCGGTTTCTTTGATGTCTGAGTTGGAATATTATCGCAATATTATCAATCATGTTCATAATTTATGTACGGCAAACATGTATGATACAGTGTTGTAATGGCTTAGTATGGTTTGTTTGTTTTATTCTTACGGATTTGAACGGCTCACATCGGAAATGGCGACATTTACTGATACAGATTTACTCTTATGCATATTGTAATCACTTTTGTACGCAGTTTATCTTCACAATTATTGCTGACATTTAATCCAGTCTTGTTTATCTATGTATATAACTATATATCCATGCCAAAACCTCCGCCCTCCTCGACACGCACTAACTGTCTCCCAACTTTGACGTTAGGTGGCCATATAAAGACCTCTCTCCCCCCTCCGAAACCCAGTCCATTGTCAACCATCTGTTAAGCTTGAAAAGGGGTTTGAAAGATCGATTTTTGGAGCTTGAATGACAAAAATAACATCAGACATTTCAGGATTCAGTTTATTTAATTTAATTTTTGTTGTTGTGTTATTTTGTATATTAAATTGGGAATGACTGACTACCTGTTCTCGGCTGAAACTACTGTGATTTCTCATTAGCGATATTACCTACTATCCCTACTTTGTTGTTTAATATATATATATATATATATATATATATATATATATATATATATATATTTTTTTCATAGACATTAGACAGATTGCCATTCCTTTTTGTCACAAGAAGTAAATGGTTAAAAACTCTCATTGTTTTTTTACTGTCTATAACACACTCGCACATCATATTACTAAGGCTTCATAATAAAAGCATCAACAAGGAAGATAGTGATATGAATAAAAACTATTGTCTTCGGGATGCCATCTACTATCTACGTAAATATGTCACGAAAAGAATATATGATATATGAGATGTGACTTACCACGGCTAATTGTGTTACAATCATTATGTAATGTTTCTGCAGTCAAGCTCTAGGTGGTTGATAGAAAAACTATATTCCAGCAAATCTTAGCGACATGAAACTAATATACTTTATCTTAAAGGTGTACCCCTTAAAGGTGCAATGCAAATTACAGGGTATATAATTAACTATTAATTATAATTATTATTAAATTAACATAACTATTTTTGGAAGCCCATTTTATATTCTAATATGTTCACTAAGAGGCAATGTTGGAATTCTAAAACGTGTGTTTATATTATTCTAATTCTTTTTTATTTATGTTAGCTAGATATATTTTCCAACTTTTAATTGTATTGTTGTGTGTTTGTTTAAATTTAAGAGCGTAATCCGAGTTATCTTGTCTACATATGTTATTGTCAATACTTTGCTGTTGTGGTTTCTGTTTTTAGTAGTACGCTGAACGGTTATATTTTCTAACAATAATTATATATTTAAGGTCATACCTCTAGTATCTGGTCTCCAGGTTGTAATCTGTTATCCTTGGCTGCTACACTATCGGGGAATATCTCTTGTAACACCACGCAAAGCTGTGCTCACAAAGAATGGTCAAAAGAGGAATAACATTTATTTAATATTTGCTGGCCACAAATGATTACAATATACGAATAATAAAATGTAATATTCAAGTACTTAGACTAAACAGAGATAATACATGTGATTTAGACTATTTATCAATGAGACATTTCCTTTTTTTATTTTTCATCAGTGTCTCAGCAGTCATGGGCCATATTTCTGATAAATTATGAAGGCTTGACCTACGCCTCTGTCAATTATATTTCTGTTACGGGGCAAAACTAGCGGAAAGAAAAGGCTAATGGAAGCACTGATCCATACTCACCAGTGGCGTGTCGATGCCACCAACAAAGCTAAAGCCGAGATCAAAACAACCTCTCTCTATGTCAATTGTGGAGATGTCGCCCTCTAATATTGGGACGTGGGACAGACTAGGCAATCCTGTAAAGGAGCATATAAACACATTTCGCTATACAATCTAGTTTAAATCAGACCAATAAAACTGTCGTGGGATGAATTTTCATATATACAGGACATCCTGATATAAAAACTATAATACGGGTACTCGTCTGAAAGTGATGCATGGACAATCTGGACATATACTTAGATTATATGTGTGTTTGTTGTCATTCGCCGCTAAATATCTGGATCCGGATTAATTGAAACCGTAAGTACAAAAACCAGCGTAAGTAAAAAGGTACATATTTGTTGATTTATTAATTAAAACTATTTAACAATAGAAATTTACTCTATATACGAATTTGTTTACAAGTAGATAGATCTAAGCATTAAATATACATCATGGTCGTGAAAGACCGCAGCCACAACCTTCTACAGACCAAAGACATCCCCAGTTGATTACACTATCTTCCTACATATTATACTTATTGTGAACACGAGCAGAAACAAAAACAATTACAGTATACAACAAGACCATCTTCTATCTTATTGTTTCTTTGTTGTTTTATTTTATTTTGTCACCAGGGTGCCATTACCTGTACCTGCTATAACTGTACGTAAATAGTATTTTATATATATATATATATATATATATATATATATATACATATTTGTGTGTGAGTTTGTGTGTGTGTGTTTTATGCTACATATAATAAAGGCGTGAGGTCAGGTAATATGTATATTATCTGAACTTTTTAGGTAATATATATTAAATCTCAGTTAGCAATAGACACATTACCTGCAAATTTCATGTAATATACATATTACCTGATTATACAAATTAATTTAATATATATATATATATATATATATATATATATATATATATATATATATGAGTGTGTGTGTGTGTGTGTGTATGTGTGTGCGTGTCTGTGCGTATGTATGTATGTACGTAAGTTAAAAAGGAATTAGGACATAGGTCATACCTTTAATGGTAACCGATAAAAGTGTATTTAAAATGGGCGTTTGGCATTTGTACATAATAGTTATTAATATAACTACTACTATTGTTACTTCTAACAATGTATCTCCCGCACTAGACGCTCTCAGTTTATCCCTGCCGCGGTTAGATTAATAACGATGCCATTATCGAACACAGAACCGTGCTTAACCCACACAAAGAACATCTTATTACACATAAACACCTCACCTATTATAGATAGACTAGGCGTGTAGGTATAACCCTAATAACGAATGGCCTCCAGTTAGTAGCCGTTTATGTTGTCCCATTGTCTGTATATAGAAGCGATGCGTCGGTTGGGGCCAGAGGCAGAGCGAGGAAGCCTCTCTGATCGCTGTCAACCGAAATACTTATTTATGAGACAATAAAACAAGTGAACCACTTAGAGAAACTTGGCCCGTGGACAATATTTGATGACGCGTTTCGAGGTCTTGTCGTGTCCTGTTCCGTCGTGAATCCCTTTTGAAACGGATTTACTGCTCGTCACGACATTTTGGCTTTGATAGGACGGCATTATGTTTTAGCAACCAGTGGAGCTTTAATGGAGGAATAAATTAGCTTTTATTGCCGATTTACAGGTAAAATAATTTCAATGTGGCGAAGGACTTGACAGTCAAAAAACCTCAGGTAAAAGAATTGAAATAATATTATAGTAGGATATGGCATCTCGTAGTAGCTGTTATTATAATAAATACGTATTCACCTGAAAAGAACATGGAAGATTCTATTAAATAACTGTAAGCTTACAGAAGAAATGGAACCTGGATATCTGGATGTAGGTGAGCCTCGAATCTGTACTCATCCAGGTATTGTGGATTACGCGTATCAAGTCACACCCTGTGGATCACGTTTCGGGCGGATCAGAAGTGCGCTGTCTCGCGAAAGGTTATCTCAACTCCCCTGTTCGAATCATACCTATGTTTGCGATGTGTTCAACTGTGGAATTTGCCCCGAGCCCCCCCCATACGTTAATATACGTAATGGTCACTGCTGGAACTAATGAACACAAACGAGTGTCCTTAATGGTCAGTCCATTTCATACAGACGGTAATACTATACATAAAGTGTCAACATTCAAAGCCGAGAAAATATTTATCTTTAAATTAACACTAAACTGGGGACGTTATGATGGAGTGTTGCGTCTCAAATCGACTTAAAATTTGTAATGCTGCAATATGCCTTTGAATTTGAAATTATGTCCATCAAAGTATTATTATTACTATTGGTAATGCTACTACTCCTACTACTACTACTAATATTACTACAACTATTAATTACTACTACTACTACTACTATACAACGTCTCGCTTTCATAGGGATATATATATATATATATATATATATATATATATATAATACGCAACTTCCAAGCTATATATATATATATATATATATATATATATATATATATATATATATATATACTGCTCAACCTGTGTGATAAATGAGTCTGTTGGAATTGTGACGGTTTCAGAATGTTGACTCTAACCAGGAAACTTATGTCATGATCCCTGAAGATATTATCCACGAGTTTACTGTGTAACTATTAGTATTTAAATCAAAGGAGATAAAGAAACAGTGAAATATTGTCTTTGTTTGTAGCTTGATCACAGAAGATCAATTCTTTCGTTTAAATATAACCCAAAATACCTCAACTTTGTGTGTGTTTCTCTCTCTCTCTCTCTCTCTCTCTCTCTCTCTCTCTCTCTCTCTCCCATCACTCACCCCCCTCTCTCTTATATATATATATATATATTATATATATATATATATATATATATATTAGTTAATTATGTGTTTGCGTGAGTATTTGTGTGAGTATTTGTGTGTGGCGCGCACGTGCGGGCACACGCGGGTGTTTATGGTGTGTGTGTGTGTATGTGTGTGACTGGATAAAGATGAGCCAGAAGTACCTAAGTAGCACCCATCAAACACCATAAGATGTGAACCGTGAACTATCTTAGCTGATAGCTGGCTCTAATGGGAGCAGCATCCACGCAATCCGATATTCCGGTATTCGGCTCGTTCTTTTGAGGAGCCCGTCCTTACCTCACTCACATTAGCCAACCTTCCGGTCATGTTGACCCCCAGTTTCCAGATCCGTTCCAAGGCCACGTCCGGGTCGCGTTAACCGACTTATGCTTCATATTTCATCGCATCAGCGTATTAAGTGACAAGCGATGTCGATCTTTATGCGCCAGCAGCGCCCTCACCCGAATACCGGGACAGTCTCCATCACGACCGTCACTGAGGATGCATCACTTCTACGAGTCGACGGTCGAAACGAAACACGAGAGTCTCGGGATCAGTCTGTACCGGGATGGAAATAAATGGCCCTTCGAAAAACCGTCCTGGCAATCACGTTCCCAACAGCGTTCCTAGTGAAAGATGAGGGTGTCTCAGAATTTCAGCCAACTTAGTTCGTCGGAAACAACCCCGGACGCGATGATTGTTTCGGAAGCTGCTCGGTAGCGCGTTTCGCATTCGCGACGTTCGCTTTGTTCAAAACCGGAACACGGTATATAGCCGGAGTCCGTTTATTACGGGCTACTTGGACATCCCCCATTCCAGTGGCGCGCCGTCCTGATTTACAGCGTCGCCTAACGGAGACGTACGCAATACGATAGAGGCTCTCTCTCGCGGGATTCCCTGTCCGACGGATTACAGTATCCGTCCGCAGCCAGAATGGGCTTTCTTCTCCGATCTCGGTCGAGATCCGTTCACGTCGGCACATCATTAGGCCTCGATAATTGTTCTTAAGCCTGACACATGCCCCTTCGCTGTAACCTAATTCCTGTGTGCCATTGGCCCCTTAATTTCTCATCGTGAATGGGTGTTTATCCAGGAAGCGAGCCATTAAACCGGCCGATTACAAGCGTCGGCCCGCAGTCGAGAAGTCGCTCGTCTTCGGGAATGCCCCCATCAAGAAGGATATAATGAACCTTTATTGAATCAGTCCTGAATAATGTACAATCCGGAGACTGTACACGTGGTTACCGGGACAGTCCCGGCAAGGTATATCTGACGACAGCCGACGATCAACATCAAACGACGCCGCCGACTCTATTGTTATGGTCGCTATTCAGCTGTAAATGATATGCTTATTATAAACGAATATGAAGGGGGGGGGGGGGGTTAAAGATGGGACGACAGAGAATAATATAAACATACATACATAGAGAGAGAGAGAGACAGATAGAGTGAGAGTAGTGTAATAGCGAGCGAGTGAGTGAGTGAGTGAGTGAGTGAGTGAGTGAGTGGTGGTGGTGAGGAGTAATGACGACGCCGACGATATAAAGACGATTATAAGTTATATATATATATTATATATATCTTATTATATATATATATAATTAAAGATGAGAGAGATGAAGAGAGAGAGAGAGACAGATAGAGTGAGAGTAGTGTAATAGTTCATGTGTATGCTTCACGAGATGTTTAATAATCACGCCGCCTTACAATAGTTTATAATACAGAATGTCTTATAGATTTTGTAAAATACAATGTTAGCTGCTGATATTGTTGTTGTTGCTGCTGCTACTACTACTATTACTCCTCCTGCTGCTACTACTTCTACTATTACTACTATTACTACTACTATTCCAACTACGACTACTACTATTACTACTACTACTACGACTACTATTACGACTGATATTACTACTGTTACATGTACAACAACAACTACTTATGTTTATACTATTATTATTATTATTATTATTGCACTACTACTACTGCAACTACTATGACTTCTACTCGCTGCAAACCTCCAGGTTGCAGGTTAGAATCTGGCTCTTGCCTGTAATTGTGGAATATATTTCCTTTGGCAAACCTCCCTTAGTCATGTGTCCCGACTATCACCACCACCTCCACCACCACCACTACCACCACTATCACCACCACTATCACCACCACTACCACCACCACTACCACTACCACCACCACTACCACTACCACTACCACAACTACCACTACTACTACCGCCACTACCACCACCACTACCACTACCACCACCACTACCACCACCACTACCACCACATCCACCACCACTACCACCACCAGTAGCACCACTATCACCACCACACCACTACCACCACCACTACCACTACCACCACCACTACCACTACCACAACCACAACCACTATCACAACTACCACTACTACTACCGCCACTACCACCACCAATACCACCAACCACTACCACCACCAGCGCTATTACCACTACCACCACCACTACCAGTACAACCACCACCACTACTACTACTAGTACTACCACTACTACTGATGGGACAGATGTTATTAGTATAGTTGTTAGTATTATCATTATTTCATCTTCATTGGTCCATCTTCTGTTCCAGTCTGTACTCGCTGGCTATCCACTCCACAATGACACAAACGGATGACCTTCACCCCGACATCAGTCTGACACCAGTCTCACCTCAGACCTACCACGACCATATCGACGTATGGACAGTGAAGACAACGAAGATAATTACCAGGATTACAGCTCACAGATATACACCTCTTCTCTTGGCCCAGTTTATGGACATAAATCCAGAAGATGGCTATTAGTGTCCGAGTGGCTACGACGACTGACACACGGATGGTTCTCCGACACTCGTAATAGTCACCGACACGGAAACTGTTATCCCAGCTGATATCTGACCGGTTGATCATAGATGCCGAAGTCATTGACAACGAGGATGTTTATATCTCCTCGGCGACCCGTTAGATATTGGGCCAGAAGTGCGCCGCCATTCGGCTGTTAGCCATAAATACGACGACCCCGGTGACCTAACGGAGGAGATGGGGGGGGGGGGAGGAAACGGTGTGGGCGTGTTTGAACATCGTGAAATCATGGCGCATTGATGTATTTGTTGTTGGCGTCTGATAATCACGAAACCAGGGGTGGTATTCGCGCGCGCGTACACACACACACAGACGGACAGATTCACAAATACACTCACCTACATACGTACATAGGCATGTACAAATGATTACTTCACATACATTCATTAATACACATATATTTTTACACACTTGTAAGCGTACAAGTGCATACAAGTATACGTGTATATGCTACAGTTAATTCGTATTACCTGAAAAAATGCAGGTAATATACATACTACCTGATTATACAAGTTAACTGTAACATATACGTACCTGCCAATACAAACATATATTCTTATTTACCTAGATATGTACCTACAATACACGCATGCATACGTCGCAGGCATACCTACACACAAACAGACCTAGAGACAAACAGACAGATAGACAGACAGAGAAAGACAGACAGACAGGCAGAGAGACAAACAGACAGACAGGCAGACAGATAGACAGACAGAGAAAGACAGACAGACAGGCAGAGAGACAAACAGACAGAGGGAGGGACTTATAGACAGACAGACAGACAGACAGACAGATAGACAGACATAGACATACATTAGACTTATCAGCATGACACTAAATTTAGTCTCCGAATGACTAGTTCAGACGTTGTATCGGTGTCAGTAACCGACTCACACAATACTAACAACAAAGACATATCAGTCTCTGCTGTTTGTATCTAATAATAGAATAAACTCTGACTGTGACAACCGAAGACAAAACATCAGACAATGGCATCCTGCCAGTTTGAATAAGAACCTGTACCAAAAGACACCCTACGTTGAGACATCGCAAGATGTGGCCAGCGTAATGTCTGAAGCTCTGAGACAGATTTACCTGCCTATCTACGTCACAGTCAGTCGTTGCCCGTTCGGTCGTATCCAGTCAAGTTCGATCAAAATATTAATCCAAAGTTCCCTCTTTTATCTGTGTATCATAATACGGTCGCATACTAGTATTCCAATTATCCAGTCGCCAAAAAGCAATCTCTGAGCGGTTCAGGTTTATAATTTCCGTATTATCGCTGATATTGATCACGATTCGACGGGAGAAGCCAGATAGTTCCGCCAAACGACGGACAACTCTGGCAATACAACGTCCAGTCGTAAGCCATCCACCAAGTAGCTTTATGATGGAGCAATTATTCGCGTAATAAAATAGATTTGGAAAGCCCTCTATGATGGAATGTCCCCACGAACGACGGGAACAGGTTTCGGTGCATCTTTTATTACGTCCACCACCCGCCAACCGTTCCTGGGGAGGGGGTGGGGTTGAACACGGGCGTGGTGCACTCAGACCGAATGGTGGTTGCTGAGGTTACTCACATCCTGATAACATTTCGAATGTCAAAGCAAAACCATTTTATCGAAGTGTTTCCTAGATATCCATAACAGTGTGGTAGGACGTGCGTGTGGTCTGTGTATAAATGGTTTTAGGCGAAGACGATGGGTGTCATCGCAGGGCAATTGGTAGAGCAAGGCGGTGAATGTGTGTGTGTGTGTGGGGGGGGGGATCATTCATAGGGCTACACGTGTCTGTGCTCTTCTTCATCTAATCAAGCCACTTGCCGAGGAAGCTGCCCGCAGGCCATATTTGTTAAGTTTGACCAGAAAGGGAGGCTAAGCCAACCACTCACTCACTCACTCACTAACTCACTCAGACTGACTGACTGACTGACTGACTGACTGACTGACTCACTGACTCACTCACTCACTCACTCACTCACTCACATACTCACTCACTATATAGATGAATTACAGTGGATACAGGTTCGGTTTGCTATTTTATCGTCTAACTATGCAATTAATAAACATCACAGGGCAAATAACTATCACTATTAACTGTAAATTACAACAACAATAACAACAACAATAACAAGAATAATAACAACAACAACAACATCAAAACCGGACCGTTATGGGACAAACAATAAGTGCAACATTAAGATGGACCATCAATCAACATTAAGTATGATTAGTGTCAATATTTGTGAAGATCGGAAGCAAAGGTTTAGAGAAATCATCGAACCCAAGAATGACCTTGATTGTGTGTGTGTGTTACAGGTAGTTTGAAGTATTCAGGTAATAAGTTTTTGCTAACTGAGATTTAATGCCTATTACCCGAAAATATCATGTAATATACATATTATCTGATTATAGAGATTAACTGTAACACACACACACACACACACACACACACACACACACACACACACACACACACACACACACACACACACACACACACACACACACATTTGTAAAGCTACAACTCTCCCCCCAAATTATTCTGAAGTATTCGTTTAAACATTTATCCTGTTGGAACGATAATAGCCTCTTGATAGTAATATCAATTAAAGTCTCAGTGGCTCAATTATCGCTCACTCGACATCGGCAACTTCTTAACAATATTGATCTACTCGGGATCTTCTTAGAAGGACCAGATGAGGCGGATAATGCGACGAGGTGAAGTTCCTCACAAAAGAAGGACACTCCGTGGGTGGGTTGAAGGTACCCGCCGGAAGAAGCGAGGATGGAATGTTTTGAGCACTTCCTCAAGATTGCGATTGTGAAGATTTTGCCTCAATGACGAGGTGATTTAAGAGAGAAGCGAATTTTACGGATGATGATGCCATGATAATGGTACTCTCGCGGTGTGACGAAAATACCGTGATAATGATACGGAAGGCGCCATTCAGAACTCGAATGAGGCGATGAAGACTTGTTGATGAGATGATGTTAATTTATGAGGTTTTTTCCTGGTCTGACGTTTCCATTAATGATTTCTTGATACAATAACCAACGATGATATAGACGTTTCCAGTCGACTGAACGTTGGCATTATTGAGCCTGCGCCATCATCAAATATTTGGTTTCAGACATCAGACTCGTTTAGGATGGAAACAAAGTCAAATATATCAGCTTTTGTAAGTAGAATTGTGTGCATTCTTCCATTTCGCAAGCTGTTATATACTTAGACACGTACATTGCTTGTCTGCGTTTAAAGTTAATCGTAGGCAATTATCTCTCCCCCCCTCTATCTCTCTCTATCTCTCTCTCTCTGTGTATGTATGTGTGTCCACCTCTCTCATCAAAAAACCATTCCACTACACCACACACATACACACACACACACACACACACACACACACACACACACACACACACTTGTTCTGCTACATGTATAATTCTATCATGTCACATGTTAAACAATTATAATGAATAACTTATAATAACTCTTTGTCTCAGTTAATCAGATTGCATTCGGTCAGCAAAATTCAAGCCACAAATACAAATACATTCTCGGGCCCGAAATATAAGCAATTACTTCAACAAACCCTCAAATACCTGCAGGAAAAACGGCCAAGTATTGTGAATAAGCCAAAGATATCTCATCTTCAGACTAAGTTACATCAGTGATTAAACGCATTTACCCGCTGATTATAGTAAATAGCAACCCTGGATTTGTGCCTTCTAGGTAAATACCGTTTGTTGATGAGGACAGAACTTCTGATAATCACCGCAACTCGGCTACATTTGGCTATTTCTTCATCTATCGAGATTCGTTGATTATCCACGAGTGGACGACGCCAGCTCCTAAACAAAATTATCCCCAATTGCTGGTAATGTGGCCAGTTTGTTCTCGGGCCGTAATCACCAGCGCCACCGTGGCCAGTGGTGGTGGTGGTGGTGTGTAGTGCCGCCCGGATTTCGCTGGAGTGCTGCCGGTTCTCGAGACCGAAATCTGACAGGGACACTTGGGAAATTCGATGTCAGAACAGCGAAACGGCATCATTAAGTTAACGGTTAAAGCCATAAATGTGAAGCTGGGAGCCGAGACGATCAGTGGTTTTCTTGGACTGACGGCTCAAATTGCATTTGACACATTTACATGGTGAAGTATCGATTGGTCGTGGACACCCCGTAGAAGGGAATCGTCCGGAAGGTGGCGCCATTAGGCCGGCGGTAGAACGGCTGAGGGACGCTAGGCGGAGAGGACCAACGCGTTTATGACTGTATACCATCATCATTAGCCGACTATGTACGCCTGGCGAGATAGGGCGAAGTGTAGCCGGGGCGAAAAGTCCCAATCAAAGCGGCTGATGTGGGCGGCTGATGTGGGCGGCTGATGTGGGCGGCTGATGTGGGCGGCTGATGTGGGCGGCTGATGTGGGCGGCTGATGTGGGCGGCTGATGTGGGCGGCTGATGTGGGCGGCTGATGTGGGCGGCTGATGTGGGCGGCTGATGTGGGCGGCTGATGTGGGCGGCTGATGTGGGCGGCTGATGTGGGCGGCTGATGTGGGCGGCTGATGTGGGCGGCTGATGTGGGCGGCTGATGTGGGCGGCTGATGTGGGCGGCTGATGTGGGCGGCTGATGTGGGCGG
>JAODUP010000192.1:20000-47500 GCA_025642065.1 Paralvinella palmiformis | reverse complement strand
ATAATCTTCACTTTCATTTTCAACTTTTCTTCCAGACGATGAGTAGTCATGACAATAATAACGCAGGTGCTAGAGCACTGGGCAGCAAAACTCCATTTCTGTTTTCGAATCCGGGTGTCTGTTGCATTTGATCACCAGGCAGACGCCCTTCGGCCACAATTCTCTGATATGACGATTGCCGATGTTAAACAACTCAAGTCGATTGACGATGTTTGAGACTTTACATATAACACGGTCGTATTTAAACACATTATCAGGATCGTATTTGAACTGTTCGGTTCCCGGCTCCAGGAGAACGTCATCTGTTTGGTGCGTTTTATGTTTTGCTTCAACGTGTTCCAAAGAGGTCAAGAACCAGTATTATTTTTCCTACTGCTACCTGTCACCACGCTTTGAGAGATAATACTGATCAGATGGAATCGCTCGCCCTGTAGTGTCTCTTTGCCATAGCAATATAGAAGATCTATGACCTCGCCTGTAAACTAAAAGTGGTTTTTGGCGCCATGTCTTCTCAGCCCTTGTAGTGTGTGTACCGTTGAAAATAGATGACCGTTTAAGGTCAGCGCGGTGTGATTAGTTTAATAACCTCTGCCAATATGTCAGATTTGATTTGTAAAGGCATTTCATCTGGCCAGGATGGATATTCTGTATAAATAGGTGAAGTAAGTACAGTGAAGTAGGTGACTAAATTTAAAAGAATCATCTCATTATTACACTTTTTTAAATTTAAGTACACCAGGAATTAAATAGATAGTAATTAGAAGTCAAACCCATTTTGTGCTACTTCAGAAGTCAAATATTGTGACAGAAACATTGAGATTTTAATCTCAGTACTTTCTTTCTCTTGAATTGTAAATGCAAAGTTCATTTTAAAATTATAGTATTATGAGTTGATTGCGAATATCAAATCGCTTACGTTACGATGTTATTGGTGTATTTAAAATTGGATTTGATAATAGAATCACCAGCATTAGTCATAGGTACAGGATATATATATATATATATATATATATATATATATTATTTATATATATTATAAAAACAACTTCAACTGAGAAACAACGTTACCTTAACATTTAAAGCATAAAATGGGAATGGACACAATTGTATGCTATATTTCTTGAACAGTTCAATAACAATTCCTGTATGTCGTCAACTCTATATTGATGACCACATGAATTCAGTTGATGATCGGTTGATAAAGCATATTACTTTGATCTACACCATCGTTTGAGTCATTTATCACTACTTCATCATGTTCCATTCATTTTTCTGTCACATTTATTGAACATTTCTAGGTAGTTAATTGTATGTTGCTGTACCAGTGATGATGTCCCACCAGGTCAACGGTATTAACAATGTGCTTCGAACTCTATCATCCCAGGACAATTCACACATCAGCAGACGCACGCACGGACTCACACACGCGCGCAGACATACACACACATACACATACACACATAATATCACACACACACACACACACACACACACACACACAGACACACACACATGCATTCAGGATCAGTCATATAACGGATCCAATAACAAATTTCGATATTAGCAGTTGAGAAAAAAGAAAAAGACAGTGTCTCGTTATTTATCATCTGAATATCAGTAAAAGTACAACAAAGAAGTCAATTATGATAGGAACAGATACAAGATTGATAACTAATGTCATTACTTATGGACAGTATTTGCTAACTTCGTCTATCATGAAGATGATAAGATGATAAGATCGATTATCAAGACGAAACACTGAAACATTCCTTAATCCCAAGCGTTCCTGGAAACTGATCACATGACTACATCGACAGAACTGAATTCATTTCCTAAAACTGTTTTTTTTTAAATTAATGTGTGTTTTTTCTTGATTTAAGCTCGTGTAAAATACATTGGAAGAACATTTTCTTTTCATTACAAACAGCTGTACTACCGATCCTCATCTTCATCATCTGCATCCTCATCGGGGAGACTAATCCCAGAAGTATGTTATTCAAAGTCAACGAAGCACATCGCCGAAGGACCTACAACAATTTATCATCATCGGGAGACATTAATAAACATTTACATGATCCAGACCGATTGCGGTTTAGCGAGCGGATGACGGATGGACGAGGAGGCATTCCAGCCGCAAGGACGAGTCGATAGTTAGACATACATCGGAGAAGACGGTTACTTCTCGAATCGTTTACAGATAATCACCGCCAGCTGTCGCCACCAACGACCAGAACCCGAGATGTAAACTACTAGGAGGGCCAACAAGGACCGCTACATCTTAACTAAAGCCGAACAGTTAATGTGGGACAATTAGCCAGCCTTCAAAACCAATAACGATGCGATAACTGATGGGGCTTTCATTAAGCTTTATTTGCGTTGTTTATATGCTTCATGCGGGTCGGTTGGCCGGCTCCTGAGTGTACTACATCGAACTGTTAGACGGCAATAACGTTCATCAGTAACTGGGCTACGGAAGAGCAGCGTATGATTGACGGGATTATAACAATATCAGACAATATAATTATTGATGAGACTATTTACTGCGGCGTCTACGACTGATGTACCAGGATATGCAGGTTTACTTTTGTATTTGTGTTTAAGTACACGATTATTGTAACCGTAAAGGTTTTATTTACAGAGACGAAAGACAAATAAGAAATACAGTATTACATATAATTAATAGCATTGAAAAGTCTTTGTCGATGTCTCTTGTTTAAACCAAGTGATGCGCGGAGGACGATTCCCTGGAGAAATACCACAGAAACACAGATAACTACGTGGATTCGAACTCTGAGATGGAAGTTTGAAGTATCGTACCTTAATCAGTGCACTGAAGGTTCTCATATATATATATATATATATATATATATATATATATATATATATATATACCGCCTCTATGGCCTAGTGGGTAAGAGCGTGGGACTTTCTTACGTGTGGTCATGCTGTACGAGAAGTTAGAATCTCGCCTGTGGCATTATAGTAGGAGTTGTTTTTCATCCAACCAGACAACTAGCAACTAGCAACTAGCAAGGTCTTCTCAACCGAATATATTATATATTGTAAATTATAAATTCGTTTAGAATTAGGTCTTTGTGGGAAGCAGTAAATTTCAGTCCATGTGCATCTCTCCCATTTAAGGTAGCCAGGCCACGTAAAATAACTGCCATTACGGCCATTATATATATATATATATATATATATATATATATATATATATATATATATAGGAAAAACAGAACCTACCAATACGCGAAGATTTAAATTGATGACAGACACAACTGCCCATGACACCAAAGACTATAGTACTGATAAGCGCAGCTGACCAGATCATGAGGGACTGTTGAAGATAGATAGCACGGGCTACAGTAGGAAAGGTTAAATTTATTTTCAGATGATGCGATCATGATGGAATCATTGAAGCTTGTTTCGAGATAGTTCACGAAGATGTACACAACACACGTGATTACGATATGTAGAAAAGGAATGCCGTCGCTAATTCGGATATTCGACATCTTCAGTTTTCAGTGTATTCTCACCGCATTTCGATGAGAAAATGATAACAGGAGATAATACACAAAATGTATAAGACGGACATTAATACAGCACTAAAATATTTTGTCTGTGCTACAATACTGGCACGGATGGCATAAAAAATAGAGATATCCGAGGAATTATACAAGGACAGACAAATGATATGTAAAACATTCCCTATCGGGTCGTTGTCATTTATTTGGTAGACTTTGCTGTAGTAATATATGGATGTTATAAACCTTCATGCGATTCTAGGTGGAGCCACCGTCTCTCTCTCTCTCTCTCTCTCTCTCTCTCTCTCTCTCTTCTCTCTCTGTCCTCTCTCTGTGTGTGTGTGTGTGTGTGTGTGTGTAGGAATGACAAATTGTAAATATAAACATGTTTGATCGTCGATGTCACGTGCTGCTAAATTCACATCCATCACACGTCAAAAGCCGTTATTTCTTGACGACGGAAGAACTATTTCACAGTTAACGGTAATTATCTTTAGCCTACTTCCCAAAACATAAATTTTAATATTTTTAATGGCCACGTTCGCGTTTCTCGTCTGCCGATTGTCGTTTGTATTCTCATGAATCTTAAACATTTAATTTCGCACGTCGACAGTTTTAATAGGTGCGTCGTGTAAAATATGGCACTTTAATCATTCACATAATTATTTCGACAATATTCCAAACGCAACACGACACACCATAAACAAAATAACTATAATTCCCTGTCTAGTTAAAGGATAAACGATATCCGGAATGGGCGGTTTGTTTTTAAATTATTACTGTGCTAAAATTAGTATAGCTGCTCTAAAGATTTTAATTGTTTGGTTGTTACTTCAGTCGTATAAAACATCATCTGCGTTGATCAGACTGAATTATAATGCTCATTTCATAATTCAGCATCACTGCTCTAAGAAATAGCCTTATCAACCGTATACACGCTTCTAATGTTTCATTATTCGTCTAGTCTAAGGGTTTTTACGGTGGACTTGACCTAAATAGCACTCCGCGGTATATGCTGTGTCCAGCTGCCAGTCAAAAGTGGCTATCCCATGATGAACCTCCGTCAAGAACGGTATGCAATATTGAAATATGCCTCTATCATGCCCTCTTCTTTCCATATCACACACATACACCCTCCTTCTACCTCACATCTGAGGTACATTTACACAGTTGATGACAACTAGAGTCATAACATGTCATAACAGCGATCAGAACTTTAGCTTTAATTTCGACCGTGAAGGAACAGTTTCGTTGATGGAAAAGCACTCGAGCATTCATCAAGAAGCTAAAGGTCGTCAAGTACTCACTGCTGCACTCAACCATGTTTAAGTACTTGGCTGGATGATGTTGGTGTCCGGATTATATGTTAACATTGATTATATGTCTATAATCAGCAGGTCTAAAGAAGTTACTCCCAGTCGGGTAGACACTTTTTCTGAAATCATGGAGACGTGCATTTAAGAAAGATAGTGAAACGTCATAAGCCCACAGCTTTGTTGATTATATATATATATATGTATGTGTTTTATAGTCACTTTTGTGCACATGGTAGGCTAAATGGGCCGAGCGACCTCCGAAGGTAATGAAGTGAAGTCAAAGACGAAACAACCTTCAGATATGGCCACGCCGAGATTAGAACACGGGTGGTTGTGATCTGTGGTCCAACATGCTACGCATACCAAGCGGCAAAAATATATATATATATATATATATATATATATATATATATATATATATATATATATATATAATTTTATAAAACACCCATGCTTCATAAAAATGATTAGATTACAGTAGCACAAAGATTTGTCAATATAATATGAAAAATTCAAGTGATGACAAATCTATAAACAAATCACACTTCTGCCACATATAGTTATGTCGCAACCATGTGTTGGTATTAATAGAAGTAATAATATTATTTGTACGCCATTAAATAAACATAAATACAAATAACCACAGGAATATCATCTAAATACATTTTTAAGCTGCCAAAGGAGAGATAATCAATTTAGGATGTATAACAAAATTACATTTTCTGCTAGAGAAAGGTATATATAATATTATGACATTTGTAGCCTCGTGTGTGGGATGGTATTATAAAGTATAATTATACTATAATCTAAGTACCCATAACTGACACTTTATAGATGAGGAATGATTACAGTTAGTAATTAATACCGTAACATGGAAACGACTAGAGATTTGCTCCGAAATGGAACTTTTAGCTGAAACTTTGTATAATTGCTCATACAATAATCTTAGTCAGTTTCCGATTGTGAAATAATGTTAATGGTAAGCTTTTCTTTGTCATCTTGATATTAAGCTTTTATTCTTCATGTTGATCTTTAGCTTTTATTATTCATGTTGATCTTTAACTTTTATTCTTCGTGTTGATCTTTAACTTTTATTCTTCATGTTGATCTTTAACTTTTATTCTTCATGTTGATCTTTAACTTTTATTCCTCACGCCACTACTCACGATTACAATCGTTATTGCTGATGTTATAACCTCTTTTTCGTACCAATCAATTTTATAATAGACGAGAATTATGTTTTATTTATAATTACCACAAACATTCATATACAAGTTGCTAGCACGAATGTAAATATACTATACTCCATTTACAATGATATCATATGCCTTGATCCAGTAGGCTGTGTATGGCAATAATTACAATAAATCGAAACAATATCGTCTATTTCTCGGTAGAAATAGATAAGAACATCGCTTCAGTCTGAAAAATGACCAAACATAGGATTTGTTGACGGATGAAATGTTTCTTTCGGCAATATTTTCCAGCCACTCACTCAATGACAATATTCTAATCAGAAGAACCAACCATAAGCTGCCATTCAGCCCGCTGGATTCCGAATTTCGCGCAGTCACGTGACATTTATTTACGAAACGACACCTCGTGGCGACCTTGACACCGAGCGGGCGGCCGGCAACCGCTAAAAGGATATTTACGAGGACGGAAAAGATTAGTTTGCGTGTAAACCAGCTTCCGGCGAGTAGCCGCGGGGCCGGGATGACAACATGCGGCAACGAGGGAATTACAAACATCACAAGTCCGTCGAACATGGCCGCGGAGTGGTGGCCGCAGAAAGCTATTCTTCAACGACACATGGGCACACGGAGAGGCATAAACCTTTGTCACTTGTCGACTGGCCATATCCGAGCACCGCCGCCTCCTCAGCGGTCGAGAAGCCGCGCGCTCCCGTCCGACGGGGCAGATTTATGGTCGCCAGACACGGGCCCTTCGGATCTGTAACTTGGCCAAACGCGGCCCAGACATGCGGACCTCGTCGTCCTTCCCGGGTCGGTCTTAAAGGTTCGTTCCATAGCCGTCATCGAGCGGAATGTGACGGCGTTCACCTTCTCCGGAGCGGTAAAGAACCGACGTCGGGAATTACGCCGATGTCCAGCCATCGGCGTGTGAATGGCAATTGGGCGGCCCAGCGACATATTGGGCAACGGATGGGCTCGGTGATTTGTATGCGGAGACCTCGGCGCCGACTGGCAATCATAGGGCATATGATCGACAGAAGAGCCTGTATTAAGACACTGATACCGTGGTTAGCTCCGATGGCCTTTCGACGCTAAATATTGCGGGACTAATCAGGCACAAGCCCCCCCTCCCCCAGCATATGATTATTTACGAGTTTGGCTGCTGGGCAGTATTAAGCGAGATTTCCGTGAATGATGGGTCATCTTGTGGTTCGGTAATTATGGTCGACGCTTAATGATATCACTCATCATCGTCATCATCATCATCATCATCGTCGTCATCTGCATCATCATCGTCGTAATTAGTATCATGATTATAATTAGAAAACAACTTCGGCCCTTCATAATTTTGATAACGGGAGAGATAATATTATTGTCATACTTCATGCACATCTTAGGCATTTAAATTGACCAGTCGATACATAAAGGTAACAGAGTTAGGCCAGGAGTCGAACTCTAATCCTACTAGTCTGTGGCTTCTCGCACCAGCAGCTCGACCGAGTGTTCTAATGAAGCCATGAGGTAATGACATTCTGTTGGTTTAACATCAACAATAACAACACCAACGGAACTAGAATAATGCCACCAACAACAACAAAGAGAACAATAAAAAGTTGTTTGTAACATAGCAAAGACATAAAAACGGTGTTGCGCAGGAGGCTTTCGCATTTTACAATAACATCGTCTATAGTAGATCCATGGCCGTTTTGATTTTCACTTTTGACCGCTATCAACCGATTGGAACTCCATTATGCACTGAAGTGTCCCGTCCAGCCCAGCATAGAAATTCGTGAATACTGATCGATCAACACTTCGTTCGTAAAAAGACACCTGGTGAATAAATTGAGAACGAGACTATTCCCCCGTTGATTAATATATGCCCGGCTAAAAGCTGACGTTTGACGATAACACCCAGACTGTCAGCTTCGTTAATAGAATTGATTTATACTGGGACTGCATAGAAGTCGTATGAAACAAAGACGGGGAAATCTGACGGGATTAAATGACGTCTTCGCTCCTGTAACATAATATTCTGGAAAAAAAGACCTTTTCTCCTTTAGTAATCCCGGTCACGTATTTGATGGGAGCCAAACATTATGTCAGATAAAAACATCACCAATTATTTTTATTAATAGATGTACCGTGGAACAGTTGTGTTATCACATTTGGAATATATATATATATATATATATATATATATATATATATATATATATATATATGGGGTGTTTGGATGTGTGTGTGTGTGTGTTTTGCTCTGTAAAATAAGGCACAGGCACAGAGAATATCCAACCGTGAATTCAAACTTTGGACGTTTCTTCAGGGGGCTGAGTCCAGAATGGCGACTTTTCATGCTGAGACATGTGGGTAATGTCTCACCAGTCCCTGTGTTCCCTGTGCCTCCTGCGTGTGTTCTGCGTATGTGTGTATGTGTCTTCCACAACCTCACAGTAATAGGAGTGTGACAGAAGACAGACGACTACATGACACTAGAAATGTTTTCTGTCCAAGAAACCCGGTAGCGTACAGTCTGATCTAAACAGTACACAGACTAATCGGGTTTCTGGAGAGTATATAGGACCGAATTTCTTGAACGGAAAAGTTTAGTCGTTGCCGTGCTGTATCTGTCTTCTGTCAGTGTTCTATGTGAGCTGCAGCTGGCCGAGACACAAGTCTAGACCGGGGTCACCTGTGTGCGTGTCTGTGTGCAAGTTCAATCAAAATCAGTCACAACATCTAGGCCAGATCTATAACGGGTATATTTGGCGTTGGAATTACATGTCATAGGTTCAAACGAAGCTCGTAGTATTTCGAAATTTCACGCCCCAAACAACGGAAGCGCAAATTACCACTCAGACAATACTATTGCGACTTTTTCGGATTAATTCTACGTTTATTATTCGTCCAATAATTAGACTAACGCAGCGGATTTTACGTCATCGTCATTGGTCTCGTTTATAATGTGTGACTATAGACGCCATCTAGTGGCACACCCATCTGGAGATCAGATAAGATCGCATCTCAGTTGCGGGAGCTCAAATCTTGACAGGGGTGTGAAAGGTAAGTAGCCGGTGTTTATCACAGGCTAGAAGAGACTGATTACTACAGTAAGTTTCATCTCCCCCCCCCTCTGTCTGTCTGTCTGTCTGTCTCTCTCTCTCTCTGTCTCTCTCTCTGCGTGTGTGTCTCTCTCACTCACACACTCACACACACACACACACACACACACACACACACACACACACACACACACACACACACACACACACACACACATACACACACATTGTGTTTTAGACAAGAATCCCGCGAATGAACAAAGTTAGATAATTAACTAAACCCAGTAGAACTAATCCGACTTTCCCCGGCGACGCTGTATAATTAATTAAACTTTAACATATTTGTCTGATGATCATTACACTGTATAAAGACAATACACCGAAGTAACATCCTTATCTAAAGACTAGTACACTGTACAACAACCCTGAAGCATCATCTTTATCTCATGATTGTACACTACACGGATGCCTCAATTAAACAGATATAAAACCCATTACTAATTAATCATAATGTGTTATGATAGTAACTGAAAATGGCTCGAAAATGTCCCTAAATCAGATAAACTGATGCATCAAAACGTCGTAGACATCTAAGTAAAAAGTGAACGTTTTCTTGATATATACACGTATCTGATGTTTTGGTCTGACATTCATTATACCAGAAATTGCCCAATATAAGCGTTTATTAATGTATTTATTTCGCGGTAATCATTTGGTTGATCCACTGAATTCCGAGACCATTTTCTAAGAACATTCGTGTTCAGGCGACATTCGCTTTTATAAGTAAACGCAGTGTAGCAAAGAAGCTTTTATTGAGAGCTTCTGAAAACAATTTAAAAGTCGAGTCGAATTATATTCCCGAATTCATTGATCGTGAATATTTCTGTTTTGGTAGTGCATCATATGAAATTATAAGTAAAAATCGATAAATACAGCACTATTCTAATGTTAAGATATTTAATAAAAAGGGGAATATTTCACAAAATTGAAATGTTCATCCTGACATATTTTATTATGGAATTTTAGTAATCCCATTTCAATCATTTCGCCTCTTTTAATTACCAAATTAACTTTTACCATCAGCGCACGGACTACGCGAGGGGGTGGTAAACACAAATAAAGCCGATGTTTTTGTGCTGTCCAGTTGTATATCAGCGCCATCTAGGAGAAATCGCTTTAACCAAAGTAAACTATTGTGAGAATCACTTTAATCTTCTTTGCGATACATGCGCTACCTTCATATAAATGTTTATAATGATTGATTTCATTGTCCCCCATTCTTTTATGCCCACATCGTAAATGAAAAAGTTCGACAATGGAACTTTCTAAGAGCACAAATATTATTTTTCGTTTTCCTAAGTGATTAAAGAAGAAAATTAGCGTCGTTAGTGACCTTCATCACCAATCTCATTAGTATTCCACTGTCATCTGTAACTGGACAATATTCACGATTCTGTGACACTATGCCGACTTTCGGTAAATATAATTAAACCTCGTTCCACATGATTGGAAATCAGTCTCGGGAGGGAATTGCTGATTTTTCATACACACCTCCTAGGATTAGCCCGAGGATAGACCTTACTCCATAATATGACACGGGACGTGTCCCTTCATCCTAGATGCAGCCATTTAGTAGAGATATGTACTTAATGGCTTCCATAGAGAATTATGTACCAACTTCCTATCGGCATTAGTATTCAGCTGCCTCCATTACATTATGCCGATATGCATTGGGTTATAGTGGCGAGGGGGGGGGGGTTGTCAACGGGGCAAATATACGTTTTGACGGCATCAGAAAACATAACAATGTCATCTTACGCTCGTTGTAACCGGGCGTTATGTTGAAATATGTAGACTGGCTAGCCTTAATGGCTGCCTCAAAGCCGTCCGACATCTGGCCCGCGCGTTCCGTCGGGATAAAGAACCGGCCATTACGGGCACTGGCCACCAGAGGGCACTGCATCGCGATGATAATGCTACGTATGATAATGACATAGTCACCGGATCGGAGCCGTTGACTGGCCGACATTGATGTAAATGGCCGACATAATTTGGGACCGCAATTGGGACTCGTTATGGCCGTCGTGTAAATATGATCCCACCCCTCTCAGTCCTCCCCTTCCCCCCTCTCTTCCCGACCCCCCCCCACCGGATGGCGTACTCGGGGTTAGTGGCATTCGCGGCGGTGACACGCTGAACGAGGGAACTCGTTGGCATCGTCTTCTGAGGAAGCGAGGATGGGGGGGGGGAGGGGGTGGGTGTGGTGATGCGGCGTTTTCGGTCAGATTAATGGATCCGACGCTCTGTGTGGGTGTGAAGTGGTGATGACGGAGGACTGATGGATGAAGGAAATCCAAAAATCCGACAAGCAAATGTGATTAGAACGTCAGAAACGTTCTGGCTGAGGCAGCGCTCGCTTATCGGGAGATGGAAGTGAGCGAGCTTCTGGGAGTCTCGGCGTCAATGTGATGTACGTTCAAAAGGTTATGAATACATAAAGGTATCTGGCGAATGTGGCACGCCACAGTACCAGTATTTCATTATTAGACGACTATATCTGTTCTTTAACCTACAGCTCTATGTTAAACCTTAGTCGTATTTCCATTGATACGAAGTATTGGGTCTGTGTATGACGCTTAAACGTATTACATCGGCAGCCTTAATCTTCAAGTAAAGTCAATGACGTGATTTTCCAGTGAAAGTCGCTGGTTTATGACATGGTACATTTTACACATGGTAGCCTAAATGAGATGAGTCACTTCCAAAAGCAATGAGGCGAAACAGAAGATGAAACACCCTTCGTTCATCGCTCAGCCGGGGTTAGAAACCAGGCGTTAGAGGTTTGTGGCAATACGCGCTATAAGTTAGGCCATGGAAAAACTCCCAAATGATTTTCCCCAATCAAAAATCTCCTGATTTCAAATCATATTAGCAAAATACTGGATCACATGCCGCTCTTTGCAATCGTCTTCTTGTGAATAGAGAGTTGTCAACAACATCACAAACGATATTTTCTGATGTTTGGGATGTTGTGGGATGAGAGAAACATGTCTCTTCTGCATATTTGTAATTTGATTAGCTCAGATTGGTGCAACTTGGTGACATGCATCTAGATATCTAAACGTTGAAAGACACACGCACACCCGCGTGAATACACACACGCGCGCACATACACATACACACACATACGTACATACACACGTGCACACACACACACACACACATACACACACACACACACACACACACACACACACACACAACACACACACACACACAGAGAGAGAGAGAGAGAGAGAGAGAGAGAGAGAGAGAGAGCGATAGATAAGATAGATAGATAGATAGAATAAATAATAGAGAGAGAGAGAGAGAGAGAGAGAGAGAGAGAGAGAGAGAGAGAGAGAGAGACACCAGGCAGTGTGTTCAAATCCAACCCTAAGATTGGCCCTTCAGCAGTATGTCCCAGGCGTGACCACGTGAAGACTACCCCCCCCCCTTGACACGATATGGTATAGACTGTTAAAAACCTGGTGATGAGTCGCTTAGATATTACAAATAATATTTTACAATCTCTTAGTAAATGTTTCATCACTTTAAAAATGCATCTACATATAACACGATACTGACACAAACACGAGCATCAGGTAAGGAAACGACATGAAATGCCACAGACATGTTGTTCTAATAAGAACGTAGAGCTGAGACCAGATTTATTTTCTCGGTTCAGCGTACGCGATGCAAATCTCCATCAAACGCTAATTTCGTTCGAAGCTTTTTGCACGTCCAGGGAATGTAAACATATATAAAGCCGCTTAAAGCTTAATGGTCTTCGGAATTAGCTTTCTTCCCGCAGTAAGACAACGAAGGATGTTTATTAGCATTAATGCTTCTGTTGTTTGTGTCTCACGGTTACTTTGATTAATTTAACTGTATTACCGTTCATTAGAGATTTGTTCTTAAGGAAACCGGATCCAGTTCCGACGGGAAAATAAACACACAACGTAACATTCTCATCGAAGTAGGTTTGGGTTTTTTTCTGACTGAAGGCAGTTCACGCCGAGGTGGAAAAAAACCTTACGTAGGTCGTAAAATACCAGATTCTGCAGTGAACATAGAAGAAGAAAAAACAACATCCGTTAAGCATTCGGTCTGCACGCCACCTAGCGAATAACCTCGGAAACGGGCAATAATTCCAGTGACAGCTTTCTTGATTACAAATCGGGATTAGCTCGGCCAATGGAAGGAACGGAATATAGATGGAGTTATCGGGGATTAAGTGGTGTCCGTTACGTCTTGACAAATCACTGTTCCGGATATCGTAATCTACTTGATTTAATCCGGATCTGCGGCCAAATGGAGTCGTTGGATTATGTGATCAGTGTGACTGTGTCGGTCGGGATCTGTCGCCAGTAAACAAGCCGAAGATATCCCGGGACGACGGGAAGTGGTGATACGGTCCCCAGAAATTTCGTACCCGGTTTCGGCCAACCGCTATGTAAACATAGAAAATATCAGCCTTTCGACAACGACGGCTTCAGCGTTATCAATCTGACAGACCGGAAGTCCAAAATGACAGAATTCGAATTAAATTGGCTTCATAGTTTGACAGCATTTCTTTGCAGTGAAGCCATTTCAATAGATTATAACCGGGACGTGATGACCAGGTGCTGACGGGCGATCCAGATTCAGATTAATTGTCTACTATACGAATGCATGGCTACGACAGGTGTTGGTCACAGCTGGAAGATAACAACAGCTGGATTTCCGGTACGCCACACAAACGCTCGCTAATGTAAATCAATTGGGAATAGTAGTGCGAGTTATGGATGCATGGTTGCTAATGGAGCGTAATATAATATGTCAGCTGAAGTACACAGGATTAGTGGAATATTTGTCGGTCTTCCACAGACCTGTGGCGTCTTTGGCTTTTGACGAATAAATAATGCACAAAAATGTGACCACACGAGATGACAGCATCAAGTTTACACTCCAGTGATTTTATACACTTCGCCAACGTCATAAATTATATTTGACAACATAATATAACACTGGAACGATTAATGTCACATTGTTCAGAATGTAACGTCTTATGGAAAACGATCGATGTTAGTATCAATTGATGTGACAGCACATTCGAAACAAATGTGCATGGTACGACGTGGGAAAGTTAGTATAACATGAACGATTGGGGCGTGACGGGGTTTCGAAAGAGGAAAATATATGCCCTGAAGAAATTATCAATCAAATTTTCAAACAGTTTCACGCAGAAATCGGTAGTACGGGAAATGGTTATAATAAAAATATATACTTAATGACTATTGGCAGGGCTATGTACGGCATCACGTGTAAATAAAGTCAGAGACAGGTTGATCAAAGGTTTTGTCAACCATTCCTAGCCTTGACACATCGCCGTGTCTGACTGTCCGGTTATCTGTCCATGTTTCTGTAAATTTTGTTGTTTTATGTACTCACGTTTTTGACCATTTCTCTAATCCTGCTGTCTATCTCATCTTCTCATCCATTGACGAAGGGGGTGAATAAGAGAGTGTGTGAGATAGATGTAGACAGAGAAAGAGAGAGAGAGAAGGAGAGACAGAGATGCAGAACGAGAGAGAGAGAGAGAGAGAGAGAGGAGTGAGAGAGAGACTTGGCAAGACCCTTGTGAACGACCACACACAGAGAGAGACGAACATACAGATTGATTATATATATGTGCGTGTATCTGTGTATGCGTGTATGTGTCATTGTGTGTCTATCTGTGTGTGTACATGTGTGTGTGTGTGTGTGTGCGTGCGTGTGCGTGTGTGTGCGTGTGTGTGTGTACGTGTCTGTCTGAATATGTCTGAACATACATAAACAACTGAAACTCTGCGGACTCTACTCAGATACATAAGTATATGGTACAATGCCTGATATGCATATCTACAAGATACCTATTTACAGGCCAATAGACAGGCAAACTCAAGACCCATTCCGGTCGGGTCCCAACTGGGAATCAACCAGAGGACAGGCGCCTTTCAGTAAGTACTCACCAGACAATAAGGGATGCTGACAGATAATCTAACATACCACAGACAGGTTTAGATGGGGTTACCTACTGAAACGTGTCCTTGTACCAAGGTCCGGCTTCCACTTCGAGTCAGGTTAATAGCTTATCCGCGTGCACAGGTAATAAGTTGGTAGTAAGGAAAACTGACTCGGGGAAAAAAGTCAGATACACCCATCCATCACGGTAATGACTCGTCGTCGCACTGCCAGCTGGCGGTTGAGAGTAACATTACTATTAGTCTAAGAGATGGCGCTGCAGTCGTCCCGGATTTTTCTTCTGGGGTAAGATTAACAAAGGATTATGACATACGGGGAAGTATATAATAAATAACACACCCTGGGCCAGTTATTTATTACAAGTTATTTATTCTAAGATGGTGTCATATAAATATTTCGAATAATAAATAGTGATGCTGCATATTCGTACTTTTAGGGAACCTATGTTACCTTCCATTACCACAACATATACTGCCAGACGGAGAGCAATATTTAGATAGACAGAGAGATAGATAGATAGTCAATGAGACAGACAGACAGACAGACAGACAGATGGGCAGATAAAACCGAATCAAACAAAGAAACGGAATATCTTTAATTAGTATCGATCCAAGTAAAACAAAAGAGATATGACACAAATTAGTTCCTTTTGTTTTATTAATGTCGACTACTCTCACCGGCTGAAGCACATAATTTAAACATTATCAATATCCATAATTTCTCGTTCTTTATCTGATCTTAAGCGTCTTTCCTAATCCCGCATCACTTTATTTTATTGTTGTTGATTTTGTTATTATTGTTGTTGATTTTGTTATTATTGTTGTTGATTTTGTTATTATTGTTGTTGATTTTGTTATTATTGTTGTTGATTTTGTTATTATTGTTGTTGATTTTGTTATTATTGTTGTTGTTTAATTTTCTTATTGTCGTACAAACAAATATATGTTAATAGTAATACGGGGGGTGGGTAATTGGTCTTAGCCGCTTGTACTTTACCCCATCGTAAATTCCTGTACTATTCGGCAAATTATCAACCACCAAGGGAGAATACAGATCTCAGCTGTCAATCATATGCCAATTAACCAAACTAATCCATAAACGACCCCTCAGGTACCGAGCTGCTCCAGTAACTCTGTGAGTAGTGCGTTGCGCCGTAAATATGCAGGTTGTAGATTTGAATCAGGCTTATACCTCTGCTCACGTGAGGATCCCATAAGGAGACGTTCCTCAAACACATGTCCCGGATGTGTCTAGCGCGAACCTAAACAAGCCAGTATACCAACCAACCGAAAGATGATGATTGATGTTTTACGGCCACGTTTGTGCACATGGTAGGCTAAATGGGCCGAGCGACCTCCAAAGCTAATGAAGCGAAGTCAAAGATGAAACAACCTCCAGATATGCCTACCCCTAGATTCAAACACGGGTGGTAGTGATCTGTGGTGCAGCACGCTACCGCTAGACTACGGAGGTGCCCCAAACTAACCGAACGAATAAGGTACTAATTTGTGTCAGTATCAACCACAGGGAAGGTAGAAAATTATATAATTTATATTTATTAAAGGCTCCTATTTCGAATCTGGTTGCGCTGCTCTAAGGACTATTGCAATTCGGACAAAGTTATTTCCTTAACTTGTTTGAACTTTGACATTACCGTATGGATATATATTCTTCGCCAACATCTTCAACTCCAAAAGGAAGATGTTCTTTCAGTCTATCAGTAACCTGATCCACAATATTCAATCACCATCCTACATCAGGTACTCAGATGTTGGCTGAGTCAACCAGTAGATGTGCGAAAGATAAACAGCCGCCTGGTGGATTCGAGCCTAGGACAGTACAGTTTCTAGCCTACTAGCCACTATCACTAAACGATTACAACAGATTCCGGATTCTATCATTGCAGAGGTTATAAAAACATTGAATCATTGATGCATTAATTCACTCACTCAGTCACTCACTCACTCATCCACTCACTCAGTCAAGTTATTTGTTTTAATCGGTAACACGGGTCGTCACACATTATGAGCAATTGGGTTCACAGCCAGGTCTGGTTTTATTGGAGGGATGTTTCATCAGTCACTTCGCTTCATTACATTTTCAGGACCAGTTAGCCAGCCACGTTCTTAAAAGTGTTCGTAACGTACAAACGTTTCAAATTTACATTTCAGGACGTCCCCGCGACTAGCTACATACCAGTGGCATTCGGGTTCAAATCTCGGCTTAGCTGCCGGCGAAGAATGTCTTAACTAACACTTCGCCTATTATCCTTGGAAGTCGCTTGGCTCATTTACACAAAAGTTGTCGAATAACAGTGACATTTTCACCCCCTCCCTATCAGCCCCCCATAGCTCCCTGTCTACCAGACCCTCCCTTCCAGCTCCTTCCTACCACCTCTCAATAACACACCTCCCTACCAGCTCTACTTACCAATCCATCCCGACCAACCCCACCATCCCCCTCCCTGCGTCCCTCCCTTCCTCCGTCTCTCCCTCCCTCCGTTCCATATTCACTACTTACTCACACACTCACTCACTCACTCACTCACTCACTCACTCACTCACTCACTCACTCACTCACCCAGCCACCCACACTCACTCACTCACTCACTCACTCTCCTTTACTCACTCTCCTTTACTCACTCACTCAATCACTGGCGCGCGTGTGTTATACATGCTGTCCTATATTGGCTATCTGATATCTACAAATGAGACACTTAATCATCTATTCTCCTAATATTGACCACACAAGGTTATAGAGCTTCAGTCGATATAGAGTCATAGTGATAATGTGATAAATAACCTACAAATATCGTTATAAGGTCGACAATCTGCTACAATAAGAAATGGTGGCTTCTCTGTAAATAAACCGACGATCACTTGAGACGGTCCAAATAAAGCGCCGTCTACATAAATACTTGGCTTCTTTGACGGATCTCACCAGTAGCTGGTAAGATACGATCATTTAATAAGCAACAAAATACGTTATACAATTCGTTTTAAAATCGGTCGATAACATAGTATTAAGACATCGAGACAGTCACGCACGCACACACGCATGTAAACGCGCGCACACGTACACACACACACACACACACACATACACACACACACATATATATATATATAATATATGTATGTATGTATAAACATATATATGCATTATACACAGTTCATTTATAAAATGAAAAATATCTGATCTTTTATCTTTTCAACTATTTTCTGATTCGGTTCTTCAACTGATAATTGACTTCTTGACCAACAAGATACTTCACGATATTGGACTCCATTTTCCAAATAAAAAAGGAAGTTGCATTGTTCTTCGTTTTGCGACAATGACACTCCTGGATTGAAGCTTATTCTGGACATTCATTCTCTGTATAATCAAGAAATCCTTAATTTCCTCCGGAGAACGAACCCGGCCACGTGTTTAGTTAACTGATGAAGTTCACGTCCAATCTCCGAACGACGTCTTCTCGAATCGTTTGCGTCACGTGTCTGAGATTTCAGGAAGCTTCGGCAGCCGGATTTAATTCCCAGTGGGCTATTATCAGCTGTCATGCTTCGTTAAGGTGCCTTCTCGATAGTGGATATTTTTAAAGATGGTCACATCAGCGGCCTCCTCGTCGGCAACGCAATTAACAGAAGCGCTTAAACTGTCGGATGTTCGTCGCCGAAAGGACCCAGGGACCCGCAACCGGGGACGGCCTTCCACGGGCGCGAGTGATTATCGCCACCGCCGCCAGGGGGCACTGCATCAGGATAACTTGACTGATAAAAACGAGAGAGAGGGAGAGAGAGAGAGAGAGAGGCCGAAGTTAAAAGGTTTCGCTGACTAATGCCCGATATCAGGAGGCTGAAATTTCCTCCGAACTATTGGACGAGTGAAGTGTTTTTCTCGGTCGAGTGTGTTAACCGACGAGGATTGAGTGAGTCAGTCTGAGTCAATCTGAGTCATGGCGACCGTATCATCGTTGACTTTTGTAGTCTCGTTTCTGTGTGAAGAACGATAACTTCTCCGTACGAGTGACAACTAATGATCCGTCGATTTATTTCCACCCACACGCCCACCCCCCGACAAAACATATTGACTGATCGATTACTGTCTAATATCGATGCCGGTGAGGTTATTCGAGCTTGTTTCGTAGTTCAATGAATTCTCTATACGAGATAACGAAAGGTAATAAATAAATTAGGCTTCAGCGCTCCGACGTAAACAACTAAGTGTTCATGTTACGAACGAAGTAATTAGCTGTTGGATGGAATAAATTATACGATTTACAGAGCAGAGCTGATAGGGTGTGAGCCACTCAATCAAACACTCGGAATCGAATCCTTACTATTACCGGCAGAGGTTGGTCAGCATCCTTCACTGCCCACGAACTCAGCTGGAAATGATTACACAACTGAGAGGAAGGACAATCCATCAAAGAAATAGGATTTTAGGTGAGATATGGCGGTATATTGTATACTCGTAGATAGCCGTGAAAGCTTATCAAATCATCAAAATGGCACGTATCTTGTGTCGTGCAGTAATGATGAAAAATGATGTGGAGTACGTCTTTTAACGGTAGCTAGCCTTTAGTAATCAGATATCTCTTTGATGTACAATGATGTTGGTCTTTAGTGTTTTATCCAACAGTCTAGTATGTATGTAAGACAATCAAAAACTGATAAGGATAGAGGTGATCTCTCTCTCTCTCTCTCTCTCTCTCTCTCTCTCTCTCTCTTCTCTACTACTACTACTACTACTACTACTACTACTACTACTACTACTACTACTACAAATAGGTACAACACACACAGACAGAGACATACATACTCACACACACACACGTGCGTGCCCACATATACACGGGACTAGCTTCATTCAACTCAGTGCCCTGCTGAATCATCCACAATCACCACACTGTTAAAAAAACCCACACACACATGCATTCAGGATCATATACCCATGTATTGTTTATTGGCAAACATCATGTGCTGTCACGGTCTTTCTCTGTTCTATCGTCTTTGTTCAAGGTCTTTTTGTCATCTCTTCTTAACAACAATCGGTCTAATTCATTCTATCTGTCCGTTCGGAATGTAGATGGCCAATTTATGACTGCTATCAAACAGGCTCCAATCCCTCACGGAATACGGAATACCTCACCGACATCTAGTCTTCATTCTGGAGCCGATTCAGAACATGTACTTGTCGGATCCCGAAGGATCTTATACGACACGTTATGGAGCGAATAAACGACTTTAGCTGAGGTCATCAGAAACTTGAGTTCCTCATTACGGGAGATATAAAGGCTTATTATTGATATTCCATCAAGGCTTTACTTGGCATCCTGAATGATAACAGCGTAATAACAGATGTTTTTAATAAATTAATCAATTCATTCATTTTTCAGCGTACTTTCTACTATTTTTGCTAAATGGTACATAGAAGTGGGCGTTTCTCGTTCGTTTTGTACATACCTTCGGCATATTACCGTTTGTTATCAGAGAACATAACTAAACCCTGAGAAAGAATGTGCTTATAATAATAATAATAATAATAATAATAATAATAATAATAATAAGAAGAAGAAGAAGAAGAAGAAACTTCTATAGCGCCAATATCCTCCAAAAGAATCGAACTCAGTGGTGGACCTAGTGCAGGGGTTGGGCAAACTCATAGTACAGGTAGGATGCAAAGTTCATCAGCTAATGATGGGATGGAGTGGATTATCAGCCTCACCCTCTTCCCCCAAATTATCCTACTCGTGTCTGTGTTTGGATCAAAAGTCCTAAATGTGACCACCAGCGCCGAGACTGGACGATTCGACTCCACTCAAGCCCCACACCCCTCTCCAATGACAGTCGCACAATGCATAAAATCATACTCTTCCGATGAGGGGCACAATTATGAGGTGTTTAAACAATTCGTTCGAAGTGAAACCTTCCAGCTTTCAGGTCTACCATTCTATCACGCTCCAGTTGATGACGTATTTGTCATGGATGTGAAACCATAAATTTAGCTAATACAAGATATCTGTATACAAGATTTACGTCAGACGCTGAAACAAAATAACTACTCTCTCTGTGTTAATAAATATTAACTTGTTTATTTATATTTGTTATGTTACGTTGACGACCATTCAGAACTCGGTTGTCATATCTGACTTCACTATATATATATATATATATATATATATATATATATACTTTAATAACCATTTTCTAATAGCCGTTCTTCATTATTTACCTAGATGACGTAAACCAACGTGTTGTCACTTTAAACCCTTTGAAGTGTACATCCTTCCTGAGCACTTAAGGCTGTATTTACTCAAATCAAAGAACGTGTGTCTCGATGGCCTCTCGAGATTGACCACAGAGCTCCAGCAGCCGGTGTCGAATTCCAGCCTAGCGTTGTCTGGAGGTTATTTCATCGTTCACTTCGCCTCACTATCTATGGGGGTTATTTGGCCAACGTAGCCTATCGTGTCCACAGTGACGTTTCTCAAATAAAAACATCATTTGGTTCTGTCAGGTTATGAATCTACCACCGAATGGCATAGGTCATACTGTACTGTGGTGACGTTGTCTAAGTCGTGGGGTCGAACTTCAAAGTTATCCGTCTTTACTGTAGGCTTCTTCACTAAAAAAGACCCGTGAATCACTTATTTGTATCAGAGTGCTGTCCCTCGGCATATGTCCCAGGTGAACCTAGTGCCGAGGAGGCAAAATAAAGCACTCACTCACTCACTCACTCACTCACTCACTCACTCACTCACTCACTCACTCACTCACTCACTCACTCACTCACTCACTCACTCACTCACTCACTCACTCACTCACTCACTCACTCACTCACTCACTCACTCACTCACTCACTCACTCACTCACTCACCCACCACCACCACCACCACCACCACCACCACCACCACCACTCACCACTCACTCACTCACTCACTCACTCACTCACTCACTCACTCACTCACTCACTCACTCACTCACTCACCACCACCCCACCACCCACCCACCCACCCACCCACCCACCCACTCACTCACTCACTCACTCACTCACTCACTCACTCAACACTCACCCACTCATTCAATCATTCATCCATTCGTTTATTCATTCAGTAACTCAGTCAGTCACTCACCCAGTCAGTCACACAAGTTATTGTTCATTCACTGACTGACTGACTGACTGACTCACTCATTCACTCACTCTCTCAATCTCACACTCAATGACTCACTCAATTATTGTCTCACTTGCTTAGTGCTGAATGGACCGGAATAAGACAAATCCTGAACAAGTTGTAAAACTAACAAGCGATATTAATAGCCTCGAGAACTGAACTTATGCATAAGTGTTCACATACCATACTAACTGAGCTGTCATTTCCCATTTCTATATAACAGACGAGAACAACGCGCCCGGTGCATAACAAGGCGTGGATGCTCACGGAAAGATTCATCCACTGATGTGATTTGTTACCATTCGTGATCATATATATTTGATAATGAACGGACTCTCGAAGTCCTCTCTTTGTGTAACGGCTTATCCCAAGGGAGAGATGTCATTGAACTTGCGCGGATAAACTGAATTAATTTAGAGACACAGTGACCCACTTGACATTGTCTCCTCATAGAGAAGTGATAATCTGCGCTGAAATTGGATGCGGATCTTTGGATGTAGCCCGTCCAGTGAGCACCATCTTCGGGGGGTTTATTCTCAGCAGAGTACCCAGTGACCTCACAGATCTAATTTGCCCATACAACTGGATCTCGCGTCTACGCGGCGAGTTTGATCTAATCCCGGGAAGACCTTTTTGAAGAACACGGAATAGATACTTAGTTATATCTTCTGACATTGATGTAGCTTAGGATAAAGCCTTTGTTGGAAGTCGTAATGCTTATTGATTGATTTCTTTCACGCAGGTAATACGATGTAAGCCCCTTTGTAAAAAGTAACGGCGAGCTTAGCATATTATGGTTAAGAATTAGTAGTACCAGTAGCGAATACTATTTAAAGTAGTGGATCCATGAAGGTATAAATAAAAGAGATATGATGCATTTAAAAACAACAATACTAGACAGACATATTATGTCCTCAAACATATTAATATACTTTGACTTAATGTAGGAACGATCGAAATATATTAATATTTGTTTAGTATTAATATTTCTATTTCCGATTCCTGTGTATTCTAAAACACATCTAAGGATAAGTTAATAGTAAATACAAACGACTCAATACTAGATCTCGATGAAGCTAAGATTGACTTTCCAATGATATCTTAATAAAATAGTATAGAATCTTGAAATAAGAAATAAATATTATTGCTGTAACCAAGTCACGGATGGAGACATCTCTAACGTGGAATGTAAAAGAGTAGATTATGACTCAGTACAAAAGTCTAATGAAAAAAAACACGGAACGGATTTGAACATTTGGCCGTCGCACAATAAACAGATAATTATGTTCTATTTCTTCACCTTTACACTGATATTTTGAACTCTAGGTACTTATATTGGTTGAATAGACAAGTTGGGTATGATATCGGATTGTAATTTCGATGAGTTTATGAATGAGCAGGGAAATCTGGAAATACATAGACATACACGGAGAAGAAAGACGTGCATTACCTCACGGGACTATTTCATATGATGGAAAAAAGATGAATTATTAAATTTAGCATATGTTTGTACAGGTGAAGATCGTGATATTTGTCAAAAAAACACCACTTCAAACGTGAAGCATTTATCAGTTAATTGTATGGCCATTGACGATCATTGTCAATCGTATTTATACTATCTAAACCAAGTCACTGAAGGGCGCCGCAGTGGTCCAGCCGTAGCGTGTTGGACCACAGATCACTACCACCCGTGTTCGAATCTCGGCGTGGGTATATCTGACGGTTTTTTCATGTTTGACTTCTCTTCATTAACTTTGGAGGCCGCTCGGCCCATTAAGCCTACCGTGTGTACAAAAGTGGCCGTAAAACATCAATCATCATCACGTGACTTAGTCATTAAAAGACTGTAGATATTTACCAGGTTACGATAACACATGCTAACATTGGGGAGTTCTTTCTTGGCAGCATTACCCTCATCCAAGTACATTAGGACGTATTTGATTGGCCAGCCAACCTTCTTTACAGATGCAGCACGGATCATTCAAATGCCATCATAACTAAATATAACAGTCTGCTGTACCCGTTTGCCTGAAGGCAAATTCGCGAGTACGGGCTTCCTTTATCCTACAACCCGCACAACACATGCACAAACGTGAAACCTCCAACCGAACAAATTATGTAATCTCGGCTTCTGCGTTACAATTCAAAGACGTCGATAACGTCTCAGACTTCGGAAAGGTCTCCCGTTTCTAAAACAAAACAACAGGCTGCCGTAAATCAGCTCTATAATGTTTACACCGGAAGCCCGTACATTCGCCGACCTCCTGCATCCGATCAAAGCGCATTTGCATTGATCGAGCTCATTTGCATATTTTCCTCCTCCGCCCGCCCCAGAGACGGGCAGCTAATCCTCGGGCAGCACTTAAGTGGCGTCTACGATTACGTCGACTAAGCTGGCTGATGTACGTGCCAGCACTCCGGCACCTCACAAAGGACGCCGCCTCATCCGCAGAGATATCGTCCTCATTACATCATGTGACCTCAGCCGAAATCCTCGGCATAAATCACGGGACGGGAAGAAGACGGGCGGGTCAACGGCGGCAGCTCGTCACGGAGTCGGGCGAATTAAGTCGAGAAAATCTCTCGTTAGCCGGCGAGACTAAATCAGAGTTTAAGCGATTAGCCATCGCATCGGCTACTCCATCAAGAATTGGACGAACAAGTGTTCTTCGTTATTATTATCAACTGGGAAGATGCGTAAAATATAGGTCAGAAGAAGTTGATGGTTATTACTGGGTCAGGTTAATCCGTGGACGGGGGAAGTATTTACGTGTTCCGTGACGAATATGTGTCACGATAAAGGAGCAATCTGAGATTGAACGGAGATACGTACATATGAGAGAGCACTCACGCAAGCACGCACGCACAGACGCATGCACACAGCTTATGTATATATATATATATATATATATATATATATATATATATATATAGAGAGAGAGAGAGAGAGAGAGAGATAGATAGATAGATAGATAGATAGATAGATAGATAGATAGATATATAAAATAAATATAGATATATAGATAGATAGAATATATATATATATATATATATATATATATATATATATATATATATATATATCAATCAGTCAATTTTAGTCCCATCTAGCACAAGAGCTAGAATGATAATAAAACAAACTAGAAACTATACATTGTACTATCAAATTACTAGTAGCAACTAAACGTGTTTTAAAACTATAAACGTGTTTATGAACCAGCACCCGAAATGAATCAATATTATTATTGACATAAATTGCAGACATACTCTCCCCCCTTAAAATACCAAATAATGTTTCTGTATATATTAATAAAGGCCACTACAACACGTTTATGTGTATACTGTTTATACGTTGACCACAAATGACAGTCATAGGCGTTGCAAAGGAATGATCTAGATAATTTTACTTTAATACTGGAGGAACATGTTTTGAAGCGACTGATAATCATATACCCTCTTGAATACAGTGATTTAACATATTTCATGATATCATCATCATCCTGATGTTTGTCATGTTTAATTACACCTAAATATTTGTTAATTGTCATGAAAGTCAGAGGTACATCATTAAAGCAGGGAGTAGGTACAAATAAACCATTTAGTGAATTTGGTTTGAAACACATACAGCAAAGTCAGCACATATATCAAACAGTTCCTGGAGAGATGTAGGTGAGGGAGCTATGATACAGGTATCATCCGCGTACATTAAATGATTTATGATCATGCCATTTATACTTAATCCATCCAAGCTAATCCAAGCTCATCCAACTATATATTAAACAACACAGGTGACATAATTCCACCCTGTCTTACACCATTAGACACAGTAAAGAATTGAGATAATTAGTTACCCCAACGTACACAAAATATTCGTTGACAATAGCAGAATATGAGAAGTCGGATCAAAGTAACATCAATATTACGTTTAATAAGATTCTTAAATAGACGCCAATGATTAATACGATCAAATGCTTTTGGAGCATCAAGATAACAAATATATACTGGACTAGAGCGTTGATTATAATATTCTGTTATCTGATTGAGAATGTACACACACATGTCTGTACCATGTTTATTTTTAAATCCAAACTGATTACTAGAAGTTTTCAACTGAAACTGTAGTGTACCCAAAACAATAAGAGTTCCAAGATCTTAGAAACAACACTAGTAATGACAATAGGCCTGTAATTGTCTTTATATATATATATATATATATATATATATATATATATATATATATATATATATATATATATATATATATATATATATATATATATATATATATATATATATATATATATATATATATATATATATATATATATATATATATATATATAGACAGAAAGATAGATAGATAGATAGATAGATAGATAGATAGAGAGAGAGAGAGAGAGAGAGAGAGAGAGAGAGAGAGAGAGAAAAGAGAGAGAGAGAGAGAGAAGAGAGAGAGAAAAGAGAGAGAAAAAGGGAAAAAAAAAAAAAAAGAGAGAGAGAGAGAGAGAGAGAGAGAGAGAGAGAGAGAGAGAGAGAGAGAGAGAGAGAGAGAGAGAGAGATAACTAAACTGACACAAAGATTGAAGACATAGGAGAGAAAGGACATAAAGTGTTTTGTTTCGTTTCTACATCAAGTCCTAAACATCAAAGTCCTAAACATCATGTCCTAAACATCAAGTCCTAAACATCATGTCCTAAACATCATGTCCTAAACATCATGTCATAGACGATGTTTCGATGCGACAGATGTCACAACGTCGGCAAGCCTATTCTATATCCGGGCTAATCCGGAACAGATCCACGTTATGTGTCCACGTTCCGATAAATTGTTTGATAGATATTCTCGCGAGGCACCGCGCTAAGACCGGACAGAATAATGATTTTTTTTTATTGGTCCGTGATAAATATATTCATATGACGGAATGACACACCCCAGAAAACACTGTTTGATACTCCTTCTCGGTGAAGCAGAAAATATGTTTAGTCGATGTTAGGAATACTTGCCATATTGTTTGCGTCTGTCTGATGTCTGCATCAAGTCATTGTCATGCATATGGAAGTAGTAATGCATACGGAATAAAACACACACTTACGTAGGCATAAGGGTGATATAACAAAGCCCATATCCACAGACACACGCACACCCGCGCAGCGCAAGCACGCATACACACAAACACACACAA
>JAODUP010000192.1:10000-17500 GCA_025642065.1 Paralvinella palmiformis | reverse complement strand
TGGTGTCTTCGGCACAAAAGATGAATACAGATCGAGATAACGCGGTTAAAGACACTAGTAACTATAGCCAGAACCAAGGTCACGATATGAGGACACACTAGGAAGGAACATAGAGTCACATGGTAAGCCATCCCGGAGAAAGGTCATTACCGTAATTAGAAACACGACATGAAATTGAACAAGGTAATGGGATAAGATGTTATCGGCACGCTGAAGGGCCGCAATATAAACACGATTGCCATTAGGCAGCTAGCGGGAAGATTGGGTATTGATGGGCAATACAGCTACTAATATAAGTAATTTATGTACAATGGCTATAATTAATATGGCAAATTGGAACAGCTGTCGAGATTATAGACGTGGAGCAATTAAGCCGATACGGGGGGGGTGGGGGGGAGGTGTAGTTCGGTATCCAATGTTTCGAACAAAATATTAATAACAAACGCGGATATCCCATTGAGTCTTCCTGGCACACGACTGACATGCTAACAGGCGCAAGTATCTCTCGGTCATTAACTGCTCGTTGCCGACATACAGCCCAGTGGACTGATTCTCGTATAATTCACTTTTTCAGCCGATCGAACTCACGGGCCGCTCCACGACGACCCGTTCACAATTAGGTACGCACGCACTGTCATGAAATTTGTGGGCAATTTGAAATTATATGCCAACACTTTTATGATGTGGGGACATGATTCAGTGACTTGGATAGGATGATCAACGTGCTTCAGCAGCTGGACTGGTCTTGCTACTGAAGTGAAGCGTTAACGTTTGTTGACCTTCCATTCTCCATTGAAGTCATTGCAGTTGAGGGGCTATCTTTCGGAAAATCAACAGACGCACGCACGCACATACATGTTACAAGGCATGAAATAAGATGGCGAATCCTTCTTCACATCAACGATCTAACGACATCTAAAGGTTTGCCGTTGTAAGTCTTAGTCCGAAATGTCGTCGTTTTGCGCTTAGTCCCCTGAAGAATCGTCCACATCTTCCAATCAGTATAATTCATTATCTAAGCCAGTACTTTTCTGTCAATAGCAAAAAATATGCACAAGCACGCATGTACGCACGCACACATGCACTAACGCACGCACACGTGTGATCATTTACACACACATACAGACACGCACGCACACACACAAACGTACACGCACACACACACACACACACACACACAGGTAGAAATAACATAATTAACTGCTCTTTTAGTCTAATACAGCAAAGACATAAAAGTTATATAAACAAACCTTTATATTTTGCTATAACAACATCCAAAGATGAGACAATCTCTTAAATCTTCCTATCGCTATTTGTCAGGATCTAAGCCACTACAAATTATATGCGAGCACAGAAGCACGTAAACGAACATACAAACACACAAACAAACATACAAACAAAACAAAAATCCAAGACAGTGTTCTACCTTAGTGGCACACGAAAAGGAAATTATACACGACTTACTTTTTCGGACACAATATCATATCCAGAGACCGGGTCACGTGATTAGTATTAACGTCATGATCGTTTCTATAGTTACTGTGTTTGTCGTGAATACAGTCGCCATGGTTACCACGTTCCAGTGGACGAGACCCGGTTTCGACGCCGCTATGTTTCCGCGGTTCCTCGCACCCTAGCCGCGACGCCGAAGCCGACAATTTGATATGTTCGTCGCCGAGTCGGGCCGACAGCGGTAATGTAGCCAGCGAGACCGTCACCTGTCCGGGAACCTTGTTAACGTTATTGTTGTCCGGATCCGTTGCGGCGTGCTCCGCGCGTCTCACGGTCTCCATTTTGGCCGCGAGAAGCAAGAACCACAAGCGGCACTCTAATCCATCAGCCGCCAGTACTCCGGTGGCACGAAGCGGAATATGCTCGCCAAGCGATGACCCCGTCCTCCGGAGTCGTGGCACACATTACCAGATCCCGAATCGATCAATAAACTTTGGCACTTACCCGGCGCACCAAGGACGGTCCTCCGGGTCGAATTCGGCGAGATCCGACCGGAAAAATTAAGTTTTTCGTTGGCCGAAATCGCCAGAACGCGACGGCAATTTGGTAAATGTCGATCCGGTTGTCTATGATCAGTGACGTATCCTAATCAGCGTCAAATCAAAGAATCATCAATGCCATCAACCGGAATTAGCGTTTATTCCACGTGCCTCAAAGGGTGATAGCTGGGTCTTGATGACGAGAGAGCAGAAGGATTTTCTCGGCGTTCATCAACAACAACCACGAGCGTGAGGATAACGGAGACACCGGCATGACGGAGTCTTTGGCAAAAAGATCCCACCCATCCCGTACGCACCCACTCACACACAAACGCACACAGGAGCAGCTTGACCATGTTTCGGGTTTGGGTCGGTCGAGGTCAGTTGGTCGCCGAGATTGGCTGCCAATCTTCTGAGGTGTCCCAACTAACGAGCGAAGACGGCGGCCAGTTAAGCCGAGCTCGCCGGCCGCATATTACGGGTAACGAGTGGTACGGCACCGGCTCGTGAAGGCCATTCTTCGAGAAATCGTCTGGCCAAGGAACGGGGAAGCCCATTATGGGCGTCACGCGAGAGCCCTCTTCGCCGACACTATAGCGGGCGTGCCGTGGCGAATGGAGACCCGCGGACGACGCTGAAATCGGATCTCCGACTGACACACTGGGCCAAACACAAGCGGCGGCCATTTCCCGTTGTTTAATTGAGGAAGGAAATGCGACAAGTCGTGTTGACCTTTCTCCGGCACGAACACGCCGACACGATATTGAACAATCGGCGGTGACGTGTAGGTTTGGTGAGCTCTCCATATAGACGGCCGCGTGACCCTCGGCTGGTTCTCGCCAGAGAAATATGTGAATTGGCAGGAACTCGGAACATTAGGTACTTATCTCGGGCGTCGATGTTTAGCGACGCAGCCACCCGCCTCCCAATTCGCGAAACACCTGCTTCCTTCAGCAGAAAACGAGTGAACGAATCCGGTTTGTTTCTGTGTGGGCCACAAATTGGTGCTGTTGTTATCTGAAAGGCTTTCTTTCGGGGTTCATAGGAAAAATGTAAACCTTCCGAGTGGATTTTGGTTCTGTTCCTTTCGCTTTGCAGGCAAAACATATCAAATTACCAACAGCCAGCTAGTTATTTGCCTTTAAGTAAAGTGGAAAGATGTGTTTACAGTTTGGTGTCATTCCGTAGAATGCTGACAGACAGAAAGATACCCACCAAGATATTCATCAATCCTTTGTTCATTCTTCAATTATTAAATGCCATCAAATCGATATCTCCATTATCTTCGCATCGTCTTCATCGGCGAAGACGTCCTCAGAGCGCGAGCGAATTCCATTTCCGCACGACGCGCGAAGAATCGCATCGCCATGATCGGACGATCCAATCGCACCATTGGCGCTAATTTATTAGCGGAATAAAGCGCCACCTGTCGAGAGACAATGCTCCCGTGTATCTTTATTCGACATTTTACGGGGCGATCCGAGAGCATTTGATTTATTGCCTGACGTAAACGAAGGATTGGTCGGAGAGAATCAAATCAAGTATTTGGTAATTGGAGATTCGGTTAGCCGTTGGTCGGAGATAGACCGCGTATCCCGAACCAGTGAACCTTGCCCGATGGAGTTCTCCGGGCGAGTTAGTCCACCGTGTATGATATACGATGCCCATCTTGGCCAGACTGCCAGCCATTAAACTCGATTTCAAACCGTCGCGGCACTGGAACCAATAAATAACGCGGTTTGGATGTCATCGAGCGCCAAGGATGAGGGGAGATCGGTCACTTTTGCAAAATTTCCTACTCGGGCTTTATTCATACATAAATCGACAGGAGATATACCTTCTCATCCCCCCGGATGTCACTGTTTGGAGCAATAACCTACCGGTTTATACACGGAAGACTAGGATGACCCGAGCAACGATGGTGCTGTTCTCTTTCGGTGGGAAGCCAAAGGAAAGGCGGACAGATGAATGAATTATCAACATCGATGTCGGCAGTGGCACGTATCTTGTGGCTGCTGTTGACATCTGGTCCGCTTCCGCGCAGACAGCCAATGTCGTGGAGGGCAACCGGAGGCCACATCAGCGTTCTTCGAGCTAGTTAACTGAGGATTCCCTACTCGGACATCGAGCAAGCGGTGAAAGACCAACTGTTGTTCTGGCGAAAGCAAGCCCACCGCCGCCGGTGACTGGTGCCCGTAGATGCCGCAGCAGACTAAGGCCAGCGAAGAGAACGATGCCGCGGTCAGGACGAGCTCATCTCTCAAACCACATATCACTTGGACTATGATTAAGGCCACGGCTTTGCAGGAATGCTCTGTTTTGGCAATATCTCGGCTAACAAAAGGAGGCACGATACAAGAATGAATGATCACCTAATATTCGGCGAGTGGTAAGGAGGCGGTCTGCTCCTGTAGTTATGCAAAACGACCAGTTCTAAAAGACGGCAGTTGACCTCCGCTGTATAAATCACATGGGAAGCCTGTATCGGAGAGTAGCAGTACCCGTAACTAGGAAGGAAGTTTTCACGACGACGGAAGGTGATAACATCTCTCCGTGTTTACTGGACGCGTCTATGTTTAAAACTTAAACGACCTTCGTTCCTGGTGTGACAAAGATTATAGAGTACACTGTTGAACACGTCACTGCCACATCGGCGTCGTTTGGGATATATGATTGGATGTTAGTAATTTAATTAAGTGAACAAACGAATGGTTAAACGTTTCAATAGGTGAATGGATGATTGAGTGAGAGAACGAATGAATGAACGAACGAATGAAAGAACGAACGAATAAACGAATGAACTGAAGAACGAATGAATGAATGAATGGTTGGAATAGTGAATGGGAAATAAAATGAATAGAACCATTGACGCAATCATTTCAGAGTTGCTGGCAAACTCCATCTGGAGAATGATCACGGATTGATCAAGGTACGGATTCTTCTTCTGATAAAATAATGGCAGGAAGCCGTTTGAAGCCAACCACCACCTATGTGTGTATATGTCTCTCTCTCTCTCTCTCTCTCTCTCTCTCTCTCTCTCTCTCTCTCTCTCTCTCTCTCTCTCCTGTGTGTGTGTGTGTGTGTGTTTGTGTGTGTGTGGTGCGTTCCAACAGTACTATACCGACACATGGCCGCAACGAGTCGGAAGCGTATGCGCAGCAGCAGCAGCAGCAGCAGCAGCCAGACTCCAATTATACGACTTTTGCTAATTTAATTCCACGTCAAAGCCATTGACCATTTCTAATAGAATGTTGCCTTCGAGGACTTGAATAACGACAGGCTGCGCTGGGAATTTGTCGACGGGACGACGATAGCAGTAATTTAAGACGAGCAATGGCGTTATCATTGCTACAGTCAGGATGAGCCTCAAAGAAGAATCATCGGATGAGGAAGCCGATGCTCTTGTTGGCGGCATTAGAATTGCCGGATGATGGCTGGAAAAGAAATTTTAACCGATGTTTCGGGGGTCGGGGTGGGTGGAATGAGGGGCGTTTGGGGAATGCTTCGGTGAGGGGACTCGGCAGGCGGTTCGTGGACGCGGAGAAATATGCAAAACGACAGCTGCCAATGAAAATCCAATCAGGTCCGTGCCAACTAGTGCCGACAATTGGCCGTTTGTTGAACCAATCAGTTGTAGGATTTATATTCCCGGTATATGGGCCGGCGCTGGATAGGATAGTTGCGAGGCTGGTTGAGGACGGCTGTGTCTTACAGCACTTGCGATGTACATCAACGAATCGACGAATTAAAGACCACATGCTTTAGGAAGTCGTCTTTCTTCTAGGCTAGTACAAGTTGGTCCCTCGATTTCATGGGCTAGCTTTCGGCATGGTAGGAGAACGCCGAGTTTAGAATATATTTACTCTACTTCACCTCATATTATATACCACGTTTAGAGAATGTCACGACTCTGTGATAGAACGAATTGATGGAGTGTTGAATCTGTACGAGATGGAGCTGTTTATTGTTGGTGCTGATACATTACTGTGTATGCCAGTCAGAGTCCATGGGACCAATAATGTCATACAAGCCGCTAAGGATCTGTTGTATATTAGGATTCTTTCCCCCTCCCCCCTCTCTGTATAGGTGCGTAAATGCGCACGTGATGCACCTATGCGCGAAACTAATTACATGCTTAAGTACCTATATGCAGAGAGGAAGCTCGGTAAAGGGTAACCCTCCGACAGAAGCCAGTTAAAATAACAGATAGACAGATATAGAGACAGACAGACAGACAGACACAGACATACAGACATACAGATATACAGACGGGCGGACGAAAGGATAATTGTTTAAATTTCTGCAAATTGACTTCACCGGCTAATCAATTACACGAGACGTACTAGTGAGTAATATCTTAATAGCCCTGAGTTTGTAGCTCAGTAATGCAATATAACGGCACAATGGCTCGTGTCTAGACTGATAGTGATATTGGGAATTAGAGGAAACAACAACAAAAAAAATACCTTCTTTCTCTCTCGTTAAACAAGAAAATAGATTAAGACCACATCAGCTGGTCGCTGCCTCTGATGGTTCATATTTGAGGTTAATTAACTGATGCGGCGGAAAATAGACAATCGTCACCATATGTATAATATATCACAGATGGCTAATCGCATCGAGGTATTATCCAACAATAATCGACGAACACCGTTTCGCCGGTCCATCGCCTGTGCGATATTAAACACCAGAACTTGTAAAGGAATTGGCTATACGATGGCACCATATGATGATGATCAGGCTTAAGTAGAACAAAAAAGGAGCAATTCTCACTGATAAAGGATTACTGATAGATCAACAATAATAAACGCCATCATTTGACTTTAGTGCTGTGGTTATTTTGGTCCTTCCTCTCATATTCCAGCTGATATATTTCAGGCGCTGAAGTTTCTGAGTGTTTTAGCTTCTATTTTGTTGTTCATTAGCTTGCCGAGTAAACACGTCCATTCCTTGGAAAACGTCTATGCGAGTGTTCTGATAAAACAATAGCATTTCTCATCGAAGGAAACTCTTACAACGAAAACGGTTTGATGGATTGTGTTATCGTATTTCCGGTGGCAGTTTGCTTTAAACGTTTTTTGACGAATTCTACTTTTAAATAAAGAACGCGAGCAACAGTCAGTACTAACCTTCTACGATGGTATTATAAAACTGACGTTTTTCTCCTTTCTTTCATCGCAAGTTGCCATTTATTTGAAAGTAAATTATATTTTATTATGAAATAATCGTGAATACATAAATTGATTTTGACCGCCTCTATAACCTAGTCGGTAAGAGCGTTGGATTTCCTTACTGATGGTCGTGTTGTGCTGGAAGTCGCAGGTTCGAATCCCGACCGTGGCCCTATAGTTGGAGTAGTTTTTCATCCAACCAGGCAACTGACAAGGTTTTCTCCGTCGAACATGCCACCTATTGTAAATTCTAAATTTATTGAGGATTACTCCCCGCGGTGAAGTAGTAAATCTCAAACCATATGCGTCTTCCTCAATTGAGGTAGCTAAGAAACGTA
>JAODUP010000192.1:0-5000 GCA_025642065.1 Paralvinella palmiformis | reverse complement strand
ATTATAAATATAACAATAATAATAGCATATATGGTGTCGGAGTATATGGATATCGACTGAGGAGGAGCCTCATCTATCTCGACACTTACAAATAAGACTGGATAGTCCACCTTCATTTCCACTAATACAGCTATACTCACAAATATCATAAATAATGTCAAAATGTGTAAACGATCATCCACATATTAAATAATCCAGTTCAAAGTGATGATTAATATACTTTTAATGGCCTGTGGGCGCCGCCATTTTGAAGCTAGACAGAGACCTGAAGCTCCTGAATGCTGACGTCACTTCAGCGTATCCGGTTAACCTGAAGTCTTTAGTGCCCGTACTATAGCATGTAAACAAGTGTGAGCAAAGAATTATTCCAGAACTAAACGGCATTACCTTGTTAAAATTACGTCATGAATGACATACAACCGTATCAGTTTGAGCCAGAAGGAATCTTACAAGAAATTAACGCTCGAGAGCAACTATAATCCGCGTCAGTCTACAGATCGCCCGTGTGACGTCACAACATTTCAGTTTTCTCCTTCCTGCCTTCGAATATAGCTTCCGGTGCAGCCGTAATGTTGGCCCTCCAGTAATTTTGATTATTTCCCTATATCTATGATATCAGGTACATGTCGTGATTATTATTGTGGAACTTTTGGCTACTGTTCTAAGCATTACATATTTAAAACATATTTTCTGAGGGTGGACTGTCCCTTTAAGTAATATAGAAGATTTCGACACTTGTTGTAGCCAACGACAAACAGGACCAAGTTAGAATAATTTTTTCAAGTTTTCTTTCGGAATAACCCTTTGTCATTTTTAAGTTTTGTGATATGACATTTCCGAGTTGCAATTAGCAAAGCGTGAGAATGAAGACTTCGGAGTCGTGCGGTTTGAAGCCAGAAGTCTATGTAATGTATTTTTCCATTCTTTATTAATTTCCGTCGAGACCACCCCTTGGTCATATGTCATTGGTGAAAACAGCGCTGAAGGGTAAACCCTGACTGAGCCTCTCACTCTATCATGTGTTGCATTATGACAGTACGATAGCTTTGCTATCATAACGGTTAAATTATCATAACGCATCACTATCTTCGCTGTAAGTGTAGGTATGATTTCGATTTAATATTCAATTACTTAAATATTCATCTTTCTGGAACAAGATATTAGAACATTATTTCCGAAATCATATCTCAATATTTGTTTATTTGAAATAAGTGAAAAAAGAATTATATTGTCAATGGAAAAATGTGAAAGACAGATGAAAAGATGCACAAATATCAGCTACATTATGTGTCAGAGAAAGCATTATGATTAATGTCTTTTTTTGAGTACAACCAAAATACTATCTATAACTTTAACTATATTTTGAGAATTCGATATATATATATATATATATATATATATATATATATATATATATTTATATAATGCGGGGAAATTGTTTGATATATAAAGGCAATTGTGTGACAGTCGTTAATGGTAAAATTGTACGTTGTACGTTCCTGATAAATTAAGTTGAGTTAGTGACTTAACCTTCTACAGATGTTAATCAGCTGAAGACAGAGACAACATATTTTAGATTGATAACATTGAAAAAGAGTGAACTGACGAAACGAACAATTGAGAATAAACGATGTATCCAATAAGAGGGATTCAATACGGATCTATTGTCATGGATAATGAAGTGTAAGATAAAACAACGAGTTTGTTGTCGTATTTGTTTTACTGAGATGTAATATAGTGGTTTGTTTCGCTGTAATCAATAACCAACTGCTTTGGTTTTATTTCTACTGTATTTTGTTTGGGTGTATGTGTCTGTCTGTAAAACGTTAGGCTTGGCTGTCTTACTGCTTACTGAGAGAGAGAGAGAGAGAGAGAGAGAGAAAACTTAGACCTACTTTTGTTTACGTCATTAAAGCGCAAAAGGTGTTGAGCGAAGTTAATAAAAATAAAACCCCAAACACTCAGTCAACGACCGCTCCGTGCTACGTGCTACAGCTTCTCATTGTAAACAACTTATCGAGTTGGACCGAGACGAGTAATTACTGGGAGGCAACAACAAAACATTACCACATTCCAGAACGTCTACCATGCGGACGTGTGTATATGTTCCCATGGTGACAAGGTTACCAATGATTAACTCCAGCCCCGCACCAATCAATAAGGCAATCGGTGAGTCTGAGCATCTGCGAGTGAACTTCAATGGTATTAACCGGCATTCCGGTTGTTACCAGTTGACAGGAAGTGGACAAAAACATGGAACTGGTTGCTTCCTGTTGACGTCGTCCAATCGCGGCCCTCTACCGGTAATACTCGATCCGTAAGTCGGTGTTGGCTTTACACCCGAACGGCAATTCGTTCTATATAAGACAGAGCTGACGGAAATCGGATTTTAATCATGGAGAGTCGTACGTTTTGTCTTCTGACAAATGAATTGCTCATTTTACATTGAAATAAGTTGGAAATGGATTAGATCTAAAGGTTTCAGCGTCTAATGCATTCATAGTATAAACGTCACATTTTAGTAATAACAAAATATATACTCGCATGTTCACGTTCATGCACACACTGTTTCCATTTTATAACAATAGAAATAAAGTGCTCCACTTATGTCTTTATTCCTAATTTCGCATTGTATAGAATCAAATTTGAAACACTAAAATTGATGTAATAAGCAAGTACGGACCATTAAAAAGGTGCAAACTATGAACTTAAGAGCTATTACTTCGGTCACATATTTTCACATATTTTTTTATTGATGTCAGAGCCGACTGTTGGCAAGCAAAAATTCATTGAAGATCCGACGCAAAGAAAGAGGAAATGATTGCGAAGTTATCGATTGAAATCTCGACTCAACTACGCAGTCTCGAGGAAAGTTAAAAGCTGAAGGTGATTGATGTTTTACGGCCATTTTTGTGCACGTGGTAGGCTAAATGGGCCGAGCGACATTCAAAGGTAATGATGCGAAGTGAAAGATGAAACAACCTTCAGATATGCCCACGCCGAGATTCGAACACGGGTGGTAGTGATCTGTGGTCCAACACGCTACCACTAGATCATAGAGGCGCCCTTCTAAAAGCTGAACATCGTTGGCATGAAAGTTAGCAATTTCACGACGAAACAATGCTGAATGTGTCAATAGCATGCCATGTAATAATACTTAATACGGATGTGTGTGGTGCGTCGGGTAAACAGTTCCGGGCTGCTTTACGGCAACAACAAAAGCAGAGCCACTTAAAGGGAAGAGTGGAAATTAATATTATAAATTGTAGGTTCGCAGATGATTCCAATATTTCGTCTTTCTGTAGGGCATCAGTATTACACTGACGTTGATTAATCTCAACGGGTCGTGAGGTTTTAAGAACATTTTGAAATTTATATTAGAAGACATTGTCGTAAAATAGAAATTGTTGGTCTTAGTCTTAAGAACTGCATGTTTAACTGAAGGCACATCACGACTGGCCTTTAATAATAATAATAATAATAATAATCATTGATAAATAATCAACTTCCACGAAATATACTAGTTGAATTCGATATACAATTCGACAAACATCTTGCACATTTACGATATGATGTTAAAACGAATAGGAATATTTCGTACTACCCTAATTGTAGTTTAAATGTTATGTATATATTTGACAATGTCTTAATTCTAATTGTAATTAATACATCTAGAAATGATAGGTTCGCACAGATCGTTTTGAGTTAATTCAATTGGCTGTGTTGTCATAATATGTTATAGTAGTAATAGCGATACTAAAAATATGACATACATACTCATATTCGTTTTAGTTTAAGTTGGTGGAGTACTACAATAGAAAATTTTAATGTAACTTATACCTCTTGCCCCACCGTATCTATAATTGGCATTCATCATTGCAATAGTAATTGATTTTAAATAATGGATATTTTTGTGAAATGTAATCGTAACAGAACAAAAATGGATTCGGTCCCGGTATCAGTTGATGGAAATATTAAACAAAACCCTTGATATCATTTTATCTAATTGGAGATTAAATATTTATCTCTAGCTGCATATATACATACAAATAGAAAGATATATAACATCTAACATTGTATAACATTTAGTGATGTTAAGGGTTAATTGAAATGGTGTAGTTTATTTTGAAGATAAACACACATAGCTAGCTATTGGCACCCAGATGCTAATGGTCAAACGTAGCATGATGGATAATGGGCAAGTTTACATGAAGGATATTAGAAAGGAAGGCACCGGTGAGGGAACAGCTGTTTGTTTTGATCAATTAGCTCTGTGTATTCGATAGTAGCTCGTCCTTTTTGGTGTTTTTTTTAATGGCGACTTCTGATGAGTTGAACTGAACGTTTAGAATGGTACGATGTGTGATTGGAATGGTCACGAGAAAGGATAATAAAGATTATTGATTACTTTACCAACCTATTATATTGCTTTTATTCCGTGTATGTGTGTGCGTGCATTGTGGGTCTTTGTGTGTCTTTATATATATATATATATATATATATATATATATATATATATATATATGTGTGTGTGTGTGTGTATGTGTGTGTGTGTGTGTGTGTGTGTGTGTGGCAGCAGTAGCAGTAGTACTACTAGTAGTAGTAGTAGTAGTATTTGTTGTCATAGTAGTAGTAGTAGCAGCAGTAGTAGTAGTAATAGTACTAGTAGTATTTGTTATCATAGTAGTAGTAGTAGTAGTATATGTTGTCATAGTAGTAGTAGCAGTAGTAGTAGTAGTATTTGTTGTCATAGTAGTAGTAGTGGTAGTAGTAGCAGTAGTATTAGTAGTATTTGTAGTAGTAGTAGTAGTAGTAGTAGTAGACATTTCCATGCCATGGCAGCTAATAAAAAGGTACTGGCACGGAGAATCGCAAATTGTTAACAAACATTTCGATGATTCATCATGGCAGTAAAATCCAGAGTTGTATTTTTTCATATTCGCACGTATAATGCGTCATAAGTTCCCTTTTTGTGAGTGTGTACATATGCGCGTCTTATT
>JAODUP010001925.1:0-21614 GCA_025642065.1 Paralvinella palmiformis | reverse complement strand
TGCAACATTGGTGAAAAGATACCAATGATAATTGTTGAAACTGACCTCTAAAACCTAAATTAGAGATGATAAAATTAATAACAAAGACATGTTGATACAAAAACTAATGAAATTCGACAGTAAATTTCAGTACGTTAAAGTTTTCTAATGAACTTTTCTCGAAATAGAGTTTTAAAAAGTTAAAAAAAAAAACAAATCTCCTTAAAGAAATGATAATATTTTGTTTTCTTTCTTTATCATTAGTAATATTTTATGTTTTATTGTTAAACACATAGGCAAAATATTAAAATATTTTCCTCTGAAATATTTACAGTAATTATTGATGGTTCAGTTTTCAATTGAAATAAACCACTGTAGTGGTGAATCTAGAGTTCTGTTTTAATTCAAGGTTAGCGTAATTAGTTAATTATTAAGGATGATAATACATCTTTTCAATATTGTTTTGGATATATTATATTTGATTTAGCCCAGAAAATAATACGAGTATTTACTAATGATCTACAATTTTCAGAATACACTCCTTGAACCTTTCTAAAAACAATTTTGGGGTATATTATTATAACTACCAAACCAACTATAGGCATTGAAATATTAGAATGTATGACTTCTCTTTTTGATTTCCGAAAACCATAATAAACAATTTAACTAAATATAGGCAGTGTGAACAACCTTTTTGTGTTCTAATTTAGAGTACTGGAGTAGGATTATATATGATATTTGTATTACATTTGTTTTGTAATTGATGTAACATCAATATTAATATCTTTTTAAATTATATATATATATATATATATATTTTAAAAAAAAAGAGAGAGAGAGAGAGAGAGAGAGAGAGAGAGAGAGAGAGAGAGAGAGAGAGAGAAAAAAAAGAGAGGGAAAGAAAGTAGAGTCCTCATTAGTAGTATCAGTTAATAATATTAATTAAAACTTAACCGAAATCAGTATGATTCTGATGATGATAATGAAGATGATGATAATAATTATAATAGTAATAATCATAAACATTTCTATACATTTACATATTTCTTTCATCGGTGCTTTATATGGTGTTTTTGAGATCTCCTTACCGTCAACTCATAGCTGATTAATGACCCTTTATTCTATTCCAAGCTGATTGGACGCAGGAAATAGGATACGTATTATAGGGTTTAATAACTTGCACATAAATATATTATTTCCTATTAACACATTAATTTGCATTCAGGTACGTGCAAGAATGGACAATAACTAATTGTTATTATTGTAATGTGTTATAGCCTATGCCTTTCGAAATTAAATAAAAAATTCTTTGATTGTGGAAATATGACCCCAATTTTGTAATCGCAAGGCCGAGTAAGTCTTTTTATCAATGATTTCCACGTTTGTTTATTTCAAATGAGGCTTTTCAAGCATTTAATTTTATCGAATTTTTTTAAAGTATTCTTCGCAAATGTCTAACACACGTTTTAAGCCAATTTCTTCTGAGAGACGAACAACGTAGATTAGGATGCTGAAACTAGATATTTTAACTAGATAATTAAATAATTGGAGATAATGAAGAGTTACATAAGGGTATGCGTGTTTTGAATGTAATTATCCAGGTAATTATACATCGCGTTTTACGTGTAATGGATGTACTGGCTGGGGGATTTGTTATGCTCCATGTCCTTTACTTCCTGTCAGGAAAGACGGCTGGCTTTATGAGTAAAAGGTAACGTATTTTGATAACAACCATTACAGCATGAATAACGATGACTATATGAAGAAAAAAACAACAACAAACGTTTCTTGTTAGGAAATCCAATTGAAAAACAGCTCACCAAATCCGTGTAGGCCGAGTAATAGTCAAAGGTAATGAGACGAAGCAAAAAAAGAGACACCCTTCAGTAATGGAAACGCCACATTTTGAACTCAAGTGGTGGATAACTGTTGCAAACCGCGCTAGCAGTTAAACCATTGAGGTGCCCGCCCCAGGTTAAGATAATATAATATAAGATAACATTTATTTAAGCCCGGAAATTCATATGATAATATCAGCTTATCAACTTCAGTAAGTGAGGCTTGTTTAAACACCATGCAAAGGTGATGTACAACTGGATAATTAATATTACAACTAGAAGTAGAACCTGGGAAAGAAGCATGGATTTGGGTGATCTTATCCTTGAAATGTTTGGAAAAAGAATTGCAGAGTGAATTAGTTGGATCGTGAGCGGACAGAGAAACAGAAGCTTTACTATGGAGTGTCCTATTTATACAGTTCCAGAGTTGAAGAGAATTCTCAGAGTTGTTGGAGATCAGGTTCCTATAAAAGTCAGATTTAGCTTTATTCATGAGTCTATTGCAGAAATGGCACTGTTTAGTATATCTAGACCTGTTAAGTTGTATGCGTGATTTCCTCCATATGCGTTCTAAATATCTGCGACGCACTTTAGCACTGATAATTTCAGGGGACATCCATGGTGGAGGTGGTTTACTTTTTATGGATTTTGATCTGATTGGGGCGTGTTTGTCAAGTAAGGTTTTAAATGTAGTGTGGTATTGTTCACATAATTGTGATAAGTCATCTTTAGGGTTGGTGATAAGTTTATATTTTACTATGTCATCATTAAATGCAAGAATGTCAATGTCATGAGTATACGGATAAAAATACTGCACTTAGAGTTCACTGGATTATGATTACATTTTATTTCTGATCCGATAAACTACCTGTGGCAGTTATTATGTCGATATAAACCGGTGTAAACCGGCTTACAAAGAAATCAAGTCAGTGACCATGAATGTGTGTAGATAAAGAAGCGTATTGTATTAAGTCAAAACTTGCTAAGATGTAATTAGATTTGGATGTAGCAGTAGATTGTGTATCAAAATGAAGACATATGAAGTAATCAGTAAATGAACAGTTCGAAATTTAAATGCAGACGGCTTCGAAACTAGAATATATCTGTACAGAATAGGACTTTACTTTAAATGTATTGGATACCAGAAAGCCAACACCATCTCCACGTCCAAAATGACATCGTTGGTGGTAAAAGGAGGGCTGATATCAGAAATACAAGAGGTTGTGTCATGAGGGCTAGGCCAAGTCTCAGTGAAGTCGAGAATATACAATTTCTTAGATATTACCAAGTCTATGATACTGTCTGATTTATTATGGACTGACCTAGGGTATTTGGTAGCTAAGCGGATATTTTGCAGGATAGGAAGGCCTAGATTCATATGGATGTCACCTGCTATTAACATACAAATAATAAGAAGCATACTATGATAATTAGTTACATGTATAAACTGTGAGGAGATGAGAAAGTTATCACACCGCTGGAACTATTAGATTCTAATTTAGAGACAGTTTCCTAGATGGGATCGGACATATAACAGGCTAAGATATAGTTTTTATTTAGGACGAGTTTGACATCAACATATGGTAACGGTACATTTCTGTGTGTACTGATCAAATATTTATGTAAGATTAGGACAAATGACAAGTTACATGTAATGTGGATACAAGTGATGAAATTGAACAAATATTTGAAACTAAATCTCCTGAGAAGGTAAGAGGGGCAATATGTTCAGTGTGAAAACAACTAGAATCCTACTGGACACAGTAAACCAACTAAGAAAACCAACTAGGAATAAAACTAGAAAAACATCGAGAAACCACTTGAAAAACAATCAGAAAACAACTCGAAGAACAAACAGCTATAACAGTTCTAACTATTGCTATCGTAGTTATGAGCTACTAGAAGAGACAAAAATGGAATATAGACTCTACATGCGACACTAGTAAGATTAAAACAAACTTTAATATCATATTTGGTGTGGAGCAGTGAAAAAGCAGAAACCCGTTTGGTAGGAATAACGACGACTAAGTACTATTTAGGTGTTAACAAGAAACTATTATAATACTGAAAGTCTAGGTATACTTTATAATTAATATATCGTACGCACAATATATAAACTATATGTAAACAACTGTAAGCAGAATAATTATGAAATATAGAAAAACACCAGTGTGTTATAAAAAACATAAGAGCTGATGCGACATCTAGCGATTATCATCATTATTAGAGGTAGCTACAGTACCTTCGGTCTCAGAAGAGGCAAAACAAAGTGTATCTTCCAAGTTCTACTATACACCAGATTTTCGTATCCAACAACGAAGAGTATGCTAACCACCATACTCACCATGTACCTTAATGCTGTCCTCACTATGGCTGCCATTAGCTACCATGAATTACACACATGATTTCAGTTAATCAAATCCAGTGTGACACTCAATAGAAAATCCGTCGGTCTGATCACTTGTCAGCGACAATGTAGTGTAAATTCCTGGCACTCTGGCATAAGCCAAACCATAGTACACCTTCCCCATAACTTGTTTTATCGCCATGGATATCTTGGTCGTTTAAGCCAGATTTGGAATAGTACGAGAATATATACTAGTTAAACATATACAGACTATGGAAACAACCTTGTTTTGCCTCACTTCTATGGACATCAGACGGCTGGCATTTGATTTGCTCAGAAACAGGAGGTAATACATCACATTAACAAAAGCACCAAATGTGTCGTCAAGGACTGGTGGCGAGGTATTCTAGAAAGGCATCTGTAGCTCTCCATTAGAAAACCTGAAGCATACTCACAGCGCATAATTACAGCCGAACAGGTATCTGGATGAAACCGGCATAACAAATGTACTAATTCCGTCAAAAACGTGGCCAGCAAAGGTGCAAGAGACGTTGGATGAGAAAAAGAATTGTGACTCTGCTGTGTGCCAATAGTGCAACTGGCTCATACATCCCGCCCTTTTTTATTTTTAAAAGAAAGAGAATGGCAGAGGATCTAATGACCACTGCTCCTTCTGACTCCATCAGTGTTTGCACAGATACTGGCTGGAATAATGATATCATGTTCATGAAGTGGCTAGAGCATTTTATAACGATTACCAAAGAATCTCCACACGAGAAGCAACTCATCATTCTAGACGGCCATCATACCCACAAAACGCTTGCAGTAATCGAATATGCTAGGACCAAAGGCATATACTTGGTGACTCTCCCACCCCATTGCACCCATAAAATACAGCCACTTGGTCGCACGTTGTTGAAGGCATTGGAGAGTGGATACAACTCAGGGTCCGACACATGGATGGTGGCCCACAAGAGACAGAGAACCATTTTTTATATGGCCGGCAATTTCGTCACTACGTACAACAAGATAGCAACAACGAGAAGGCAGTTAATGGATTCAGAGTATGTGGCCTATGGCCGTAAAACAAACAAATATTTAATGAAGAAGACTGTGACAGCTGAGCTGACTACCGATGAAGCACAAACGGTACCCAACAAACAACCAACCCTTCAACTACTGCCGTCACCACTGTTGTTAAAAGTCAATCCACTGCTACCACAAGTGGAACGATGTCAGTTACCACTATTGCAGCTACCACAACAACGACCGCTGGTATAACCATAACGTCAATGTCTGCCAAACAACCACCTCCACGACCATTGCTAGTCCTACTTCAAACGTTCCCGCTGTTACAGTGGCGACAAATACCGAGAGCAACATCACAGCAGAAATCAACGTTGGGGTCACGATCTCCAAATATACAACCCGAGGATGCTGTTAACAGAGATCCAAGTGCAAATCTTATCACACCTGTCAAAGGCAGTAATAGGCAGATAGGACAACGCATCTGATATCAACGCCATTCAAAAACATATTGGAAGAAAAGTAGCAAAGGAAAAGGGAAGAAAACCCACAATAGCCGAAGAAAGAAACAGAAGCAGCAAAGAAGAAACAAAAACAAAGAAGAAACATAAATAAATAAGAAACAAGAAACAGGACAGTGGTGATGAAGAGTGGCCGTGCTTGGCATGTTTAGATAATACCAACAAATCATGTGAGACGAGAATACAAATGCAGTAGATGTCACTTATGGGCAAATGAAGCTTGCATTTCAGGGATGCCTTGATGGATCAGCCAGAATTATGACTCTGCATGACCATGACATGTAGAGTTGGGATCATGATAACTAAGACTGCAGATTTACTATGCATCTTTATATTTTCTCTCTTTTTATACTGTTTGCAGTAGGCTTAGTGTTTGCTATTTATGTTTGTATTCCATAAAATAAAATTTGTAATTTTTCAAACTATTGCAATTTTTGCAGTTTTATTTCATTTTACTATTAGGGTAGATCTTGTTTTACCTGAAACTGGAAAGCAGTGTGACTACAATTGCAGCATACAGTTGGGTTAAAACGCTCCCCACTGGGCATCGTACCCCCACAGCTGGGGTAAGACGACCCTATGATAACAAATTTAATATGGTTTATCTCATTTTCAGTTGGAGGGAATGCACTATTCTTTCACGGTGTATCTCCAACATACACAAGTATCCTATACCACATTGGTTTATTATATTAAATAATTTTCCGCTGAGATGTGAGTGACAATACTTAATGGGGGCATCTTACCCTACTCTACCTTATACATGCGTCTCCATGATCTGATAAAGTTTTGAACAGATACATAACATGTAATTACATACACCGAATATAAAACAAGGATATTATTTAAATATATATACAAGAAATATAGAGAGAAAAAATTATGGACTGATTCGAAAGGCAAAAGCAAAATATTATGGAGCTTTATTATATAAATTCAAGGGTGATGTATCCAATATATAGTGAGTGTTGAAAAAGGTTATTGGAAAAATGAACGAAAAAACAAGACCCTAATAGCGAACACAAAAGATATTATAGCAAAGGCTTTTGTTCCTAGTTTACAAATGTTGGACATGGTTTGGCATCTACAAATTGACGATTCAAATAAACCATGCATATATATCACTTTCCTGAAACAAAACCCAAATATTTCATTTTCTTCAGAATGACCCCCCCCCAAAAAAAAAAAAAACAATAACAGGGTTATCTGATTGCTTTAGTGTTATAACAACACCCAACTAGCGAACATAAAAGATATTACAGCGAAGCATTTTGTTTTTACAAATGTTGGACGTGGTTTAAACTGGCATCTACAAATTCATGATTCAAAGAAACCACACATATATAACACTTACCTGAAACAAAACATTTCATTTTGTTCAGATCGACCCATTTGAAATATATAAAATTATCACAAAAATGAAAGCAAAAAAATGCTCAGGGCATTACGTTGTATCATGCATGTTTTGAAACTGGGACACTTCTATAATTCATTAAAGTTGCTAAAGTAGTTAGTTGCTATCCGTAAATCAAAAGCATGCAAGTAGGCCTATATATAATTATTACCAGTTTTGTCAAAAGTACCGAAACAAGTTGTCCATGAACGACTTCATTCATTCTTTGGCACACACAATTTGCTGATCAACAGTTAAGATGGCTTTAGAAGCTGTCATTGAACACCCTAAGTAGTGACTGACAGTGTAATTGATAACATACAAGCTAGAGAAAACAATAAACACACACTTGAAACATAACTAGATTTGTCAGGGGGCTTTGATATGATAGATAATAAAATACTAATTGGTAAATTGGAATATTATGGAGTACGGGGACAATCATTAAACTGGTTCAAAAGTCATTTATCTGATCGAACTCAATATGTGCAATATAAAGGTATATGTTCTGATAATAAATATATAACATCTGACGTACCACAGGGATCCGTTTAGGAAGCCCTACTTTTCATAGTTTATGCAAATGACTTGCCTGTTTCTCTTACATATATTAAAGTCATATTGTTTGCTGATGACACCACACAGTATACGTTTTCAAAACAACTTGAAGCTTATCACAAAATTAATAATGATTTGGATTACCTATGTGACTGCTTCAAAACTAATAAATTGACATTAAATAGTGCCAAAACCAATTACATGTTTTCCCATATAAGATTGATAATCATAACAGTGGCTTTGGTGTTTGTATTGGTACTGATAAAATTCAACGAAAAGATGTGAATGTTTTAGAATTCATATTGACAGCAAATTAGCATGGAAGGATCACATTAAACATAGCAATTAAACAAATATATAAGGCAATTTATATCCTACGTACTGTTAAATAAATTATATCTTGCCACCAGTTGAATATGTTCGGCAGTACCTTAGTTCAACGTCATATACTATATGATATCCCTTTATGTGGTTATATTTTTCAACCATATCCAAAGAAAACTATCCTGCTTTAAAAAAAGACTGTGCGGCTGATTAATAATAGTAAGTACAAAGCTGACAAGGCCGAAGTGTAAAAATAATGGAACATATTGGCGTTAAAGTCAATGTACGAATTAGACACATTACCAAAACCTTTGATGGAGCACTTCATACTAAATTTTGCACACCACGAGTCCAATAGAGGACAAAGTCAAGCACTTTATGTAGATAACAGCTGCCCTGGTATTGCTTCTTATTCGATTTTACATCAAGATAACGTAATATGGGGTAATCTAAACCTTAAAGTAAGAAATGTAAACACCAAAAACAATTTGTTCGTAGTGTTAAAAGTGTGTACATTGAACATTTATAACTTTTCAATATGTGCTCATATATATTGATATATTTTTTTTCTCAAATGAGGGAAATGCACATAGTCTGTAAATAACTTCTTCACCGCAAGGCCTAATTGTAAGCAAATGCAACATTTACATTAAATGACATATTCGACGGAGAACACTTTGCCACTACTATAGTGACACGGCATGGCTATGGGTAAGGAATCACACCCTCTAACCCATGAGGTAAAAATATTCAGATAATTTTACAAATTAATAAACGCATTATTAACACGAGTAATACATATTAAGGCTTATACAAGCAATTCCAAAGTAACAAATAAGCAATTTCTAAATACCCAGTTATATATATATATATATATATATATATATATATATATAATTATAACATACAGGCGCAGTCTGAAGGTAGTAAATCCTTTCAAAAATACCTTTACATTTAAAGGAACAATTCAACTTTATTTCAAAGTTTCAGGTCTAAAATAACTATGTTCACAAATATCATTAATGATGTCAAAATGTGAACACAACCAACCACATATTAAATAATCCCTCAATCATAATCTCACAAATCGATTATAACTAGCCTGTGCACGCCACTCTTTTAACTTATAACAAAACCTTTATCCGGAATACTGAATAACCCACTTAAAAGCATGTAAACAAGTGTTTTATTTATTGAAAAAGTATATATATATATATATATATATATATATATATATGAAAGAGCACTACTATTAACAGGCTAATCAATATAAATATATAAATATATATAATTTCAAAATATTTTTCTTTTCCATGAGTTGAACAACCTGCATATATCCTCCTTGATGCGTTCTTAATAAATGAATATTTATTTTTGTAACTTCCAGGAACTTCCAATGGTGCATGCACGGACTGGGATGGCATATAGAGGAACAAAGGCTGAAAAAAGTCCAAAACAATACAAATAATTTAATCTCATATTATATAATATTATGTTATAGAAAAACGGCATAATACTATACTACACAATATATCGTGCTTATGTGTATGTGCGTATGCGTATGTAGGGGTGGAGTAGGGCTAGTTGACTCGGGCGCCATTATTATCAGAATAGCAATCTGTAAATAAATATATAAACGAAAATTCCAAAAAATATTGAATTATCTTTGATAGCACACTTACCTGGTCTCTATTGTGTAGTGCATGCTGTCTTACTATTTTTATGGCTCTGTCAGCAAACACATGGGCCGAGTATGAACCATTCTGATTTCTGACCACCTCCATGTTATGTCTGAAGTCTAAGCCACTCAGCACTTTAACTGTTTTTTTTATATGAGATTGTCACATTTCTCATATGGGTGAAGTAATCCTCAGCTCCAACAAAATAACCTAACAATATAGAAATAACATTATTTTAGTAGTATTTGTATTTGTGATTTTATTAGGTCATTGATACAATGGTGTTCCCCGTTGTTATATTATATAATATATTATTAAACAATCAGCTGTAGCGTTGAATAAAGAGACTGAATATGAAAAGGAATATTAATTATTGGAACATGCATAATATAGGTCTTTTACATGATAATCAGAAGGTTGAAGCCCTTAAATCAGTATGTTGTTCATATTTTCAATAGTTGTGGACTAAAGCCATTCCCATGGCTGATTATATTATATCATAAGGTACTGCTGCATTGACGCTCATTGAAATGCGGCTTGGAACTGACACTGATCAGGTCCCTATAAATGATTTGGTTAGGACAGGTTATGAACTTAATCATAGTCCCCATAAAATACTAATACTAATGTATATTTAATAAAGAGCCATTCAAAAGCGCTGTACAAATAATATGTAATATAGTAATACCCCAAATAATATATCTTTAAAACTCCTGTAAGTGATTTAAAAGATACTAATTATTTATCTGTGAAAGTAACCTTGAACAGGTGTGTTTGTATTAGCAGACCTATAACCTAGCTACTCTTCCATATCATATTCTTATAATTGGTGATTTAACATTTTCACACGGATAATAAGTTTGATGTTGAACCTCGTGGGTTTTATAGTATATTGTATTCCCATGGATTGAATCAAAATATAATTCGTGTAACACACAAACAAGGCTACATATTAGATTCAGTAGAGATTTGAGCTCCACCATAGTAGGAGTTTCTTCTGTATCAGACACCTATCCCAGTAGCAACATTTGGCTGTATAGTTTGTAATTAACATAGTCAAACCTTATTGGATACGAATAAAAATCACACACATAAATTATCATGGCATAAACATTCAAAACTTTATCGATGATTTACAATGTTCTCAACAGCCGTGTGAATGGAAGGGAACAGTTGATCAGTTGGTAGAAGTCTATAATAAAGGTATTCAAACTATCATTACTCACCAAGTTGCACTTGCTCCCCCTTAGTAAGAAAGTTTGGAGGAAAGCAGAAAGAAGCTGACATCGATCTTACTTATTTAGCTTTGAAATATGTAGGAATAGACTATTTTTCAAGGAGAAAAGCGTTTCTATTCCCAAAGATAGAATAATGCGGAACAAATACTAATAAACTATTTAAATTAACAAAGAACTTCGGGGCATTAATGTTAATGTAAATCTTCCACAGTTAGCATCTGCTGAACGCGCGGCGGACAAATCCAGCGGCATTGTCATGTGGAAAATAACAATCATCACGAATGATATTATTTCTGATTCACCAAATAATACCCCCACTATCGCCATGGATGGGGATATTACGCTTAATGAAACATCTTCGAACACGTCATGTGACTTAGATCTACTGCCTACTTGACTTTTGAAGGAATGTGTACACCAGCGTCTGCCACTAATAAAAGCCGGTATCAATAGGTCAAAGGCTAAGTTAGTATTGCCATTGTGCTCGAAAGTAGCCACGGATAATTATCTATGTAGAATTATCGTTCCATATCTAACATTCCTTTCATATCCAGGTAGTAGCTATGCAATAGAGGAACAATTTGAGAACAATGACCCCCACGACAGTTATCAGTCTGCCTATCGTCGAGATCATTCAACAGAAACTGTTTTCTTGAAAGTGCAATAATAACATTGCTGAGCATCTTGACGAAGATTCGATGACTTCATTAATTATGCTTGATTTATCTGCAGCTTTTTATGTAATCAATCATCCGATACTGATGAAGCATTTAGAAAATTTCTTTGGGACCAAGAAGAAGACCTTAACTTGTGCAAAGTCTTACCTTGCTGACATAACTCAATGTGTTTAAGCATGCGAATAAAAAATCACCATATATAGCTCTTCATATTGTTGTAGCACAAGGATCTATTTTAGGCCTAAAGAATTACAGTATGCATACCAAACCAGTGGATTAAATTATCAAACGAGATGATATTAAGTATCATTGTTATGCCGATAATACTCAAATATACACGACTTTATAGCCATATGATAAATGGGATGATATGTGTATCTTCAACTGAAGCTTGTATTGAAGACATAAGTATTTGAATGAATAGCAGCATACTGAATCTGGATACGGGTAAGACCGAATTTATCATATCTTCATCCAAATAACATTTGAAGAAAACTGAGAATCTTTGCATTGAGGTATGATCTAGTCATATAAATTCTTCTGTGCGTGTGATAAATCTAGCGCTTATATTAGACAATACCCTAGGAATGGAGAAGCCGGCAAATGCTATAAATAAGTCCTAGTATCAATAGGAAACTTAGGGCTTAAATAAGACATGCAAGAATTTAGTTCAAACCCTTATAATTTGTCGACTGGTTTATGACAATGCATTGTTTGTTTCAAAATACATATTACATAATTTTAATGAAAGCAAACGGATATATAATGTTTTTTACTAATTGTTATTAACTTCCTTTTCGTCTTACAAACTTTTATTTACTAGACCTGGTACCATATGAATGTATTTTTTCTATTGTTATGAATATTTATTGTTGATTGATAGGTAACATGCTGTTTTTGGCTTTATAGATTATAATCAAAGTTTTTAATTTTACAATATCTAAACATTTCAAACACTTTTGCACAAACGATGGATGGGAATAATCTAAATAACTAGTTTTGGCCATATTACGGATTGCCTTCTTTTGTAATAGCGCCAAAGTATGTAATTGAGACTTGTATGTATTTTCCCTTATCTCACATGCGTAACTTAAGTAGGGAAGTATTAATGAACAGTATAACACGTATACGTGGTTGATTTGAAGCATGTATTTCACTTTATAAATAACAGCAATATTTTTCGAGACATTTTTTCAAACAACGTTAATATAATTAGACCGTGATAATTTTCCATCTATCAATACTCCTAGGAATTATTTAGTAACTTGTACTCTACTGACTTCTCTTTGTTATATAATACCCCACCTCTCTGATAAGATATGTGTTACATATCTGGTCACACTCACTGGCAAAAGGTAACATATAACACCGGTTTTGTCCCAGTTGCACTGGTTTCCTGTTCGTTTCACACCACTATACACTATCTTGTTTCACATATTAAAATTAATGAGTACAACAGCACCACATAATCTAAGCAATCTGATCTAAATGTATATACCAGTACGACAGCTGCGATCTAAGCCATTTTAACTTTTGATATATAGAGGCGATATATATCGCATTATTATTATTATTATTATTATTATTATTATTACCAAGGATAGAACTTCCCATAAAATGAATCAAATCCCCTGTGTATTGGGGTATATGATTTCTTAAAGAAATCCAGATGCCACTTTCCGATAATGTGGGTGGAGTATTTTTTCAGACAATCTGCTAGCGTTGGCAAAGAAAGCGGCAGACCATTTGGTTGTACAGGCACAATGACAAAATGTTGTAGACCTGTATGAATCTGAAAAGATATGACTATTCTGAAACTGTCGCTATATACACATTGTTTCATAATTATTCGGAAGTATCATACTATTTATATATACCATACAATTCTAAAAATAATGTTTCAGCTGCAAATATTAGAAGGGGTACTTTATCTTACTGGAAAGTGAAATCGATCATTGGTAAAGCGGTTTCACCAAACAATAATGGATCACTTAAAATGTTCTGATGACTTACAACACTGTCGCATTTATCACTCTGGGAATTTAGTTCTTATCTAGATACAACCTAGGGAAAGGATTGTCTTTGATGTGTCCTTTGAATATTAGGTCACCATTTGAAAACTCGCCTTTTCAGACCTGCTTATCTGTCCTTAGATTTCACCCCATCTGATCATTTAGTGATGAATATTGCGTTGTACCTGGACTATGAGTTTGCACAACCCCCATACTAGGTTCGCCACTGACCTCGATTGTTTTCGAGGATATTGGCGCAATAGAAGTTTTGTAATTATTATATTATCACCAAAACATTGATTTGTGTATTGGAAATGCCAATCTAATACTCTCAATAAAAATACTGTTGAAGTCTACCAGAGAATACATTTTGTCATGTCTAAATTTCCTAACTGTAACAGCAATATTATAACGTTTATCTTATGTACGTATTGCACATGTTTTTATTGTTCTACAATGTCAGGTTTATGACAATTGCACACGAATAAAATTAACTGTGATTTGAGAATCTGTGCTCGTCGTACATACCATTGGTCTAATCAAGCGCACTCTAGTTGGTTATAGAACATCTTTATGGAGATGATAATTTTGAATGCAACTGTTGAGGAGATTTCTTCCTTTAATTATTGTACACAGCAGAGTAAGAATATGTCGATGTTGCATTTAATAAAAGGTTTTTACTTTATTGTTTGAATAATAAATTTATTCAGCTGTTACTGAGTTATGCTTTATGATAGACGGCTGTTGAATGCTGAATTTTGGAATATATGATGTTAATGAGTTTTTACTTAAAATAATGGAACATACCCAGCAGGCACACTACGTAGTATACACGTGAATTCTACGTAACTCATACACGTAGAAATTACGTATATTTTTGGTGAACTATGTTAGTTAAATCTACGTATTTTTTCTACGTGAAATCTACGTATTTTTTCTACGTGAAATCTACGTCCAAATTTACACCTGAAAATTACCTGTAACTTTCTACGTAGAAATTATATATTGATTTCCACGTAAAATTCATATTGATTTCCACGTAAAATTCATGCTATGATATCACAATAAATCACAATTTATTTAATAAAAATACAACTTCGTAAACCGTATTATAAACAATGTTAAGATGAAACTTAAGACAGACTAAATCTAATCTACATAACATATTGCAGGTACAGCACCTGTCTAAATTGAAAGGATGGAAAATTTAAATACAAATTAATACACCTACGCAAGATATTAACATACAATACATATCAGTTGTATATAAATATACTCAAAACGTTGACCAGATAAGTTTTAGTATTTCACAATACATCCACAAAATAAGAATTTTTGGAAACCTTTAATATCAGTAGCATCAGAGATTAACAAGATACATTTTAAATGTCCCAATAAATGTAGATACATTGTAATAATCTTATTATATATCCGTAACAAAGAAAACAAGAGCTCTCCTGATATGTTAGTTCCATTTCCCTGTAATGTAATAATTTTGTGACCTTGAACAGAGGTCAGTTAAATACCTAGATCACAATTTAATTTAATTGCACATTTTACCTAACTGCTGGTACCATTAGCCAAGGTTTAACACAAAAATGTCTTTGAGAAACAAACAGTGAGTACAAAATAGCACTAATCAAGCTAATTATGTTGAAAAAATCAAAGTGCTTAGCAATTTTGAATAAAGGTCAGTTAAATGTCAATGTTAATATTTGATGTGACATTCACAACTGCATGTACCTGTAGGCACCATTACCTGAGGTTGATAACAAACATTTCTATGAGACATAATTTCATTTTCACAGGAATAATTAATTAAAAATATTCCATTCAAATACATTTACAAAGTAAACAGCAGTAAACAATGTAGTGCACACAATTTGTATAGCTTGGGCTGTTGACTCATATATTTATTACTAATTATCAACAAATCACATTATATCTATATATATATATATATATATATATATATATATATATATATATATATATATTTGTGTGTGTGTGTGTGTGTGTGTGTGTGTGTGTGTGTGTGTGTGTGTGTGTGTGTGTGTGTGTGTGTGTGTGTTATCACACACAACATTATGTTTTGAAAATGGAAATTTGAACACTTCTCAATCGCTAGCACTAGCAGGTGCATCATCTTCTTTCCTCTCGTCCTGTTCCACATATGACACTGAATAGATATAATTAACTTGTAAATTAAGAATACCTCATTTGAACAACATGCGATTGAAATGAAGGGTTTATTATTTACTATGCACTCACAACATGCAGGAAGTCAAGACTTCTCAGATATAGGCATTTATAATTTAAAATAAACAAATACATAATTACTCACCTGTGACATAACTTTGGTAGGTTTTATGCTATCCTAGATTCCTCGTACAGGGTAGTTGTTCTTTCTCATCAGTGATCTATAGTATTCAATAGTTGACAGTTGTTGTTTCATTATCATGAGATGTTTACACTCTTTCTATCTGTCTAAAATGTAATTAATAAACAAGTACAGTTTGATTATATTAGCCTGTAATGATTACAAAAAGGAACATTTGTTTTTTTCACAGTTTGAATTGTTACATGTAGGGGTTAATAAGGAGATCCTTTGTATACATGGAACAGAAAATTCACAAATTTAAAAAATGCAACCCATTAAAATTGCAAAGAAGGAAATAATAACATTGTAGAATGTTCGGAGATGGGCAATCAAGTTGGTTGCAGGTCTACGAGACCTAAATTACCATGTTAGGCTGAAAAAATTAAATCTACCAACTTTGGTGTATAGACGCCTAAGAGGTGATATGATTGAAATGGTTAAGATAGTCTCTGGGGCATATGATGAGCAAGTGATGCTAGATCAAATTATATTCTGACCAAAATATTTAAAAAAATCCTTCCAAAATCATCCATGAGAACTTTGTACTCATCCTTAGTATAGAATCACATTAATTATGTTTTTTTATATTTGGAAGTAATAGTTATGTTGGCAAAGTTCAAATATTACAAAAGAAAGCTATTCGAATAATAAATGACAAACATTTTAACTATCATACTGAACTGCTCTTCAAATCTTGCAAATATTAAAAATCCAAGATCAATACACTTACAACGTTCTTACATTCATGCACTAATTAAAATACAATAAACTTCCTCGCTCATTTGAAACAATAAATTATTTTCAAACCACTGAAAAACCACTGACAAGACAATCCAAATTAACACACTATACTAAACCAAGAACCACATACAAATCTCTTTTAGTTAGATGCGGGTCTTCACAAAATCATATGAGAATTATTTTTCAAGAAGCATATTAAATGTATACTAATGAATGATTATAAAAATCATGTTACCTGTATAAACAAAATATGTCAGCAATGTTTTCCAATATAAAATGTTACGTATTGAAATTATAATTTGCATGAGTCTTCGACCAAATTTGGTTGAATTTTATATGTGAATAGTGACTACTTTGCGAATAGATATTTTAATATGATATAATAACTGACTCCAAGCCTAGTGTGTATGTACCGGCATGTTTATATATATATATATATATATGTTTGTTTGTATGTGTATATTTGCATGTATGTTTGTGTATATGTATGTGTAGGCATATATGAAACTGAAAAACAAAAAACAACGCGCCGATCCAAACCAGCATTAGCGATGGTGTTACTGGAAGACAGCCAATTGGTCAAATAACACCAGGCAACATATATACGCAATGTACTTTTATAAAATTAAATTTATGTTTATACTATATTAAGTTGCCAAATAAAATATTTGAATTTGGAATTTTTATCCCACCACACCTACCAGCATACACTTAGCGATTCTAAATTAGGCGTGATTGAACGTTCACTTAGTGATGAATGGAAACGTATGAGGATTAGCTGTTAGGTTCGAATAGATCATAGTATTTACTCAGATTTGGGACGATATTTCGTACTAGTCGGCTATCCCCATTCCTGTAGGAGATCCAGAAGTGAAGAAGGATACCTATGCATCAGTGTTATCGAAGACAGCTCAGATAATAGACTGACTCATGTCACGCTTCTCTAGTTCGCTGAAGTTAAACAGGGTGGCTGTTTGTTTATTAGTTGCGAAGCGTTGTCTGCAATCATGGGCTGAGTATTATAAGATTCTGAATAAAAGGCGAACAGATGAGGAACCTAATCAGTTAAGACAATGTAATTTGGTGGAATTCGAGATGAAGAAGTTCGTGTGCTATGCCTAGAGTAGTTAAGGCCAAGTGTTTTATGTCGCCCAATACACAAGCTCTACCTCATTCTATAAGCATACTTTACAGTCCTGCCTGCAGATTCTACCAAATTTCAAAAAAATTTTGAATAATTTTGTTTGAATCGTCAATATATATATATATATATATATATATATATATATATATATTTTATATATATATATATATATATATATATATATATATTTTAATTTTTTTTTTTTTTTTTTTTTTTTTTTTTTTTTTTTTTTTTTTTTTTTTTTTTTTTTTTTTTTTTTTTTTTTTTTTTTTTTTTTTTTTTTTTTTTTTTTTTGTTTTTAAGTATGTAAGAATGTTTGACTGATATTTGTTGTTTGATAATGTTGTCATATTATGCCACCGTGCCACGAGCCGTGATAACGCAGTTAGTTAGAGCATAGGACTCGTAGCCGAACGGTCGCGTTGTATGCTCCCTTGTGAGTTGAGATGTGTGCTGCGTAGAAACAGGTCTGAGTCAATGATAATAATATTGTAAAGCGCCTTAGAGCAACTATATAGCTGATTAGGGCGTTATATAAATGTCACATATTATTATGTTATTATTATTAAGGGGCCGTGAAATAGTCATTCATACATTCCGACCACGAACGTTACGTAAACATACACTATTATTTGTGTCCGTTCTGATTTTGATGTAGTTTCCGGTAGATACAAAACACGTGTTTTGGATGCAGTAACAATGAGAGACTTTCAAAAATGGCGGATTACGCATGAATTATCGCTAGGGGCGCTAGTAGCCTGTCCTACAGCCAACTTCCGCTTCTACTATTTACTTGGTCAAGGTTGATAAACAAATACAAAGGCAGTTGAATCTGCTTTCATAGCACAGGATCCCTACTTGTTGTTGTGTTTACGGTTGTCATAACAGAGGGGTCATGAGTTTCCCACATATAGGGCAAGATGCAAGGCGTGGACGATGGCAATTCGTCGAGTAGAAGACAAAAAGGGACAGCTGTGGTGGCCTTCCACCACCAGCGTGGTGTGCCGCGAATACTTCAAACAAGATGATTACGTACAACATACTTTTATTGGCACATATATAAATAGTTATGTATACAAGTATATCAACATTAAATGCATTGTTTAATCACCCTGCTGATCATAATAAATAGAAAATAATATTGGTGATTAGGTTATCTAATAACCCACACGAAATCAGACACATGTCGGGCACTGGGTTTCTGGGCCACCACCACAGGCACTATATTTATCATCTATCAATGACACACACAGACACTTGACACAGTAGCTTATAATAACAATAACATTGCGAACAAAGAAATTGCTGAAAACAAAATTCACCATGACAGAAAGAATAACAATAGGTGATGTTTGGTGACTTAATTTCTTATTAGTATATATTGATCTTGTTTACTACATGTCATAGACTTGTAGCTACTAAAAATAATAAATTAACGAGATTAACTGAATATTACAAGTTTGCAGGAATAAGATAACCAAAATCTGATTTTATTCAACAGAATCATATCTTACTGTGTACCTGAAACTATAGTACTTGTCAAAGTAAATTCAACTACAATTGATGCTTTTTTAAATGATCCGGAAGGCATGCAGGTTTATATTGGTTTAGATAATGTAGACATGTTTACAGGTGTCATTGCCTCTTTAGGACCAGAAGTATACAACCTACAATAATGTATGCAACCTCAACTCTGGATGTCAGAAACCATTTGCTTCTCACTTTAATCAAACTATGGCTATATATAACTAATTTTCAACTTGGTCGAATGTTTGAAGTTACACAGCTCGAAGTGTACAATATATTTGTTACCTGGGTACAATTCATGTCCAACAGTGGAGAAAATTTAGATATGGCCAGAAAAAGATACTGTTAAACAGTTTTCTCAAACTGACTTCAAAACTAGCTTTCCGACCACTCGAGCCATTGTTGATGGCACTGAATGGCCAATTAAAAAGCCTGCAGCAGCAGCTGCTCAGTAAATAACCTTTCAACTTATAAGAACAGAAATACAGCCAATGTGCTTGTTGGGGTGCTGGCCTTGTCTTCTATGTTTCTCCAGCCTATGGAGGGTCTGCAAGTGACAGGCATATTGTTGAGAGAAGTAACCTCACCCAAATGGTTGACCAGGGCCATTCAGTAATGGCTGATAAGGGTTTTGATGTCAAAGACATGTTTGCACCCATGAATATGACAGCAAATATACCAACATTATTTTGAGCAAGAGGGTGCATGTTGAAATAATACTAGGAGATACAAAATCCTAAAAAATCCTATGAACCACACAGAGCCACTTCTTGCAACAGAAATAATGTTTGTTTGTTTGTTTCATGTTGACAAACTTCAGAAAAGGTATTGTCCCAAGGAATGCCTAGAGAGAAACTGAATTACAGTATAATAAATAAATGTTTTATAGCTATATTAGTTTCTGAGTTGTTTCTTACATATATACATTTAGTTATGCATTTGACATAGGTGGGTGCACATTTTACGCCAAGTTGGTTGTTATTGCACAACTTGTACAACACTTTGTTGAGCATAGCACTTCGGAAGTATTGTGTAAAATATCTTCAAGTTTCGCTTTTATATCACTGATGAACTGTCATTTCTGTGAATGGTGACAACTTTGTGGCCTCTAGAGACCACACCACCAAGTCACACCACCACCTCCCAGTACACATAATTGCACCCATAATTTGGTACACGTAAATGAGGTTGGTTTTGAGGGCTAACCGGCCATCAACTACATGAAGATATGGCACAGAAATGGGTGACACAGTTTGGTCCCTAGCTGTGTAAGGACATTTCACCTCTACCAAGCCATTATTACCCACCAACCCGTCTGGAGAACATGCAATATAAGGGGCATTTCTGCACACTACAATACCACTACTTCTGACCAACACATTCTTGTTGGCGATGTACTCGTTTAATGCAGTTCCCTCATACTTTTCCCATGTTTAATTGGCTCTGCTTTGAGGTGTCTGTACTGTATGGATGAGTGTGCTAGCTTGGCAAAGTTTGTTGCTTGTGTGGCTGTATATATGCGCCCAAATTTGCTTGAGTGAAGACGCATAGTTTGTGCTTTGTCCTCTTGTTTCAAGTTCTATGATGTGTATCTGTTCATCTGAAATTGAGGTGATCTGTAGGTATTCTAGGATGTATGTCTCGTGATCGTTTTCTAAGCATGGATATTAGCAGGCGGGTACATTGTTAACATTGACATTTCTGGAATATTCATATTGATATTCACATTCCTGAAAAGGTATTCATATTCAACATCAGGCATATCATCTCCTGGATTTGGATCTAGATCCAACACGCGTTGCAGACTGCCACCAGAGCGCAACTTAAAGTGTTCTATCTTCACAGGAAAGCCACGATGAAATATATGCCACCTCTGTGTACAGGTTTCAGAACATATAATCCCGTCTGCGGCCTTTGCTAATATATAAAGTACAACACACACATGAGCCTCCGGGCCCATCCCTGTTCTTACACCCATACTGGCTCTCCTGCACAACACCACACACATTCAGCGCAAACTCTCCCACAAACAAATGTATCTGCACCATATTTTGCATTCCGAATCGAGCGCAGAAACCTGGATCGGTACAGGTCTTCCGGCTTCGATGACATGTCAGCATCAAACAGTTGCATGTACGCTGTGATCGATTCCTCAGTCACAGATGGGAGCTAAAGCAACTGTGTGATCAGAAGGCTAACACTGCTGACTGAGCTCTTGAACAACAATGTA
>JAODUP010001924.1:25000-33493 GCA_025642065.1 Paralvinella palmiformis | reverse complement strand
GGAGCTAGGATATCCATCGATTGTCTGTGTTCGGTATTCTTTCCATACCATTTTATCCACTTTTGTTTAATTAGTACCGTTGAGGAGAAACACGTTATCATGGTTTTCTGAGTTATCTAAGTTGAACTGAGTTGCTTATCCTCGGGACTAGTCACACCTGAGACATATAACTGAGCAGCGTATGCCAAAAAAAACAAAACATATTACACCCACACAGGCATGTGCCGGATTGTATTCAGCAACCTGCATGATGTTTCCGACACTTTACAATATCCGCCGCAAAGGCGAAACACACCATTTTCTGAGGTAATTTGTTTTTGGTGCTAATTGACTATTTTCATAGATTGTAATCTTTTCGACTACCTGTAAGGTTCTGCTTGAATATTGACGATTTACTTTTGATAAATAACATTTTTTTGGATGTCAGATAGCTATCCTATTTTAATCCACAACCGTAAATTATATTCTTAAGCCGAATTAAATCATTCCATATCCTAAACGTTCTTCTCTGATTGTATTATTTGTAATATGGTAAAAGATCATTAGATAACTCAGAAACTTCAGATATTTGTAAAAATGCTTTGCTTAGTATATATGAAAACTAGAGACTATTATTCATCAAGCAGGGTATTTGTAATGTTGAAATGGAAGTATAATCCAAAAGTGAAGGACAAATTTGCATCATGAAAAAATGAAATCGACGTCTGAAATTATAGTTTTTACCATTATTTAATAAAACACATGGACTCTCTAAGATGGAAGTATCACATTAGAACGTTTTCTAAAGATTTTTTTCCTGAATAAGCTAAAGATAACAATGGTAACAAAGTATCCGTGGTGAAATCTCCCGTTCTCATCTTGGCTATGACGCTTTAATAACATCAATCAACGTCTATCGATAGATTATCCCCAACTTACACTTTGAGTGACTTAATTTACTCATTTATCAATCATCTGGATAAAAGCCTATATTGTGCACTAAAGAGGCCGTAAAACGTAATATTAACCTCTGATAGGGAAGAGAGATTTGTAATGGAGAGCACGATATTTGAGTCCTGTTTCATCCATATTATAGATATCAAGCGGTAACTCGCTGTCGCTAACCTGCTGCGGTTTACTTTTTCCAGTTTTGGACGGTCGCTGGAACAACACTACCACTTTCTCCATTGATTGTTGTATTGATATTAATTGACTTATTTTTCAAACCCAGTCGTATTGAAATGCGGCCTAAGCAGGTCTAAATTGTATGTATTTACGCGAGTAGAACATGTTTGTAACTTTAGAATCTGTCAGAGGGTTGTGCTTCTAGAAGGTTACTAAGCCCGAGTGGCGATTTAAGAAATCGGGTCTGAATTTAATCCAACTGGTAAAGAAATGTTTTGGTTTTGGGTATAACACTGGGTAGCTTAAAAACAGTTGGTTGGAATGGGGTCTTCCGCGTGTTAACCATTGTACCTGGCGCCAAACCACACCGATCGACTGTAGGGGGGAATTGGGTTTCCTACATGAGTTGCTTCCAGATTGAACGTTATCATAATTATTAGCTGACAAATAAACACCTAAGTAGATTATATCCGATTACAGTGTTAAAACAGTGTCCCCTAAAGGGCACCATTTTTTAATAGCAAAACTAGTTTTACCAAATGTAATACAATGTGTATTTTTCGGTTAAACCGCAAACTGTGAGATGAAATATATTTATCAGCCACAGTGATTAGTCTTTGCAAACTAGTTACTGTAGAACTTGCCAACAAAACATCGCCATCTTAATAAGATACGATATAATATGGTAGCAATACACATCCATCTACTCGCATTTGAGGGTTCGACTATAATGTATTATAAATATTTAACAAAATGCGATGAGAGAACGCCTTGAAGAGAGCCTCTCTCAACACGAATTATGTTTTTGTATATTATTTCATCGCATTTGGACAGTGAGATTGTTATGCCAGATGCAAAATAAACGCCAGTAAATATCACACAAAATATCAATGGGTCTATCAAATAAAGTTGAGTAAGGAATTGCATCAAGCGCACGCCTTCAGCATCCAGACATCAAGCAAATATTGGAGAACCCTGTTTAACGCATTATGAAATGACATGTCGTGTAAGATGTATGGTCATATTAGTACCTCCAACTGGTATTAAACCAAACCAAGATTCCTAAAATTCAGGGCGATCCCATTCCTCTATTAGATACCTTTCTAATATTTTAGAAAATGTTGTAGCAACATTTGACAATCACCGGAATATTTACAGTACTGGCGTAGTATGCCGTCAAATCCATATGCGCAACCACTTCTTAGTTTGTAATATAACGAACTAGTCACTCTTATTGAAGGTGTGTAGTTATCTTGACATTAGACCCTGTTTTATATTTAAACGGATCATTTACGGTGAATGTCTGAACATAGGATGGATCCGACACATTCGGATGGACTTAACACTGCCATCACTGCTTTGGGGCTGTTAGATGCAACGGAATGATCATGTTACATAGGTAGGTCTGGTCGCAGTAATCAACAAGTTGCTTAAGCCCCTCGGGAATGTTGTCACAGGGATACAGCATGCCTTTAGGAACAGCATCCATTAGCATGCCTTCATCCTTCTAAATTGCAATTAATACCCATAATATCATTAATAAAAGGGTAAGCATAGCTTAGTTACGAAGGGAAACCAAATGTTCATGGCTTCATGTATCTCTGGAATCAAATTATATTTAAGTAACAATATTTACATTGCCAGTCCAGCATTCAAACTAATAAATTGCATTTGGTGCGATTTATATAAAACAAATTAAGATGTTTAATTTTATTTTATGAAATCAATAATAAAATGAAAATTGTTTTTTACACATGCATACATATTCTTAAGACAATTTAAAAAAATATTGAACAGGGAGGAAATGTCCGGATTCTGAATAAGCAACGGAGCAAATGTCCTTTTATCTTCATTTGTTTGGCTATGGGGACCTTGTGTTGATGTAATAAATGAATCAGTGTTATCACTAAATAAGGAAAATGAATTGGATCTTGAAATATTTATTCTCGCCATGGTCGCGTCGCCCATACTGTCGCTTCTTGTACTCATAATGTCAATCGCTAGATTGCGCCACTACAGTTCTCTGGTTTGATCAAAATAAATATTGAACACTGTTTTGTGGTCAACATGTGATGCCACCTCGACTCGTTGTTTTCATCGATATGGTATTAATCGTGCTTGGGCCCGAAACCTTTTTCGATTGCCTACACTGGCTTCAAGCCAAGTATCACTCGGGCTTAAATAAATAATGACCGATATGGCCTAAATATTGGTGGAACTTATCTGATATTTAGATCTTATTAAACCTTTGGTGATGTTCACAACAGTCCTGAGGTTAGTCCATACAGTATCTATGATTTGTCATAAACAAGATTATTACATTAATTTCTCAAATGGAATGCACATCGGCAAAAAAAATGTACTAGCAAGTTATGAACCATGACTTCACATGAAAACTACCTTGTTTATATATATATATATATATATATATATATATATATATATATATATATATATATATATATATATATATATATATATATATATATGTTACCTGATTTAGCTTCTTCACATTTCTTCATGGAATTCACTTTCTCGCAAATGTAATATTGTTTCGCCTTTCCTTTGTGTTGCCCGATAAGATGAATTAGAACAAAACCTTAACAATACATTATCAATCTTCCATATGATAGATTTCAGAGATTGAAGGACATTGGCCGATTATCAGGGTAATTGTTATAGTAGAGCCATAATCAGTCAATTACATAAATATTAATGATATGTTAATTGTTTGAAAAGTCTTTTTTTTTTAAAGAATGATACCAATCAAATCTGTTCTATTAATGGTCACAGCAATTAATTGTAAGGTCAGAATATGTATACAAAAGTTTGTTGTCAATTTTGCCAATTTGGGTAGAACTAATTTAATTGTATTTATCATGCTCTAACATCTGTTGACTTATGTTTGAATATACTATGTCGTAAATAACGTACCTATAATGATGTTACCTATAATTGTTCGTTTTAGGTCAGGTTTGTAAATTAAGGTTTTTTCCTAATTTTTGGACCAGTTTACAGTATTCAGTATTCCGGACAGCAAGACGTAATTGTTCAGTAAATGTATAGTCAACGCAAGTCAACGCACAGTCACCGCACAATAAACCTACTGTGATGTAAATAAACTTCGTCTACTAAAACGATGTTCCCATATTCGAAGTACTGAAAGTGTAAATTCCTGTAGAGAGGGTTGCAGCTATAATACTGTATGCATTATAAGAGATCCGTGTTCTAGTCTATATCTTCTCAACGCTATGTTTCTAGATTCTTTCTGCCGTCATAGCCATTTCTTTTATTAATTTGTAGAATAATAATGATAATTTATATGATATATTTATTAATCACATCATTAAAATCAACCCAACTACAAAGGATATTTTATTTTGTTACTAAAATATCATTAAATAGCGAAAACACACAATCAAAAAAGATGAAAACAAATGTCAACAATACACTATGTCAAGGAGATGAAAATGGAATACCTAGGTACTTTGAAATGATTATTGGATGATGATGATGATGATGATGATGATGATGATGATGATGATGCGTTTCTGCGTACATTTGTGTGTATATTTAATTTAGTGATTTCCTTCTTAGCTTTCATTTTAAAAAAGACATACCCCTACTGAAAATTAAATTAGAAAAGAAAACGTTGACCTTCATACCAACACTCATATATTCTGGTTAACATTGCCTTGCACGGTGCATTACCTGTTTGGTATTTTTCGAGGTTATTTTGTTCTATTTTTGAGGGCAGATAAAAACATCAGAAACCAACCATATAATAATAGCCATTACACGACAAGCACTGTTTACAACGTTTATGTTTAAGACTATGTTACTTGTAACCAGAACCCAAAACATTATATTTTTAATATAAATGTTTAAGACTATGTTATTGATAGACATTGCACAACAAATAATATTTACGATGTAAATGTATTTCAAATTATTATATAAGTTCCTGTTTCACACAGTCAAAGTACTGAATGGAACAGCATCATGGTATCTAAGCACCCTGATCCAAAAATATATCCTATATATCCCAGCAAGAATGCTCCTATCTTAGTCCTGTTCCCCTATGATGGCAATAAAAGCCATAAGTGTTATAAGAGATTAGATTTTAAATATAAAGCGCCTGTGACCAGTTCAAGTTGAATAAAGGCCATATAAAATAATATTATTATTATTATTATTATTATTATTATTATTTTTATTTCGATTATTTTAAAAAAAAATTAAAAAATTATAATTATTTAAATTAGAGATTTTTTAAAAAGGTGTAAATTTTATATTTTAACGCTTATTCCGGATACTTGCCATCATCTCCTAAAAATCATGTATGAGATAATATGGAGAATAATCTGTGTATTGCAACGCGTACATGAAACACTGGTTTTCTTCATATAGAGAAGAAACGATTGATCCACATTGTAGAAAATTTAATGCGGCACCTTACATAAATATAACCGTTTTGACTACGTCACTTGAATTAAACTGCTGTAGCTGACCAAACTAAATTGAGTTCCCATTATTGGGATACTTTAAAAGAGATATCCCATCTGAAGGTCATGGGAGGTAATACTTAAATCAAACTATTATACCTGAATTACCTAGCCCGAAGCACATCCATTTAGCTACACTGGATTAACTAGTTACTCTAAAGCAGCTAGTTGCTGGGATAGCCAGCTTAACAATTCTGACGATTCTAGCTTGAAATAGTCCCACATTCTGTCTAATGATATGTTTTGACACAATACTCTATCTATCTAACAATAATGACTATCTTTGTAGACATACAATACCTAATTATTTTTGGAAAGGGCTATGTCCTATGAACACCAAATACAGTTACTTTCTTCCATGTTCACCGAAGTCTTCGCCTTATGCAGCCTCATTTAAAAAATAATGGTATTACCAGTTTTGTTATGCGAGGCGGAACTCATTTGTGTTTGTGTGTCTGATTATGCGCCTGCCTATCTGTCTGTCTGTGTGTCTGTCTGTTTGTATGTCTGTCTGTCTGTCTGTTTGTATGTTTGTATGTATGTATGTCTGTCTGTCTGTCTGTCTGTCTGTCTGTTTGTCTGTCTGTCTGTCTGTCTGTCTGTCTGTCTGTCTGTCTGTCTGTCTGTCTGTCTGTCTGTCTGTCTGTCTGTCTGTCTGTCTGTCTGTCTGCACACACAAAAACCATACAGAAAACACACACACACACACACACACACACACACACATATATATATATATATATATATATATATATATATATATATATATAAACTAACACACACACATACACATATAGAAAATTTAGCTTTGATGGAGTAAAATCTTTTTTCTTATAGTGGCACCGCGGTTAATCGTACTGCGTTCTTTTACACATGATAACCGCAAGGAATAACTCATACACGCTAATTCTATAAATGGTGATATCTTTATATGACATAATATCGAGATAACCTTCCAATTGGCTCTGAGTGTTTACTGTAGTCCATCACTTCAACGGAAATAACCGCGTATACACGTCATATCTCTGTCACGCCTCCGTAATGTGTCCCCTCATCCGCTGAGTCATGTCATGAGGCACTCTTCTTGCCAACATTAAAATCACGCAATATTATCTAGAAATAAAGGTTGTCGTCGTTATTGTTACCTGTACATGGCCATTAGAGGTGTGTTTTGTTTGTTTCATTGTCGTCATTCTACAAATTGTTTTGTGTTATTATGATTATTTCAGTAATAGTTTAAACAGTAATACAATATTAGTTTTATTAATAGTTTTAGCGTCAATTTCGTCATCATCATCATCATCATCATCATCATCATTATCATCATCATTATCATCATCACGATCATCGTGATAAACCCTTACACATATATTTACATGCTAGTTTGGTCCGACTCCGCTGTGTGTATATTGCCTACTTTCGCCGTGCTATCTTCAGTTGGCAAATATTCTACAATAATCGAAATAAACGAACTGAAATACAGCAGGAATTGCTTATTTTAGTCGAAAACGCCCATCATCCTGATATTTCTGTCTTCCACCCTAATATTGAAGGATCGTAATATAACTGTCATTGGTCGGCTGATCAAAGCTTCCAGTCATTGACAGCTCGTCGTCTCTGTCTTCTTATCACTTATCATTAGCTTTAAATTATCATTGGGGTCCTCTGCAATCTGTGAACAAACTGACATCCACTCTCGGCAGGAGTTTGACATCGATTACAACGTCGTCTCGTACATCAACCAGCATTAACCAATAACAGCCTTAAATTAAGAAGAAGAAAAAACACTTCTCCTTCTCGAAATATCATATATTGCGATGATCAATGATCGGATTAATGGTGGTGATTCTTATGATACGGTACTGGCTTCTATTTGAGGTCAGCTGTTTGGCATGTGTGATATCCTTATGTCGGAGATGAAATCGGACCGAGGTCGGTGAATTACATGACGTAATCGTGATACGTAACTGTGGATATGCCAATAGTAGCATCTATTGGTATGTGTGGATATGGTTGTATAATGAACACGTGGATGATGGCATATATATATATATATATATATATATATATATATATATATATATATATATATAATGAAGTAGGTTAATTTAAAAATATGCATGATTAAACATCTTGTGTTTTAATTCAGTTCATATTGATGGATATATATATATATATATATATATATATATATATATATATATATATATATATATATATATATATATATATATAGACAGGTAGGTCTAATTAAATATATGCATGATTACACATGCTGGTGTGTTTTAATCCTTTCTTCATGTACTCTTCTATGGATATACTAAGTGAACTAAGAATATCGTGAAAGATTGTCTATTAAGCTGTGGGATTTGTGTACTTTTATCCTCGATGGGTTCATTTATTTTCAGAGGCGTGTCCTCGGTAAACACCACACACAGGCGTTCGCCACGCACCACGCACACACACACAAACACACACACAAACACAACATATATATATATATGAGATTTTTATGGAAGTTTCTGATGGCATGTGTTTGAGGTACTTGTTTATATAATTTTATATATATATATATATATATATATATATATATATATATATATATGTGTGTGTGTGTGTGCCCGGTGTGTGTGGTGCCTGCGTGTGCGTGTGTGTGCGAGCGCGCGCGTGTGCGTGCTATTCACATGCTAGGATATACAAGTACACCCAGCACTAAACTAATTGAGTTAGATCTCATAAGTTAGAGCTCAGAGACAGATTAGTAGCTCAGCCCTAATAACAGCTAACTACCTATCAACATATTTATAGAAAATGGTTGGCTATCTCATACCAATTAGCCTATTTATGGCACAACTCAACGTTATCTCATTATTATGGAGTATCT
>JAODUP010001924.1:17500-20000 GCA_025642065.1 Paralvinella palmiformis | reverse complement strand
CGTGAGTAATTGAATGTCCTAACCAAAAACCCATCGCCGACTACAGACGTCATTTATCGGGATGACTGATGTTTGGAGTAATGACCATGATGATGGTACCGTGTAGTGAGTATTTTTTGTTGTTGTTGGCGTTGTTGTGGGTATATGTTATATCTTGGCGTTACAGATTCGATCGACCCGAGGTCGGTGAAATGTTTAATATAACGCTATTGGTATGAATATATCTTTTACATTGGTGGGGCGCCTCCGTGGTCTAGCGGTAGCACGTTGGACCAGAGATCACTACCATCCGTGTTCGAATCTCGGCGTGGGAACATCTGAAGATTGTTTCGTCTTTGACATCGCCTCATTATCTTTGGAGGTCGCTCGGCCCATTTGGCCTACCATGTGCACAAAAGTGGACGTAAAACACCAATCATCCTCATCTTTTAAATTGGTGCACATCTACTATAAAATATTATATTATTTAAACAATTGTTAATTATTCATTTAAAACTGACTAATAATGTTTCATATTTCTCTCACATCCATTCCTCACACGCCTACAAACGGAATGACAGATGGCAGGTATATATGTGGTCTACAGATATAAACTTTAGAGTAGCATCTCTTGTGTATCACTCTGTCATGGAACAAACAAGAAGAAGGCAAAATATGACAATAGTTTTAAATGGAAGCTCCATTATTAGTGATAAAGTGATCTAGGATATATTGAGAAATCTTCCTTCGTCAGTCGTCATTGGGATATTACAATTAAGAAATGTATGAGTCTGATCCGGAGACTGCGGAGTATACGTCAGGTGAAGCCACACATGCTGGAGTACGCTGGGTACTTCTTGGCATCAATTCTTTTCTACTGATTGCAGGTTAGTAAATTATGTAAATAATAGTATGTATTTGTTGTTTTATGACCAGTTTTGAAGTAAAGATGAAACATTCATCATATATATCTATGATAAAAATTACATTGGCAAAATAGAAAAGGAAACATGGATTAATTATTTTGTATATATTATGTTTGTTGTCAAATAATTTAAAGCTTAATGAACAAATTTCAATCAACACTTCCAAGATCATTGATAACTTAATTTCTGTTCTGATTAGTGTAGCTTATAACTGAAGACGTTACTGAAATATAGAAATGTATACTTTAATCTAGGCATACAACTGCATAACCTGATATCTAAAATAGGATATGTTCATTTGGTTATCGCCACTGTTCTATTTAATATGAACAGTCAATCGTAATCACCACACCTCTGCTGAGACAACAGTAAAAGACACAAAGAATAAAGGTCAACGTGAAGATCAGTATACTTGTTAAATCTTCTTTATTAGTCAAACACAAAAAAAGCATCTGGCATAAAACATGTCAAAATATATCCTTAATAATTAATACTTCTTGCTCTAATTCGGGGTGCCTCCGTTGTCTAGCGGAAGCGTGTTGGATCACAGCGTGTTGAATCTCGGTGTGGGTATGTCTGAAGGGTGTTTCATCTTTGAATTTGCTTCATTACCTTTAGAGGTCGCTCGGCCCATTTAGCCTACCACGTGCACAAAACTGGCCGTAAAACATCAATCATCATCTTGCTCTAATTCATTGGTAATATTTCAGACTACATAACCAGTCTAGAAAGTTGAAGGACACAGTAATAATATTAGCAATGCGTGCTATTATGCCCTAAAAACAAGCCGTGGTATATTATAAACTAGAATATATTATATTAAATGTATAATCAGAAAAATGTATTATACAGTTTACGTACAATAACCTACAATGTTTTTACACAGAGCTTTCTCTATGATAGTCAATGATAGACCGTAATCCAAATTAAATAAATCATGTCACAAGATCTTATTTAATTTTGATCGAATTAATAGTTTTTACAATTGAATGTTTACACTAAGCTTCATCACGAAATACAGGTAATTCGAACATTAGACATAACTACTTCCTTTTCGCCATATAATTGTACTATTTAAATTCGCAGAAATTAAAAAGAGTTTTCCCCAGAAAACTAGCCTTGGTTTTAGGCTTATTAAGTCGCTTAAACTGTATGCCAACTGATTAATGTATCTTAGCTATTATATTACGTTATCAGGACTTATCTATTGTCACCGTATCCATATGACCTCTAGCTAAACTTTAAGAGTTGCAATGGCCTCATGTGTGCGACTTATAAGATCCTCCATGTTAGCGTTTGACATAACGACTCATATAAAATGCCTGGTGAGGCACCTCACATCACAGCATCATAAGAGCTCTCCATTATTCTTGAAACATTATCCCAATCCCTCAGCCCCTAGCAAAATTGATATAAGCTGAACTGAATCCGTCGTTATGTGATATCAGAACTGATAAGGAAATACGACACATAATTATTGCCAATAAACGTCAATTTTTAATTGAATCTCATTACATCGTACTGTATTTTATGAATTCCCATCCCATCTTTTGTCTGAACAATTTCGTTGAAATAAATAAAATGACAATACATAT
>JAODUP010001924.1:0-12500 GCA_025642065.1 Paralvinella palmiformis | reverse complement strand
CTGCTATTACTACTGCTACTACTACTACTACTACTAGAACCACCAGAACGTGAGAGAACTCTAGGATGAGGAAATGTGTTGGTTTATAAAATATTCTCATCCTTAACAGTTTATGAATAAAATGTTACACAATTGTTTGCTTCGAATATTAGCCAGAAACAATTACTCTTTATAATGCATATATATACTTATCATTAAAGGTAATATTACCTTACTGAATTAGCTGTATTAATTTAAACCAACTCATAGTCATCATCGGAACAGATTTGATTTGAGTGTGTGTTTACTGCTTAATGGGACAAGCTCTTTTTAGTTTCGATTTTGGTATTTGCCTATTAATACTTGTAAAACAAAATAGATTTATATAAATCTCTAATTTTAAGACTAATTGTATGCCACAGTACTACGTTATAAGAAAAGACAGTGTCGGGTATCTCTCGGGAATATTCCCCCCCCCTCCCCCCGATAATATCTCAAATATACAGCAACAAAGAAATTGCTATAAATAGGAATGTGTAGCCATGTGTATATATCTTTGATATGTGTATTTGATGCATTTGAAGTAGGTACATATCTTTGATCTCTGTATTTGATCAAGAGCAATTTACTCCATGTGACATGTGTCACAAAATGTGAGCGATATCAATTGCACTTACGAGCATCGCACATCTGATTATGTTTCACGATTACAAGCACATATTTGTCTGTATAAATACCAGTGCTGATTCCATTAATATCATAACTCATCATGTATTAGCATAAACATTCATGTGTCTCTGTTGATATCAAGCTAAAAGCACTGGACGAAGTGGACAAGAAAATTAAATCGAAGGCAGAGAGAGCAAAAGAGTATGGTGTGCCAGCTAGTACTCTGTCAACTTGGATAAATACAGTCAATCTCTCAGACAAAGTGAGGGAATAACAAAATCACAAATTGAATAAATCGAACTACGGACTTTTACTGTATGTTTAGATTCGTATCCACATGGAACAAGTCCATTGATCACTTGATGGGCAAAGACTGTTCCAAGACAGGTCTCTCAATGCAAAAACATCAATATCATGTGAGAGCACTATATCTGCAACAGACATTGACTGGTTACTCACAAAGCGAAAATTAACCACGAACACTCACACGCACATATTCATACACATATACATAACAAATGAAATGCAGTAGACAGACACAAGTATTTCTAGTTTGATAACAAGCTAAAATCCAAGTAGCAATATTGCACTATAGATTGTAATTGGGCTAGAACGAAATACGGCCCTAGTACTAAATAAGTACTCAATAACAGATAGAGAAATAGTGTGGTATTTATGTATGTAAACATTTACCTTTCAATAGTAACGTGCAATTTCTTTGGAAGTGAAGGATATTGGTTTGTTGTGTTGAATGAATTTCCATGCAATAATTGCGGATATTTCTGTAAAAGTTGTTTCTACTTCTTAATACATATTTTTATATAAGATTATTGCATGATTCTAATGGAAGCACATTTGTAAATTTAAGGAATTTTTTAGATATTACTTCTAACTTAATTTCTAATTAATGACGAGCTTGATGATTGTACTTCAGAAAAGTGCACTAATTTAATTATAAATTAATATAACGTAATTTATCATTCCTATATTTCCGTGCCGATGTTAGTCATAATTTACGCTAATCAGTACATAACATTTGGTCATGTACCGTTTGACAATGTTGGCTGTTATTTGACCATAAAACGTTTAGTGGTATGACACCAAGCAGAATATATCTGCAAGAATAGATCGGTATTATTTTCTTTAGTATATCGGCTTTTCCTTTTGGTGCGATATTTCTAATAAAAACGTTTACACCCTATTGGCCATGACATCAAACATCATAGATTAAATCCTAGACTAGTTATGTCGGAAGAACGTTTCACCTTTTACAGGATCTCCTAATTACCTCACTAATAAAAACATAAACAAGAACATATCATATTTGCAACATCCTTATAATCATAAAGAATTAAATCTTGTTCTGTTGGCCTATAATCGAGAACACCGGACTTCAGGCAGATTATGTAATCATCACACACCTCAAATATGCCTATAAAACAACAGCATATATTAGCTCCAATGCTGGTTTAATTGTTTCAAAGAAGTTGATAAGACTTCAGGGTAAGGTCCCTGAATGAGAATTCATCAATGACAAGAATGATGTAATGAGAGGAATCCATAACAAACAAAGCTTATTGATAATTTGGTCTCATAAGTTTTGACATCTAACATGTAATAATTTCTCAATATAGAATGCCAAGTCGGTCCAGTGCCTCCTCTGCTCTATTTGGAAAATGGAGGACAATTCAGTAGCAGAGATCCAGTCTACAGGATAATGGGTGGAAGTTATCGAACCAGAAATAAGTCAATTCCACCGAGCTTAGTGCTTGTACATTGCGTATGTATCAGCCTGTGTTTGAGAAGTTACACCTTTACTGATAACCTTGTGGACGTTTGAACCATATTGTGTTTTTTCTTTATTTTGTATTTTAATATAACAAGCACATATCTAGACCAGATACTAGAATCACCTAAAATATTAGAAAATAGCATTTATGATGGGTGTTACTATAACATGAGACCAGCTAGTTACCTCACGGTACTTGATTAAATAAATAATACATAGCATATGAAAACGTAAGTAATACATATATATATATATATATATATATATATATATATATATATATATATATATATATATTATTGTTATTATCCTTGTGTACACACACATTTATGAAACACTGTTTTTAAATACTAATACATATCATTAATTAACATATGAAGACTTAAGTAATAACATTCAATTAGATGTTCGACCGACCTCGGTCCGATCTGATGTCTACCTTTAAGATATCCCAATATCGTGATAACAACAAGACACTAACTATCATTTGGAAGCCTACACTACACGGTTTTCAATTAATGACGTACGATATGACGTCATAATCACTGTCAAAGTCCGGTCAAGATTGGATGTAATTTTGTCACAGATAGAAGCGGAACATAGTGATAAACCGAAGCTGGCGGTATTATAATCGATGTCCTGATAGGGACGACAAGCTGTCCATAACTGGAAGCTTATATCAGCCAATAAATGAAGATTACATGACGACGGCTCAGTCTTAGGATGGAAGTCTGAGATGTTCAGAGAGGGTTCATCGATTTAAATGAACAAATATCCTGCGGCATTTAGATATTCTTATTGGTGTATTGTGGATCATCTGTCTATAGGAGATACTTATCCTGCGGAAACGTATAATATACACAAAAGCGGCACACTCATACATCTGTACAAATTTGTATGATATTTCAAATGATGATTATGATCATCATAATGATCATCATAATCATAAGTGTATTATTATTATTATTATTATTGATGAAGATTATGCTTATGTTAATAGTAATACCTATATTCAAACTGTGCTTAGTATATACTTAATACTATCAATCAGCATATGTGCAAACAAATATGAAGAAATCAATAGACAAAACACTCACACACCTAAGCTCCTTCAACAAAAAGAAACCATAACAAGTATTAACAAAGGTCATAAAGGGGAAGATGGGACTGTTTGGCTTAAATTAAATATACTGTGCATCCACCTTGCGGTAGACATGGTACGATAGATTACCAGCAAGTTTGACAGTGTCTATCAAACAGTGCGAAAATGAATAGAAGATTGAAGATAGACGATTATTATGCGGCCCCTCATTCCCACAACAGTCGGGGGAAAATATCCAAGCCCATCATTTTGTTTCTAAAAATTACCAGAGAGAAGAGGTACGTAATATGCCAAATATAATTGAGAAAGAAAAGCCGAGTGAAATAATCGGAATATCCATCGTCCTATGTTATCGTCTGCTGGCTGACAATCAATAATCATTGACTTTCAATCTACATTTCTTAAATCATTTTATATTAATATCGAAATTCCATTAAGGAATTATATCATGGATCACAAGTCCTTTGATGCTGAAGAAATAACAATAATTATGATTATCATGAGTTTGTTCAACTGAATAATTTATCACTGTTATTCGATTTAGTGTTAATGGTTAATCATAATTAAATAAAGTGCATTATTTTACAGTTGGTCTAGTATGGTCACGATCTACTGATCTTAGCCACCAAAAAGGAAACTCAATCGATCCAGACTACGATTACAAATTACCAAGCTGAAACTCAACCCATAGTAACAGCCACCGATTACACGTTTGTTGCTCAGTTGGTGAAGGAACTTGCTAAGCATATGTCTGGTCCAGTTTTTGATTTTGTGTCGTCTCAACTTCGCTGGTCAAAGCGAAGTAATTATGGTAGTAGGTGGACTGTCCAAGATCAGTCCGCAAAGATAAAGCCTCCTTGCCAAAGTCTCCCATTCATCAGTGAAAACATTCCGTAGAACTGTCACGAAACTAAAAATGTATCCAGGTTTTAAATAAGCTTGTTGGAACTTTAAAAATTAAAGTTAATATAATGGTAGACCAGTCTAAATTATGCTGTTTTTTCCTGAACTGGCAATAAAAGAAAATTTGTCATATACCCCTGAGGTGGAAGGGTTGGAAGAATTTTGAGATGTTGGAAAATCTAAATATTTAGCCATTCACTGTGTTGTTTTTATGATGGGGGGGGGGTTAAACATGAAAGTGGAAGCAATTAATTGGCTATTTTCTAACCAGCAGTTAAGTCAAAGTGGTCTTACTGTCAAAGCTTTAGAAAATATCCTTATTTATATTGCCGGACACATTTCTCGCAAAATTACAAAACAAACTTACATAGCAAATGTAGTGCGGGTTTAGTCGGTGTTTAATAAAAATCAAACCCTTCCAGGGTGTTTATTGCTGCCAAGCAACATCAAGATATTCATATTAGTGTTCTTGCTTTTGCCCAGTTCAGATTTAAAGGAACGTGTTAGAAGCAGAATTCCATAACAATATTGTAACGATCTTCCACATGATTAAATTTAGATGTACACTTGTTACACTTATACTGACTAATTTGCAAGGAATGTTAGAATGTGATTCTTGTAAAATATTGGAGTTTGTTATTTACTTTTATATTAATATCCATCTACACTATGTTTTATATGCGAATAATAGAAGAGAATTCAATATATGCAAGGGGAAAAAATGTAAATCTTTGAAATTAAAAATTTTGTATTGATCAATATCGATAACTTGGATATTTAACTGTTTTGCATGTAACTACCATGCAATTTTTCACATGTTTATAATGCATTAAATTCTTCTCTAGTTTGAGCTTTGAGACTCATAACTTAAATTTAAATTGATGACTACAAACAATATTATATCTGGGTTATGTGTTAAATAATCAGTAGTTTTCCCTAGGCCTCTGCTGCATGTCTTGTAATAACATTACGAACATTAGAATAATTTCATAAAAACTAGGAATAATTGTATATTGTTGAACAAACGATATGGCACATAAATATACATTATGAACACTATTTATTAGATGGCAGGTTTAAAGCTACCAGAGTTTCTTACACATGTATTTTAATACGTATGAATTCTTATTTCTAGTGTCTTTCTGTTTACATGCAAAATCTTGTAATTATTATTTGAAATTCAAAATACATGTTCTGGACTTCTATTTAAATCTAATATCTTAGTTTCTCATATATTATGTGACATTTTAGTGAGATATGAATAACATTAATATCAGCAAATAATATAAAACCGAACAACTCATTTGTTGAATATTTCATGATTACAGTAACAGCTTTGCTGTTGCGGGTTTTATATATGCTGAACATGTACACATATTAAAGTGCACTAATTTAACCCACTGCCTTTTATTTCCAGAATACATTTGTACACACACACACACACACACACACACACACACACACACACACACACACACACACATATATATATATATATATATATATATATATATATACATATGTGAGGAAATCGTAAATTATTGTGCCTAAAATTATAATAATGGTCGTATAGACACATATATATCACAATACACCATCAGTTACCTTGCATTGTAAACAAATATTGCAAAAAATAATTCTACGCTACTTAATCCACTACTTAACGGCACCAACTCCAGGAGCACAAAACTTTCTAATTTAGTTCATACTACCAGGTCATTCGTTACTTATGCCATATATGCCAATGTTTCCAGTTAAATTGTACAATGCCAGCTTGAAGATTTCAATTAGTAAATATCGGCCAAATGCCCGCTTCTCTTATGGAAGTCCATTCTAATGTATCATGTTTACCACAAGGCAGCGCTGGTGACTGTTTATTTCCCACAATGACATGTGTTTTCGCTCACTGTCCCGTCTTATTCTATATGGTGTTTGGTATTAACCTGACTTGTAGTAAACATTATATGTCTTTGATTTTAACGTCCTGATAACATGACCTTGTGATAGATAACATACTACAAGAATGTGACAAGGACTAATGTCGCGGTTTCGTGATAGTTGTCTGTTGAAGCGAGGGTCGTCTCCCTATAAACGACCATCACCAAATAGGAGGCTTTCTGAATATTATGAGAGAATATAAAGATAGCAAGATCTCTTAAGATAGAACATAGAAATCCTTTCTTATTTTCATAGCCTGTGGGTGTTCAGTGTCAAATCTATGGCTACAATACGAGCAATGGTTCTTCATCCATATAACAGAGTGTTCTTCTAACTTAAGTGTGCTATCAAAATTAACGTACTATAAACATCTTGGCCATTGTTCTATTCGTTGACTTCAAAACGCCGGCAAGAGGCAACTATATCGTGATATCTTTGATTTTGTTTTATTTTTATAGACAATGTAGACGTTTAATAATTTGTTAACGGCAAATAATTAATAATATATAGTAATGTGTTGTACTTCATTTTGGTATCATTTTAGGTTAGTTTTCCTCAGTATTTTGAGGTATAGCAATTAATATCTGTATAAATTATAATTTGGTCTCTGACTTATTGTTTTGTTTATGATTATAATTAATATAAATATTTTATTATTATTATTATTATTATTATTGTTATTATTACAATAATCTTTGACAGCTGTCCATGTATAAACATTAATAAAAACACACTATGGACTCTATTATCCTAAACAATTACAGACCTATTTCAAATCTTACATTTTTATCTTACGATAAAGAAAGGGCAGTTACTTTCCATACAAACAAATATTTAATCGGTAATAACTTTAATGAAACACTATAGTCAACATATAAAAGTGATCACAACACCGAAAAAGCCTTAGTTCGGGTGAAAAAAACTTATATTTTAATGTAAATTTATCAAAGTAAGCCATTATCATTTGTTCTTCGTGACCTATCTGCTAAATTTGATACAGTTAACCATAATATCCGTGTAGAAGCATTCATCAATAAGTAATAATGGCTGAGTTAATGAGTCATCTGTTTATTCATGTAACACTGATTTATTATAGATATTAGACGATTGATTACATTCAAAACGCCAAAAAATTGAGAACGATGGTCAATTTGCAGTGTAATATCAGGCAAAACTATATGTGACTCCAATGTAAGAAACAGATATTACTAGAAACTATAAAATGGCCAATACGGTACCTTTATCTAAGTTAAACGACATGTTCGGTCTGTCAGGTAAAGTACTTGAATGGTTTCGATCCTATCTGCAACAATGCTCCCAGAGAGTGTCTGTTCATGGTATTTATCTTATGCTCAATGTTTGTTATCTGGTGTACCACTAGGTTCAGTTCTTAGATTTAGAACATTGTATTGCTGATATTCGGTTAAGGATGGCTCAAAATCTTCTAAAGCTAAATGATAATAAAACAAATATTATATATTTGGCATCACCACATTGTGTTAAATCCCTAAAGACACCCGCATTACAGATGGGTGCATATTCGATTACCCCTAATGGGTCAGTAAAAAATCTAGGGATTATTTTTGACCAATGTATTAACATGCATGAACATGTCTCATCAGTATGCCGAGCTGCCTACTACCATCTTAAGAACATCCACTGTTTAAAAGCATTCTTGACACAAGAATCACTTGTAACTGTAGTTCATGCCTTTGTTACATCTCGTATAGACTATTGTAACTCCCTGTTATATGGCATACCTGATTATAACATTAATTGCCTTCAGCGAATCCAGAATAGTGCAGCTCGCATTGTAACAAATACTAGAAAATATGATCATATCACCCCAATTCTTCAAAAACTACACTGGCTACCTGTTAGAAATCGTATCAATTTCAAGATTTAATTAATAACTTATAAATCTACTAATAATATGGCGTCAGAATATCTATGTGAACTGGTGTCATCCTAAAAATTAGGGCTATCCAGTCAGATACTTTTGCAGATGCCAGTGTCTCGGGTCAAGTCATATGGTTGTAGTGCGTTTAGTTTTGCAGCTAATTGAATATTTGTAAAAATTAAGGAACCTTAATTGAACAAATATGAGTTACAAAACAAGCCATCAAATTTCATTATGATTTATATTAAACAGATACGTTCAGAAGAACAATTTATATTTTCTCTTTTATCAGATTTATTTTATATGATATTAAAAATATGTACATACAAAGTCAATATTAATTACATAATGTAATATAGTTCGTTGATAATTTATAGATATATAATGTAATTATTACCGTTATTATATATATATATATATATATATATATATATATATATATATATATATATATATATATATATATATATATATATAGTTAGGCAGGTAGATAGATAGATAGATAGATAGATAGATGGATAGATATATATATATAGATAGGTTCATATTGTTTATTCTTTGGTGACATAAGATGATCCCATTCTGATTTGAGCACAATCTCGTTATTATTGAACAAATCCCCATTTCTATATAGCATAATACTATATATATATATATATATATATATATATATATATATATATATATAATAAGAAGGCCTCCGTGGTCTAGCGGTAGCGTGTTGGACTACAGATCACTACCACTCGTGTTCAAATCTCGGCGTGGGCATATCTGAAGGTTGTTTCGTCTTTGACTTCGCCTCATTACCTTTGGAGGTCGCTCGGCCAATTTAACCTACCTTGTGCACAAAGGTGGCCGTAAAACATCAATCATCATCATTATAACAGGCACATACAGAGGATAGAGTATGCTGAAAAGGCCCACATTCGGTGGACCTATGCGATGTCCTCGGTTAATCTGCGAGTTGACTTAAAAACAATTCACTGGCATTTCTTGGGCGTATTCGAACTATTTTTGATAATCATGTTATTATTGATCAAAATTTGAAAGCTAAATAATACTATGACGAATTATGAATGTACTACATTGTTTTAAGGTTTGGAGTAACAATGTCGCACATATCTTGCGTGGTATAAATATCTTCATTCGGAGGACATTATGTTTCGGGGAATACCCCTGTAATAAAGACATATATGTGACATATTTCTTTTAATATCGAGATAATATTTGTCCAGCATCTGATAAATTACAGATTGTATAATTACTGAGTTGTTTTATCATAGATTGGCCAGAATTATCCAGATTTTTGTTCTGGATGCGAAATGCTTTATGTTTTGTGTCTGGCTAGACTATGTCATGCCAGCCGTACTCGAACAAATATATTTCTTGTCATCGGACTTTTTATAGGAATGAACACGGAATGTTCCTGAATTTGCTGTCCTCTGAATGGAGTATAAATAATGTAGTTATGCAGTGCGTAAATAAATTTAAAATAACATATATAAGCCCTAGATATAAAACGGATATATATTTATAGGATTTAAAAAACAATTCGCATAGTATGATAGTTACATTTTGAACCACAGTTCAAAATTAACCTCAAAACCCCAAAAGCTAACAATCGTTTTATGATCTATCATGATCATCTATGTCTCTATTATCGATTTCATTTTCCAAGCCTAGAAAATGTATAGATTTAGACCTAAGTAGATCTAGTCTTAGTTTGTAAACTGCTCTCTGGTTTCCTGGGAAACCCTGACCACGGCCTAGACTCTATGTTGAATTTGCGAGGTTTCACTTCGACTTTTTACTGGTTATGACGAAATAAATTTGTTTTATTAGTCTTAGGTCTACTAGACTAGTAGAGTCTACTAGACTAGACTCTAGGTATACAGAAAGTGGCATTCATTGGTTCAGTTGGCACGTTTAAATAGAATTAATTTTGTTATGAATTTATTAGTCTAGATCTAGAATACATTTTAAAAAATTCATTTTAGTTACACGTGAGTGACTGGATGACTGGTCGCCAGGTATGTGGTCTAATACATTTGTATACTTTTTTCAATGTTTTGAGCTACCAAACGAAAAGTATTTGTATCTAAATACTTTCCAAAGTATTTGATTTTTTAAATACATCTTCAAATACATTAAAATACTTTTCTAAAATTAGTTTGTCACCAACATGTTTGTTTCGGAAAATAATCTGATTGCTGAATTGGACACACACAACTATGAAGGCGTTTTCTTTTCTCTGTGAACATAAGGAATTGCAATTAATGATATCTTTGATATAATGACTCCTGATGGCTTCCTTATCAATCAAAGGGATATTATCCTCAATTATATGTAGTATAATTAGAAGAGATCAAAGGATAATATGAAACATCTTGTGAATAAATCCAATGAACAAATCTAATCTTTCCTATAAAAGGACTAACCTTCCAGCTGATACACCTTGACATTCCTACAACTTTCTGCACTTATTAAATATTTGAGACTTAGATTCAGAGAATTTAATTACATCCAAAATGACAAGATATTTAGCCCAGATAGATGTCTGACTGATGAGAATTTTTAATATCTTGTGTTTCTCAGGTGTAATCAACAAAAAAATCATAAATTGATGTGACAAATCTAGTTGATGCTATGTAATGTTTAGAATAAAAAACAAAGGAAAAACAATGAATTTGTTCTTTTCATTTAAAAAGTATTTGTATTTGAAATACATCCAAAAGTATTTATATTTAAATACATGTACAAATGATTGTATTTGTATTTGACCTAAAACAAAGTATTTCTATTTAAATACATTTCAATGTATTTGACTGCATACCTGCATCACAGTGCCCATGTATACAATTCAATAGTCATCCCTTACTTTATGTAGTCTAATAGTAAGTGGTCTCTTTTGATCTATTTTACTATAACAGTTTCATGCAATATTAATCCAGTTGTTGTAGCTGTTGGCTTCATTTGAAGTGTTTTACTTTTTTGTGTATAAAACTAAGTATTGGGATACACACAGATACACATACACACAAACTCATGTGGCTTCTGTGGTGAACAGGGATATATAATTGAGTGAAAATATGTCACTGTTAATTAGTATTACTTAGTACTATGTGAATGTCAATTGCTTTTATTGTATACACAAATGACCTTCCGAATTGTCTTAGGACTGCAAAGCCATATTATTTGCTCATGGCACAACTCTATCAAATTCATTCTGATATTAAGCAGTTATATAGTTCAATAAATTCTGAGCTTGACTCAATGACTGAATGGTTTCTTCCTAATAAATTATCCCTAAATGTTGGAAAAACACATATATTTGTTTTGGTCATAGACAAGTGCAAACCCATTAAACTAGCAAATAGGGCAATTGAAAAGAAACAATTTGTGAAATTCCTGGGTAAAAGTTAGATTGGCATGGACATATTAGGTACATAAAAATTTAAATTAACAGTTCAATATATGTCATGAGAAAAACTAATACCTTACTAAAATATTAATGATCAGCAATACTGTGCTAATTATATTATGATTCCAAATAAAAGTAGTTAAAAGTAATGTTTTATTTGGCTTATTGCACTAAAACACTAAAATAGTACTTCATATCATGCTGAAGTATATAATGTTCATGTTTAATTAAGACAAAATGCATCGCTGCATGGATAACATATGTCTTGTACTCACTTCTTTTTTCATTTTAGATTTGAGGCGGAGGATCAGTCAAAAGACAGATCAAGGATTAGCATAGGTCTAGTTGATAAAGGAGGATGTAAGGCTTGTTTCATATCAGAACAGATAGGTTATGTATGTCTATGTATAAACCTGCATATTGCTTAATATAAATGAACGGTGATAGATAAATATTTATCCATTTTATTTCGAGCATGGGGAAAAATGGTGTGATTCTGTACATTGCATGTCACCATTTGGAGTTTCAATAAAGCCATATTTACAGTTATTGGTGGTGACAATTGTGATAATACTAATACTAATGGTTTTTTTTTATTTAGAAGAGTATGTACAAGTAAGGGAAGTCTATTTAACCACAAATAATGTTCATGCATGTTGTACATATTGATACATGTATGATATATCGCCACCCAAGCACAAAACCCCTGTAACTTGCACTGATAAACCGTATTGTTACAGGGATCTTGTGCTAGGGTGGCGATATATCTATACCATACTTTCTGCTTGTTTTAGACATT
>JAODUP010001922.1:0-20000 GCA_025642065.1 Paralvinella palmiformis | reverse complement strand
CATTTTATTTGGACATAGATGTAATTTAATAGTGAACTGAACATAATCAAATATTATGATATATTGGTCTATGATATTAAACTGATCGTTGATTGACATGTTAACTGACAGCAAATATGTAATAACTTAGACTGAAGATTATCTCCGATATTTTTATGAAGGTTATAATGAAAAGAATGACATAAATGATGAAGGTTATAATTTTGTTTTAAATTTTGAGGGAGTAACACATTCTCTCATGTATGAGGTGATAATGAGGACAAAGGAAATGGCATCGAGAGATGGATGAGTATAATTAGAATAAAAGAAACAGTATCCAAGATCGAAGAAAGCACGATGAAGCCGCGTTAATTTGGAGCCATCTTAAAGATAGATTTTATTAGCTGAAATCGCCCGTGGGTTCATTCATTCGTAAACTAACAGATACATCAAATAATTAATTAAAAAACATCTTTCACGCGCCACTTTCAATTCGATTATCCCAGATGTTAAGGTAAGTCGAAGATATGATGAAAGGGAAAACGAGGAAATTGTCTAATCGTGTGTGTATCTTGTTTATTATTCCATTAAGGAATTAAGTGTGAATAGGAAAAATAGCTCTCGGTCAGTATATTCAACAAGTCACCCCCCCCCTCACCTAGTTTATATAATTTAATGTCATGTTCTACTGTTATATATATCTAAGACGATAGGGAACTAATCTGGTTAATCTGATTTGCACAAAATCAAGCTAGTATTATCAAGGCAACAAGTAGGAAGAATAATCTCTTAGAAATACCAATAAATACGACCAACAAATAGTGTACATTCTTTTGTGGTGAACAAACTGTAATGTTTGTTAACACGCTGAGGCTATATATAGGGCTTGAATTTTCACTTAGGTTAGAGAAGAACTTCGACGCCAGACCAGTCGGACGTGTATTGATACATGGTTCATATAGGTAGGACCCAGAATAAAGCTGAGGTCAGCATCTGAGGTGTCGAAATGCTTTACATACAGGTTTCTTTTGGACCACAGAAAATTACTGTTGCATGTAAACTGTGGTGTCAAAATAGTTTGTGATATGTATGTAGCAAGTCACCATTGAACCACACGCACGTGTTGTTTGTTGCGAGCTGTGGTATCAAATGGTATGTTTTTACGTGCTTCCGCTTTTTGTACGTAACCTGCATGTAGCCACTTTCCTGTGGGCGTGACATATTTGTCGCGTACGAAAAGCAAATTAGCTGGTTCCCACAGGCTGATGAGTAGACCAGACACATGCTTAGGTATACGTACACATTTATCAATATGTGGAGGTATGGAACATGTTATTTTTAGATTAATGTATGTATAGTTGTATTTAGATTTATGGAGGTAGGTTTCGAAGGATGTTTAGATATGTTGATGCTCTGTGCCTGTTGCCTCTTACTATGTACCCCAAAACACACACACACACACACACACACAAACACACACACACAAAGCAAAATTTTGTACTTCAGATATGGAAATAGATCTATTTTTCTTTCTAGATATGTTCATAATTTGTTTAAAATTACATTATAATACTGCTACATGTTCATGGTTCAAAGCCCTTCAATAAACAATATCTAAAATTAGTTAAAATAAAGTATGGAGTTAAAACTTATACACAATATATTTAATGGATTTACTGTTCATATGATAAAATATTCATAATTTTCGTGCCACTAAAATGTTATCTATATTATGGTATGACGTGTTAAAGGTTTAATTAATGGGCGGGTGCCTGAAGGCTAGATAACTACATTTGTCATGATATATACTCTATGACCTCTCATATAATAAGGACATGTTTTTGTACGAGGTGATGTAAAAAGATACAGAACCAGGTGAAAGGCTTTGATGGAATATTTAAGTGGATGCGTTCATGTGTGTGTGTGTGTGTGTGCGTGTGTGCGTGTGCGTGCGTGCGTGTGTGTGTATGTGTGTTAACATGCAATAACGACATTACTATTAATGTATGCTCCACGCTATCTTGTCAATCAGATTATGAATATCAATTTTAATGCATTGAGCTGCACTTTGTATGACTCTAGTGTGAAGTCAAAATATATAAAATCGGGATTCCCGTGTTTATTGTTGACATTTCTATATATCTATTTATCTATCTATCTATCTATTTATCTATTTATTTATTTATCTGTCTATATATCTATCTATCTATCTATCTATACATCTATATATCTCTTTATCTATATATCTATCTATCTATCTATCTATCTATCTATCTATATAAAATATATATATATATATATATATATATATATATATATATATATATATATATATTGTGTGTGTGTGCGTGTGTGTGTGTGTGTGTGTGTGTGTGTTGTTTATATTCGTGTGGTTTAAAGGAAGGGGAGAGAACGTCTATTAATATACACACACACACACCACACACACACACACACATACACACACACACACACACACACACATATATATATATATATATATATATATATATATATATATATATATATATATATATATATATATATATATTAGTAGACAACATTTACTTAAATATTTACAAGAGTTAGCTTAGAAATTAATCTTCATCCATATTATACCTTTACACAAATCTCATTTAGATATTTTAAATATTGGTACATGCATTACGAGTTAAATTTGCAAAGTCAAGTTGCACCAACACATCATATATTGCAGATATATGTTTGAGTCGTCTAGAACCGAAGTCTCGCAGCAGCTTCCTGCAGTAGACCAAATTCAATCCCTGTCCTTATCAATGTGTCTATAAAGTTGATTTAATTCGGATTGATATTATTTATTTCGATGTTCTTGTTTAGGTGATGGCCAGCAACGCCATGGTAGCCGTTAGTTGTGTGATGCCCGTGATAACATCCCGTCATATATACGTAGACCTTCTGTCATGGCCAAACTTACAATTTTACAGTTGCTGTAATTCCACACAGTCAATGACTTGTTGTTTACAAGCAAATGACGAATGTAATACTCTCTCCCCCACCTCTCTCTCTCTCTCTCTCTCTCTCTCTCTTTTCATCCATCAATCATCGCACGGGCGCACGCATACGCACACATGGACACACATACACAAATACACATACACACACCTACACACGCGCGCACACACACACAAGAGCAAGCTTTAAAGTCCGCGCCGAATTGTTATATATTTAACCAGCTCCAGCAATTATCCTGGGCGCCTTCGTGGTCTTGTCGGTCGCGTGTTGGGCCACAGATTACTACTACCTGAGTTCGAATCTCGATGTGAGCATATCTGAAGGGTACTTCATGAATGACTTTTCTCCTAGCATGTGCACAAAAGTGGCCGTGAAACATCAATTATCATCACCAACAATTTACCAGCCAAACCATTGTCTATACAAAAGCAATTCAAGTAATGTCGTACATCTAAATATGTTGTTACAACGTCCTCATTTATAACTTCATCTCATACAGCGTGTTATACATTTTGTATTCCGAATCATTTCACTTTGTTAAATAAGTTAACCCTTTATACGTGGGATATTTCAGGAAATATGAAACACAGATTGATAACAAGAGCCGACAATATGTGTCTAGTTTTACCAAAATGATTGATAAAATTACCCGAAGATTTATCTCTGTTTTTTGTCTATCTATACAATATGACACAATTATCAACGTCCTCTAAGGCACATCATGTCAGGCGCTATGTGTACATTTGGTAATCAAATACTTTTAATTGGGTTAAGTCAACCATTGAACACTTCCAATACAACCCGAATCTTGTATGACTCGAACCGGAGAACTACTTTATTTCTTTGCCTGGTATAGCATGATCCAAACAACAGGTGGATCATCATATATGCAAATTTTCATTCTTTATACGGAAACATTTGTGTCATATACCCATCTGGATGATGTTAGACAGTAATATAGGAATACAGCGCTTTTACCATCGCAACCTCGACTATGTAAATGTCCTTCTCTCCCAAAAGGCGTCAATATCATTGACTTTATCATCGTTTCATCTCATAGCCATAGGCCTAGAGTCTTATCAACGGCAAGATATCTGAAACCTGATTGGTCCAAATTAATTAGCTAAGTTGATGTACGATGGTTAGCACAGAGTACCTTCATCTTTATGAAATGCTTAATAAAGGATAATTGAAAGGTTCATTCATCTGTCATGATTGTATATATATATATATATATATATATATATATATATATATATATATATATATATATATATATATATATATACAGTCACCTCTTCTACGAAAAGTATATTTGTTTAAGAATCCGAAATTCCGAGTTTTAAATCACCAAGAACATAGCTGATAGAGTGTAAGATATATACCTCTCTGTGTTTGACTGAGACACATATATCAGTATATAGTTAGGTTCGTGTCTTTACAGGTTCGACTCCTAGTTTCGTCATCCACTTTAAGTAAATGACAATCTCATGCAGAATCGTTTAAATCCAAAAAGCTTCAAACTTGAAATTTACTTGTTATATGATATTTAATAATATATAATATTTAATAATTAGCCAGCTATATGATGTCAAAGTCCTTCGAGATGTATTTTATGTCACTCTATTAGGTAGACGACTAGCTGTTTTGTTTAGCATGGAAGATTATTAAACTGAGCATAGGATACTGAATAAGGAAATATTTCACCAATTTACTTAACAATCGTATTTTGATCGACAGCTGTAGGGAAGTATTTTAACCATAGGGCTACATATCGTCACATGCGATGCTAAATTAAACATACCAATGACGGAAGCCAGAATATTCACCGACAGTTACTTGTATTATAATAATCATATGCCCTTATTTTGTGAATAATACATGTACCACACTTTTTTTTGTCTGTTTGTTTGGCATTAACGTTCTTTGTACAAATAATACTACACGCACACAAACGTACGCGCACACAAACAGAGAGAGAGAGGGAAAGAGGGAGAGAGAAGAGTGTGTGTGTGTGAGTGAGAGAGAGAGAGAGAGAGAGAGAGAGAAAGAGTGAGAGAGAGAGGGTTCAGCTTACGACTAGCGGTGCATTATTCAGATATGACACACAACACCTCATAATGAAAATAGCACCTTTGTTGACGAGGCTTATATAAATGTCATCTGCGGAGTTAAGATAGATACGATCGTGGTCTTAGATCAGATGACGGCCATTGCAAGATAGCAATGTATACTTTCTTTACGTAACAACTTGTTGATACTTGAACCCATGCTTATTAACAACTGTGACCGTTGACGTGCCATGAGAGTTGATGGGCGCAAATAAACGACTCCTAATAGTATGTTATCTATGGTTCAAGTCTGGTAGGATTTTAGTATATCAGTATGGCTAGCATAACTTATAAATGATGAATGTATTTACCTATACGTGCATCGGAGCTATCTTCTTCCAGTATAGGATTAACTATCACCGCATCAGAATAACACATAAAAGTATATCCTGTTTCACATAGTTTCACCAAGAACAAGGTTAATACCATTAATAAAGACGTACTCACGGCAATTCTTTAGACTGTATTACGATATCCTGACATCGGCCACAACACCGAGCGTAGCCACGGTAAAGTCAAATTGATTGGATAGTTCCGATTAGAGATAATTTGAGAAGTTGAGTAAACCTCAATCGCATTTCCACTTGATTGCGGAATATAAAGTTGCTGTCATCGGCTGCCAGATGTAATCACAGTTTGGCGTCTGCAAGTTAACATCATGTCCTATTGATGTACATAATTATTTCACGATTTTTATTTTGTTTCAATCTATCCTTTTTCTGGGAACACGCATCGTCATTCCTTAGTGACGCTGTCATCTGAGCCGGAAATGAGAATCGTTGTCTGCTGCAATCAACGTCTCGACATTACGTCAAAATCTGAGTTCCGTTTCATAACATTATGACTCGGATTGCTCCAACCAATTCAATGCTTCCTAGCCTGTGATGCCTGCTGTTATAAATCGTTGTCCTTAACCGCTCTTTATTCCCTCGCCATCGAAACGTTCGCCGCACACAAAAGCCGTACTACGCCGTATAATCGCTGCATTAACGTAGGCAAGGCTTAGGTTTGCTCGTTGTTTGCCCATGGTGTTCAATTTCCAACAGTCGACATAAATAATTGCTCACACCATCTATTAGTTGGATTTCCGGGCAAATAATCATCGTGCGATGATGGAGTGACAGAGATCAACAATAGAAAATCTCTTAACATCCACGGAAGAGACGGTGGTAACTGGTGCTACCAATAGCCGGTGTTGATCCAGTGTCAACAAACGAAACTGTCCGCACCTGTGGACATCACATTCGTACCTGGCACCGCCTTCGGATTGTAGTCTTTGCTAATCAGTCACAATACGATTGTGTGTGGCATCTGCCAATACAACACACATTCAAGATATAATAATCGTAAATGACCGGGTTTAATATCCGTACGTGCTAACGTTCTGGAATGGATCTGACGGTAGTGCTGTAGAGATTATATATTATTTGGCTTGACTAGCGCGGATATAATCATCAAGTCATCAAGATTTTGCCTGATGAATAAGGAACATCAGTTATGTGAGAGTAAGATGGAAACATGGCTAACATTAATATTGATGAATGGCTTGATGAGTCCATATAATAAAGAAATATAATAAATCACACATAGATACACCGACCAGTAGAAGAGGAATAAAACAAAACTAGACACACACACACACACACACACACACACACACACACACATATATATATATATATATATATATATATATATATATATATATATATAGTGTGAGAGAGAGAGAGAGAGAGAGAGAGATAGATAGATATATAGAATTATTAATATATATATATATATATATATATATATATATATATGTATATAGATAGATAGATAGTTGCATACATGGATAGTTATAGAGTGAGTGAGTGAGTGAGTGAGTGAGTGAGTGAGTGAGTGAGTGAGTGAGTGAGTGAGTGAGTGAGTGAGTGAGTGAGTGAGTGAGTGAGTGAGTGAGTGAGTGAGTGAGTGAGTGAGTGAGTGAGTGAGTGAGTGAGTGAGTGAGTGAGTGAGTGAGTGAGTGAGTGAGTGGTGAGTGAGTGAGTGAGTGAGTGGGTGAGTGAGTGAGTGAGATTTGTATTTTGAGACAAAGGTACCACTTGCATACTCTAAATATCATAACATAACAATAACAAGAATTAGCCCAATTTAATCCGTTCCTTATTATTGTCATTGTAATTATGACCGGTGTTTAAGTTAATCAACTGTTATAATAGATCTGAGTGAGGCAATATACAGATACCTGATTGAACGACGCCATTAAATGAAGCACTATCTGGCGAAGGATTGATAGCAACAATAAAAATTGATGTAGACTAAGGACCACATGGCGGATAATGACTTGCCGCTCCTCACATATACTACTGGATACCGACAGTATCATCAATTACTGACAACATGGCGCCGTAAATATTGCACCAATCGCTAACCGATCTTGATGTATTATCGCTCATTTTAGTGATTCATGATTTCAGTTAATATGTACTGGTGTTCTCTCTATATATCTATCCATCTATCTATCTATCTCGGTATGTTTTTTTTTTGTGTCTGTGTGTGTGTGTGCGTGTATGTGCGCGCATGTGTGTGTGTGTGTGTGTGTCTGTGTGTGTGTGTGTTTGTATGTGTGTAGTTCTCTCAACAGCTATCTATTTCAGTGTGAATACGCGTAGTGGTGTTATTAATAATTTTCCAGCTTGAGAAATATATTTAGTCACGACCCATACCGGGAATAAGAAAGTCCAAGTATTGACAGAACCAGATAATGTTGACACAATTTTCACTTGCATCTCAAGATTCACAGCCAAAGCCTCACTTTTAACCACGGCGTTTTAGTCATGTGCTAAGCGTCAAGGACACGGCTTCTAAGAAGTTGAACGAAAAAATATCCATAAAAATGTATAATGTCGTGATAGCGAATCAGTTGATGACACAAATTAGTTTGTCCGAGACCAGTTGTTAAATTAATCAGAAACTGCATCTGTCTTGATAACTGATAAGATACGGTTGTGGGATAGAGTTTATAGCTCGATATACAGATAAACTAACAGATACCTTGATGGCCAGGTTGGCTGATAAATAACTATGACTGTTGATTTATTGATAGAGAGACATGCAGAAAATGTATTGGCTTGATTTATTGATGCATGCTAAATAGATGGATAGAGTTAGTTTCAGATAAAACAATCAGAGATGTTTACAGAGAAACACAGAGATGAAGAGACTGGAGTTATTAACTGTTGATCTTTGTTAATAATTGTTAATAATTGTCTCCTTTCATTCCTATCATATCCATATCGAATGACATTTTAACTAGGATTATCCCTCGATCTCGCTGATAGAATGGAAACATATCTACATTGTGTCATTAAGCCAAACGGTTTCTCCAAAACAATGGAAGACACATAAACATTTTATTAGACAGGATGGGCACCTTAAAATATAGCTGATTATTGATACCAATGCCACAGGTAGAGGCTAATATGAATTAGTAAATGTTTATAAACAATGCCACAGACAATGGTACACTGACTATATATATATATATATATATATATATATATATATATATATATATATATATATATATATATATATACTACTCGACGGCGAATGACACTGATATATATATATATATATATATATATATATATATATATATATACTATATATATATAAATAGACAGTCATGAACACTGGTCTAGATCATTATTGGCATATGGTGGTACATATAATTGATACCGTGAAGCCATCTTCTATGAAACTTCCACAAGCATTTAACATCAAACGCCTGAGACTACCATAATCAGAAACATCGGGCGTTCAGCCAGTTGAATACACTGTATCAGACTTAATACACATACACTGTTGTTGTGGTGCTGGGGAGATCCTATCGCGATGTTAACATAAACCAGCTACGCCACCGAGCGTGATGTTTATCGCTCTTTACGTGACTCGATAAAGGGAAGTCGATTGAGGTTTACTCAACTGCTAACCGTGAGGTGTTTTATTTATACTTACTGAGATAGAACAAGGCTACCTGGTTCAACAGGGTTATTGTATGTACAGGGATGGGGTGGTTTGGAAGGGGTTATTAGAAGAGGTACATTGTTTCTTCCTTCTCCATCACTTTCTCCCCCTCACCTGCAGATATTTGCTGTGAGGTGAGTGATGGGTATTTGTTGGTTCGCTCGGCTGCAGATATGAGATATGGTGTGAGAGTGCCGAAAAACTATCCTTTACTTCTTTCATTCTCTCTCTCCCACTATATCTCTCTATTTCACTATATCTCTCTCCGCTCTTTATCTATCTCTCTACCTCTCTCCCATCCTAGCTTCACTTCCTCCTTCCATCCACCCCACCTCCTCTGTCTCACTCTCACTGAATATGTACATATGCAAGAGTACGCCTATGCAAATTGGTGAATGTATTGAAACTCATCTCTGATTTCCCTAAATGGCCAACAAAGGTGATGTTATAAAATGTATCCAACACGAGGCCAACCGCTAGTCGTTGGTAAATCATCATACACGCTTCCTCATCGTTGCGCTTGAATGGAAATGAACTTGTTCTAAGCCAAGCATTTGTCAAAACAGGCACCGAATCGGGCGATAAATATCTAACCAATTCCTGGATCTGACGTGTTTCTATGATAATAGACATATTTCAAATGAATCAATGACATCCATCTTCATATTTCGCTCCTTCCCTATTTCTCTCCTTCGCTCCTTCCCTATGATCGTCGTGAGTCACCGATGTATATCATCCAAAAGGCAAGAAAACAAATGAGACTCAGTTGTAATTTGTCTCGTTTCTGTTTGGCATCCTTCTTTTATAAAACGAGGGCTAGGGTTCGCCTTAATAATTAATAATCCTCATCAGAGAACATGGTTCGGATATGGAGCTCAATCAGTCGCTATTGAAAGAATATTTCGTTTATGCGATACGTTAGAGTACAATAATCCAGAACATGGATTATTGAATATATTATAGTATCAGACAAAAGTGAGCTCATTCGTGATGTTTCATTTAGTCGTCTTTCTTTCTTATCTGATTACAATTCAGGATATAACTATGCATGTCTCTGGTTTGCATTTGATCCTATAAAGGATTGATATCCTCAATTTTGCACCAATATCTTGGTAACCTAAGGGCGAAGAAATGGTGTCTTTAGCGACAGATCTCTAGGACAACATATCATCCTCTTCAATATCATCACCAACTGATCCGGATATATTGTCTTACGTAATAATTATATACTTATAATCGACAACACTATTAGGCCATAACAGCCCATCAGCATAACGACTAGCCAATCGAATGATTCCCACTCGTCTAGCATGAATATAATGGTCCTTGGTGAAATCCAGGAGCAATATCCGAGAACATAAATACGAATGTTGGACATACAGCCAGCTGACTGTATGTGGAACCATCGACGAGAGTGAACAAGTGGGTTTTACAACTTCGGATTTGGCACATATATAGAACATGTAACAGAAGGTCAGCTCTTATGGATACAAACCACAAACAAAAGTACGATGTGCATTTAAAGTCAAAACCTCGAAGTCTCTAACGTCATGTACTGACGACTAATCTTAGAGGAACCTGTTGCTTACCGTATAGGACATAGAATGATTATTGGTGGAAAGTTGTCATACGCTTCAAAAGAAGATGATGCCTGTATAAGCATTGCCTCTACAATATCAGAATGGCTTCTTTCCCCCAATATTCGCCGAGAGAAAGCAAATTGATGGCACTTATCACCGTAAAGGCTGAAATGTTTAAATGATATATTACTAATGGATGATATGTTATCAGTTGGCATCCACGCTGTTATCGTATCGTCTAGCCTTCACGGATCGTGAATGCTGATATGGAAATTCCATTTGTGATGACCAAATGAGGTTGATGCACGCTATCATCAAATATCAAAATAATATCATCAAAACAGATAGAAAAGAAATGTACTTAATGGCAATGTGACCGGAAACATGCATTTAAAGAGACTGCCATTTTCCAGCTCGAACTCCAATGGATTTATTTCATATTATCCAGTGATCCAGGTTGAGTTTTATCCCTAATAATAAACATATTTTAACAAGTTTCATGAAAACACCAGTGAGTGGCGAGATTTTCCAGCTCGAACTCCAAGGGATTTGTTTCATATTATCCAGTGATCCAGGTTGAGTTTTATCCCTAATAATAAACATATTTTAACAAGTTTTGTGAAAACACTGTATTTACCTGTCAACGAAAACACTTACCTGCCGATCTAAAATCATTAATGGACGTTCGGATCGTCTGGAGTAATGGATTAATATCGACTTCCGCTCAGTAGCAAAATCCTGAATAACGAACAGTGTGAACATTTGGCGATATTATAGTCGGATTTGGTTTATCTACCAGAGTTCATGATATCACATTATCTGTCCAGCTTCCATCAGGAGTGTTTCCTCTAATATTTACACCATCTCGGCTTTGACGACTCGTCTCCACAGTTCATATAGCAGCTCCACCCTAAATGTTGTCTCCATTGTCTGGATCAATATCCATATACATAGGATGATGGGCGTTTGTTTGACATGATCGCTTTGGTTTATGCCCACTTCGTCCCATTATGCTATGGGCGCGACTTAAAGTGGTACGAAAGACCTTAGGCAACAACGTTGCGTATATAGCAGACAGAGCATGCATTATAATATGGGTTTATATATATGAGGCTGTTAGTTAAAGTTGCGTAGTATTGTATAAGCTTAGAGTAATGTGGCTAATGATCTAATGATCATGTATTAATGGCATATATTAATTGTGGATTTGGGTGTTCGTTCGTATTTGTCTCTGTGAAAATATCTTCCATCTGAGGCATCTGTATTCCCCGTCTATCTTTCTAGCTTCACCTCTCTGGCTATCTGCGTAGACTTGTTTCCCTTTTCGCCTGCTTGCTTGCCTTTCTGCTTCTGTGTTTATCTGCTTGCTCGTCCATCCGAGCTAGTGTATTTTCTCTCTCTTTTTAAATATATACGGGCCTATGCGTGTCAATGAATGTGTTTGGGCAGGTATGTGCGCGTGCGTGATTTTATGTGTATTTACCTATGTGTGCATGTGTTTCTTGATACGTGTTTCTCTCTCTCCCTCTCTTTGTGTGTGTGTGTGTGTGTGTGGGTGTGTGTGTGTGTGTATGTGTGTATGTGTATGTGTGAGTGTGTGTGTGTGTGTGAATGTGTGTGTGAATGTGTGCACGTGTGTGTTATTATTGTCACAGCAGTGGAACCGATTTGTATTTGTTATTTCATCATATTGTATAATCACATGGATCTGGATGCTTATAAACGCATATATACAGATATGGCTAAATAGATACACAGAAAAATAGAAAGAAAGAAGACTATATATATATATATATATATATATATATATATATTTATATATGAGAGAGGAGGAAGAGAGAAGAAGAGAGAAGAAGAGAGAGAGAGAGATAGGATATATATATATATATATATATAGATAGATAGTAATATATATAGATATATATATATATAGATATATAGATAGATATATAGATAATATAATATATATTAGATAGATAGATATATAGATAGATATAGATAGATAGATAGATAGATAGCATAGATAGATTAAATAGATAGATAGAATATAGATAGATTGATAGATAGATAATAAAATATGATATATATATATAATATATATATATATATATATATATATATATATATATATAGATAGATAGATAGATAGATAGATAGATAATAATAATATATATAATAATATTATATATATATATATATATATATATATATATATATATATAGATTGATAGATAATATAGAGAGATAGGTTATCATAGATAGATAGATATATACATATATAGATATATAGATATATATATATAGATAGATAGATAAATATATATATATATAGATAGATAGATATATAGATAGATAAGAAGATAAGTAAATAGATAAACATATTTGGGAGTAGCAAATGGAAATAAAACATCCTAATAGCCTATCTACAAAACATTTACAGTATAAGCTCACTACTATATACCATAACCGTTATTAACCCTATATCATAACAGTCATTAACCCTATATCATAACAGTCATTAACCATATACCATAACATTCATTAACCCTATACCATAACAGTCATTAACCATATACCATAATAGTTATTAACCCTAAACCATAACAGTCATTAACCCTCTACCATAACAGTCATTAACCATATACCATAACAGTCATTAACCCTATACCGTAACAGTCATTAACCCCAAACCATATCAGTGATTAACCCTATACCATAACAGTCAATAACCCTATACCATAACAGTCATTAACACTATACCATAACAGTCATTAACCCTATACCATAACAGTCATTAACCCTATACCATAACAGTCATTAACCCTATGCCATTATAGTCATTAACCCTATACAGTAACATAGAAGTATATGTATCTTTTAGAATGTTCCGTTAGTACAACATTAATAATAACAAAGCGTCTACATTTATAACACTAGCCTACTTTAGGGAACGAGAGGACAAGGTCAACCGCTTCGAAATAGCCCATAAAGACAGCGGCTGATTCCACAAGGGAACACAATTTTCCCGATAAACAACAACAACAACAATAACGGAAACGAGAATTGCTACTAGACCTATATGGCTATGGCCGAGATCCAGATGTCAAATACAGTTAGTTGGATGTCCAATATATCACTTTAGTTCACTCAATATTGCTGTATAAGTTCCATATTTTTTAAGGCCTGAATAACATGGTTCATGGCACAGGGAGCCATTGTGCTCTGTATTATATTTGACACTCAGACAATAATATCAATGAATGATTAATGAATTAAAATATTGCACTTATAACCAATTTATTGCGGTACAAATGTGTCTAGTTCAATTTGGGTTCAAATGACCGGATTTTCCCTGAACTGTTGCAAATGTTTCATTAATTTAAAAAAACTAAAACAGGAGAGAGTATTAGGATTCAGTTGACGAAAACAAATCCCATTCAGGATATACATTTTTGATCCCGACGTTAAAGCAATGACAATTACACTCAAATCGTATGTTTCTGAGCTACAGTTTAATATGACAAATCACACTGTAGGAAATATATTAAGTAGAAATTAAGAACAGACTTGTTATTGACAAAACATTGGTTTACCTTGACTTGCCTGAGGTATGGATTATTCTCTATACGTCAATATCGGAAAATAGATAAATATGTTTAGATAATATAAGACATCTTACGGAATATTTCACATATGACATGCCTTTTTTATTTTGCTTAAAGACAACCTTTGAGTACACAATCTAACGTTTTTGTTTTTTATTTATACTTTCCTTCTCTACTTGTAAGTAGCAGTGCACGAGTGAGGAAACACACAAATACATTCACATATGAACATATATATATATATATATATATATATATATATATATATATATATATATATATATATATATATATATATATATATATGTGTTGTGTGTGTTGTGTATATATATATATATATATATATGTGTGTGTATGTGTGTGTGTGTATGTGTATGTTTGTGTGTGTTTAGACTTACTCCCACCATTAAGATAATAAGTACAATATATCATAATTATCAGCAATAAAATGTCATATAACTTAACACACCTTATGAACCACAACAAATAATATTACTAAAAGTCAATGTTCAGAATAGACGAGTACATATAACCGTGATCCACACAGATACCGGCTTTTCAGAATCGTATAATAACAATAATCCTGTATTTGTGATACAGAACAAAAACAAAGGAAACACATTTGGAAAACAATAAAACAAATATTCACACATCTTGCCCGGTGGTAAAGTGGCATTTAACAGTAATACAGTCTGAATGCTGGAATTGTGACATCACGGAACTGTATTAATGTTTCACCGAGTCTCACTTATATCAGTAATTACTCCTCCTATTCAGTTACCTGCACATATCGTGTGGCTATCTGGTGTAGCGACAAGTTAACGTCTAAACGATTCGATCAACAGAAGAAGATCACGATTGATGTATTACGGCCACGTTTCTCCAGATAGTAGGGCTAAATGGCCCGAGCCAACTCAAAAGCTAATGAAGCGAAGTTATGGGTGAAACAACCTTCAGATATACCCACACCAAGTCATCAACAGAGGAAGAGCATTCGCTAATGAGAGCGATATTGCAAGATATCTGTCAATTAACTTTCCTAATCAAATCTATCGGTTGTATTACGTTAGTATAATTGGGACAGGAATCAACCAACTAATAGTCAATGTGACTCTGGCACCTAGTCAAACATGTCATGAGACAATGGAAAGCTTATATTATTGTGAAGAGACAATATAAATAGACTAGATGTAGTTGAAAAGTTACAAAATATCTTGGTTTATTGAACGTATTTCTGGCTTACAATAGGATGTGATTATCCTATGAATATCATAGCTATTATTATTATTATTATTATTATTATTATTATTATTATTATTAAGTATAGCCGCAGTAATATTAATAGTAATAGTTTTAGTAGTAGTAACAGTAATTATTGTAGAGATTTCGTGTTATAAGTTTACACAAGCTAAGTTAACTGTAAATATGATTGACTGAAGTGACGGCTCAAAATGACACTTTAAAATAATAATAATAATAATATAGAATCTTGATATAATAAATAGAAAAACCTGTGGCTGACAACTTAAAAAAAATGTAAGTGTCAGGCTTACAGCACCATATGGTATACCCGACCTATGCATGAAGACATTTCCTTCAATGGAATAGCTGGACCATTATAGCTGAGTTCCAAGAGTGGTAGAACAGAAGTTAACCCCTTATCACTAACCGAAAGTCCTTATGACGAACAAACTAAGTATGTACTGTAAGAGTATATTACAGTGTGTTCCTTATTGTATGATGTTATGTATGTGTGGCATATTTCCTATACTCCGGTCCTTTTGCGTGAGATTACTCTATCAAAATATATTTTAGAGAAATTGATATGGCGCTAGATAAATCTAATATCGTCGCATCTAAATATCATCACTGTATGTCATGAATATATTGTTATATATGGTGAATCTCCTTTTCAAATAATACCTATAGTCACTCTCTCTATTTTTTTTCTCTCTCTCTCTCTATATATATATATATATATATATATATATATATATGTTTGTGTGTGTGTGTGTGTGTGTGTATGTGTGTGTGTGTGTGTGCAGCATTACTTAACACGACCTCTAAAATGTATGAGTTTGATCTCGTGATCAACGCCCGGCTGATCAAAACACAAATCATAATCGCTAAGGCTAAAAATGGCAACATGACACCAGAATTGTAGTATTAAAATGCTATATCGTTGTATGTTAACTGATATTTGGATCAGAAAACCATTATTAACCAACCCTTTTAAGTGCCAGGTGATGTAAATACGTAATAATATTTATCTCTCCACTTAATATATATTTAACCATAAAATTGACCATTTGGGATAATGATGTATACGAAATGGATAGTTTTAATCTCCGTCTACAGTATAAGCTGTGAGAAAAATGTAGTCTAACCTAACCACTTTTAACATTGTTTTAACTGATGGCACGTTCGTCAGTGTCGTCTGAATGCCAACTGATCCAGGCTCCAACGACTACGGGAAGTATTCCTCGGGAGCCTTCTAAGAGGATTAAATTAAGATGAAATTCTCCCTCGCGGTAAGATACTCAATCTGTCTTCGAACGAAGACTGCTTTCTCTTTATAGCAAGGTCATGGGTTGTGAATGATGGCATATGTAAGACATCGGAAAGGGATTCTATTTCATTCACCAAACACGTCTTCACTTTGATTGGTAGGAATAGGGATGAGCTACTAAATGTGTTTATTGACATTTAGTCGTCATTTGAGTAGATCAAAATTGATATTAAAATAGGAAAGAATATCCAATCAAATAATATGTCTGAATCATGACGCATGGTTTACCGAACACTTCTATCTAAGTATTAAAATCACTCAACATTCACGATGAAACATTACAACTTTGCCCAGGTTAAAATGTTGGTATGTATGCACTGCCCTTCTGAACTCCTTCCTTCACTTTCACTCAATACTGAAACCCATATGCGTTGGCGTGCCTTCTCATGCATACGCCTACTGCGTTAAGAAATATCTTGTTTACTAGGATTTTTTGAGTTTCTTCAAATTGGAACTGTAACGGCTACACACCAACAACTAACTCAATAAGCAGTATCTTATCTATATGCAACATGTATTATCATATGTTCTCGTTCATGGCCATATTAGCCTGAAAATACGCTATAAAAAGACCGTTAATTAACTCATAACAAATATCAACAAATAATGCATCATTGATCTTGAGTCACACCGACATTAACCTCATTGTGTCACTGGTGCATCGATTAAGACACGAAGACACCGTGGCGTCTAAAATAAGTGGCTGACAATTTTATGACAAACGATTACACAGTCGATTGTCATATAACAATGCTAATAATAAGTCATTCTCATGTATTATTGATACCAACTGTCAATATTCATCAGTTATACCATTCTCAACACGGTATGATAATAATTCCCGTGATGGGGGCGAGTAGTAATCTCGTAATTCAATTGGACACTTGTTACGTATATTTACAAGGAATGTTTAGTGATATAGAAATGAAACATTTCAAAGCACAAACCAGCATTCATCAGAGCTTAACCCATAATCTTCAGCTTACTGTCATCTAACATATAGGTACTGGCACTCTCATGTAAATTATACCTGCATACATGATGAAATGTGCTAAGAAGTAAACATATTTTCATATAAACCATGCCTAGGCACCGAATAAAAATGCCATTCCCAAGTTACAAATTGGGCATTAGCAGCTGAAAAAAACACTATTGTGTTGTCTTTATTGCGAGTAGCGGACTAATGTACCGATATTAATTACATGGAGACATATAGCGATACAATACTTGAATAGCTTGTTATTAGAGGTATATAATTATTTGTTGTAGGTTGTACAGTTGTTTAACAGTGTTGTGGTATGTGGTATGGACAACGGACAGCAACTTCGACATCTACAAGTCACATAATTCGTCACTCATTCATTCGTTCACCCAGTCACTGACGTACTCGCTCAATTACCCACTCACACAACCACACCAACTCTAGTGTTCTACACAAAATAACTGTTAGTGTAAATGTAGTTCAATAAGTTATTTTGCACCGAAATAATTACAAAGGTATATTGCTAAGATCGCTTCTAACATGACGTGCCGAGAGACCGAAGACATTTAATTAAAACCGATGATTTAATCCACTGCCATGATATGTCCAAGAAAACTGGAACTGCAATGTCAGACTGCACAGATAAGTCAACATAATGCAAATAATTTAAACGTACACATCCTAAACAGAACTTCAGGTAAGGACTTTAAAGGGTTATACAAATATTCATTACAGCGTATCGCCTGTACTTACATCTGATGGAAAACCTGTTGCACGTTATCCATATGGAATTCAACAAGACATATGAGTTCCTCGAGTTACGTTGAATGGATGAAGCAATTTAAGCTGATTAGTTGGAAAACATATTATAATACCTTGGTTAATATCACAACCACTTAGTGCTCAACATAATAATAAAGACATTAAGATACGCATCATATGATGACATCTTAATTTTAACTATTTTATCCCATCTTTACCACGGGTATATTTCAGTTGATAAACCTACCTAGCCATCTTCTAGCTGGTTTTTCTAACTTTCTTATTTAGTGTGTGTGTGTGTGTGTGTGTGTGTGTGTGTGTGTGTGTGTGGGGGGGGTCCACCTGTATCTCCTTCGATTCCAAGCCCCAACCTTAACAACACGTCGTTAGGCATATACCCTTAGAAGACAATCAAGCTAATAGAGAAACAGGCCTCATTGCTCAATATATCAGGCTTATATGTCTGCTATTCTAAAGCAGTAATGCTATTTAGAATATTGAATAATTGTTCGCCCCTTGAGTTATCTGTTTGGGTATGTACGTGGTTTAAAAGGCCATCTGAGTCCTTATTGAGGTACCCATGTAATACTCAGCTGCGATTATATTATGGAGAAAATAACGAAGAGCTGTTTTGGAAAATAAAGTCCTTTCCTCCGTATTTGGATCAGCCTTTACAGTAATATCTGATATCGTTTAAACAGGATCCAAATAGTCGTGCTGTATGGAGACTTCTATTAAAGAAACAAGAACACAAATAATGCCAATTGTATGTTACAAATCTGGTTGGTAGTAATACAGACGAGATCTGCTGAAGAAGGAGAGATGAGTCAGCACTTGATTATACTGATAGCGTTTTAAGATACATACATATTGTGGGACTGGTTCAAGGAAGGATGACTTATATTTTGCTAAAAGCTTATACCAAAAACTCTGAATATAAATGCTTCACAATGGAATGGCTTTTTCCAGGGATTTTGTTTTTGCCCCTCTCTCTCTCTCTCTCTCTCTCTCTCTCTCTTCATATATATATATATATATATATATATATATATATATATATATATTTAAATTTTCTTTTCTGCCTGTCTTTCTGACTCTCTCTCTAATCTAAATCCCTCTTTCTCTTTCTCTCCCCAAATCTACCTATTTACATGTATCTTCTCCGTCTCCCTTTCTCCCCCTTTCTCTGTTTCCATCTTTACTACTATATATTTATAGCCTTGCCTCTCTTCCTCATTTATGTCTACCCATATTCCACCCTGTGCCTTGATCAATCTTTCCCGTCTGTATATACCCCTGTCAGTCCGTTCGACAGTCTATCTATCTATTCATCTACCCATTAATCCTTTTATCCATCAATACACCCATCCATCCAACCAGCCAGTCATCTATCCATCCATCCATATTCCT